>RDPX01000282.1:797287-808647 GCA_003991215.1 Morbakka virulenta | reverse complement strand
ACACTTTTTGGTGTATAAGAATTACAGCATTTATATTTCATTTATCAGTTTTTAATTTTGTTAAAAATTTAAATTTCATATGTTTCTTTGATGTCTTTCCACAGAAATCTTTCTTATTTTATCTAAAGTAATCTTCCCCTTCATTTTCGTATGCCAATGCTAAACAGTGTGGGTCGGTTTTCAAATTTGTGTTACTTGCTTCCAATTCTTCCTTCTGTATTTTATCTGCTGAGATGAAACTTTTGAGTCACTTGATTAAACTCATTCGAAATCGAAGTATTTTGAACATTCAACAGAATGTTGCATTACGAATTTGTTGATATAGATTCAAACGGGAAAAAAAGATGCTCTGTAAACTGCGAAAAAGCTACATCTTTTAAATCTACAGCTGCCTTTTTGAACTTTTCCAAAAAAAAGAGGTCACAAATGTTGAAGAAAATTTCGGCAATTGGCTGCTATGAGAAGGAGAATGTTGGAAAATTCAAACCACAAATGAAGGGAAAATAACTTTGGAATTTATCATTGTTCAATTCGGTAGCCGATGTCGACCGGCCGACCCGACATGAAGATGGGCAAAGGCTGATGAAGAAGAATATTACAGGGTATAGAGATAAGTGTCATTTACGGAATTAGCAATTAGTTAAAGTAGGTCCATAACTTAAAGTACTTGGGAGTTATCCCAAGGTAGACAGGAGACAAGTAAGAAAATGTGTTGCTGTATGGAGCAAAGTTGTGGGTGCCAAGAAAAAAGGAAGATAGAATGTTTGAGACAACATAATGAAAATGTTAAGAAGGGTGGTTGTTCTTTAGGGTCTCAAGAACAACCACACTGGATAGATTACAAAGTTATGATGTAAAAGCTGAATTGAGTTTGACTAATATTGTGACTAAGGTTCGTCAATCTTCTTCGTATTGAAGACGATGTTGATGCAGAAGTCAGTGCATTCTGGAGAGAAAAGATACAGACGCTCCAACCTGGCAACCAAGCTAAAAATGGAAATTCAGTCTTCCATAAGCAATTTTTTATAAACCAAACTATATTAAATACTACCTTATTTTGCATATGCAGCCTAATTTGTTTCACGCTATGGACTATACCAGTTAATACAATCTTGAAATGTCATCAAAACTAAAAAAAACAAAATTTTATATTTCCTATAAGTAACGTTCTTTTATCTAACTTAGGTCTTCCTTTTATCATCATATTTAGTCTGCTGGTACAACGTCACTTATTGTTGGAGAATGAATCGGCCTTGAAATGTAAATTACTCACTTTTAATATATTTCCTTCTTAAGTTGTTTTGTATACCTGTTTGGTAACGGATTAAAAGTAGATTTTGATTAGTTGTTAAAAAATAGATTCATTTGCGTCATTTGCGACTGAAAATTTCAGCAAATGTGATTAAATGTACGTGCGACTTGGTTTTTAACCTCAGGACAGGAAATCTTTATTTTCCGTGATATTGGAGCAACGTGACTCAGTTTAATACAGAAGCACGTATGACTGTAAAAATTTTGTGATTGGTCGATAGTTTTAGGTTTTATTTTGTTTAAAAGTTAGTAAAAATTGTAAGATTTTCAGTACATGTAGGGAATTTATAAAGGAAGGAAAGACTGTACTCAGAAGTGGTTTTCTTATTTATTCTCGATCTACAAATCAGCGCAAATTGGCGATTTATTCGTGATACTTATAAACTTAACAATTAAACTCAAACGGTCAGGTATAGGATCTACAATTAATGATAGATAAAAATTGATAGGTGTTGTTGTCACTGAAATGATTAATGTCCTTTTGAAACTTAAAAACAGATGTACATAAAATGTAATAGACATTTTTTTTCATAAGAAACTGCTTTTTAAGAAGCTACTAGACCCCACCAAAATAAAGAAACTAAAAGAACTAAGGAAAAACCATGGTTTTGATTAAGAAAGATTTTTTCGTCAAAGATTCCACAGAGGGGTTGTCGAATATTCGAATTCTTTTAATTAAAAGCTAAAAGTGACACATTCGAATGCAAATTTCTAATCGAATCCTTTAATCCAATTTTTGTTTACAATACTTTCGTTCCTGAACACCTGCCCAGTTACAGCGAAAACATGAAAAAAGGTACTTTGTTTTACTCAAACAAGTACTTCATAAAGGACACCATGTTGAAGTAAAAGTCATAAACATTAATGTCTTGAATTTATCCTTGCCCCGGATGATATTTAGGAATCACCCTAAGAAAATTTTAGAACTAAACTGTGGGTCTAATATAAGAAACTAAAGAACTAGGTTCCATGCTAGAATTATTTTTTACACCCTTGTCATTGTTCTTATAGTTCTTATAAGAGAAAATAAACTTTCACAATAGGGTCTTCTGGAGGCTTACTGTATTGGGATAAGGATAATTTTCGTGCTTACTGTTAATATACCCCCTTGGTTTTTATGTTTGAACACATTGATTTGTTCTACCTCACATTTGTGCGATGAAATAAGATAAATCACGTTTTCAAATGATTGAATTCTTTAGGAAATAATAAAAGTTCTTATAAAAATTTAAGGTCAAAATCGATAAAAACTATATTTTTAAAAAATATGGTTAGTAAGGATATCGAAAGTCAAATTTGCCAAACTTAAATGAATGTTAAGGATAAAACCTATTCTTAGCACTGCAAATCGAGGCTTCAAAATTTTGGAAAATTCTTTTATTTTGTCTTTTAGTTGTTAATAAAGCAGAAACGCTATTGCCTCAGCTCTTCTTTGAGCTCTGCCTGTTACTGTAATCGAAATTGGGATGTCTACATAATGAGTTCATAGTATGGCAATTCCCTCTTCCCTTTCTGGTTAGGTTTTATTCAATAATATAAAAACTCCATTATTTTGAAAAAAAATTGGCTTTATTTAAAGGTCCGAAGCCGAATTTCTTAAGAATGCAGAGACTCAGCAAAAATTATGGTATTCAAATAAAAATTAAAACAACTTCCAAATGCAAATACAAATTCCAAATGCGAGAAATTAGATTCTGGATAGCACTTAAAAGAATTAAAAACTTATTTTATCGAAAATCATAAGCTGCAAGTATTGACATTAAGCAGAAGGGAGCAATGTTGGCTTGGATGATATCAAGGTCACCGACATCTTTAATTCTACTTTATTTGAGCATGAGTGCGACAAATGCCTTACACTGACATTTTTCTTTAATAAGCCTACAAAATCATAGACATTTTACTTGTCATTTCAATAGTCGTCTTATTCGCCATTTCGAATGCCACTTTACAAAAAACCAAAACAAACAAACAACAGAAAGCCTCCTTGCCAATGCTATTTTTGAATGAGCTTATCTTGACAGATATCAATATATTTATTTGTGATAGTTAGCTTTACACTTTGAATATTTTACTACTACTTGTGGAAGGTATTTCTTTTACACCTCTCATATTGTCATAACTCTTTGACCATGTATTACATAGCCATCATGAATTGACGCAAGGCTCCTTTGACCGACCCATCGCTGTGCTTTTACGTCTGCAGCCCTTGCGATCTCGTGCTTCTCTCACTAGTTGACTCATCAAGAGACCTTGCTGTTAGATGATATTTGATGTTGATGTCCCTGATGTTATATCCCCAGCGAGTTTTTGGTCTTCCTCTATTCTACTTCCTATACACAGGACCAGTTGGTAAGTGATTAGTGAGTCTTGTATCGTACTACATGAAAAATAAGCCAGACTTGGCGCTTGTTTATGTTATTCAAAGGACTCGTGCTTCTTCCAATCTTTTCCAGCATCTTTCCCTAGTTCTTTTCTCTGTCCAACTGACACCTAAAAGACGCCGGTACCACCCGATCTCAAACGATTGCATTGTATTTCAGTCTTTCTTTTCATAATATTGTACAACACAAAAATGAAAAGTCAGGTAATAGAAGTCGATGTCTGAAAAAATTCTGGACCAAAATAAAGAAGGTAAAAACAAAAGGCCATAGAAAAAGTTGCCCGCCAAAAATGGAAAACGTAGTATGCATACTTATGCAACATATGTATGTTAGATAAGACGTATCATGTATTTTCTTGGAAATAAGACGAGTAATTATTGAAACAAGTGGACCCCAAGTTTATGAGACTGACATTTATTATGTATGAATTTTAATTGGCTTGCAATGACGTTTTCTATCCTAATTTCATTCATAGAACAATATAAGCGTAATCAAGCCATTTAAGTATTAAGAAAATGCCAAAATCTTCCAAAACAATACCCATACATGAAAGAGAATTATATTGAAAGAAGAAAGTTAAGCGAAGAGAATATATTTTTAAAAGTACTACAGTTTTCAGATGAGTAATTCAAATGCTTAAATTAAATCATTCGAAAATACTTTTCAATAACTGTTGTAAGATTAATTGTGTTTCTCAACGATCGATACTTTGTGTCTCATATTCTTCTATTTCTCAGTATTGATGGACCATGAAGCATTAGCATGCTATGATCAAGAGAGCAGCTGATTGGCTGATGTGTTTGGTTTTGGTACACACCTATAAGTACTGTAATGTTATTCTTTCTTCATCTCGTTTTATATCCGGCTTTTTCACCTTATGTTTCAACGCTGTTAATGACTCTCAGTTGTCGATTACAAGGCAAACAGCATTTTTATTAATAGAGTATGTCCTCTGATATAATGAAAAAGGCAGAACTGATAATTTGTTGTAGAGCCTCTGAATATTGACTTAATATAACATACGCCTGATGATTCCATTGGGTAAGGTTTTTTATAAGCCAGTTCAAGAATCAGAGGCAACCCAGCCCAATGCACAATGCAGTCTATGCAAATGAAGAAATAATTAAAGTGGAAACTTGTAATTTACAAGCTGTAACAGGAAATCTTGGGAAAGGGACATTTCAGCTTCGCTGACAGTTTAAGGGGACTAACGAACTATCTGTGAAGTGGAAATAAATTACTTTAAATTAGTTTGAACAAATAGCCAGAGAAGTAAGGAGTTACCGTTCTCCGTACTACCATTGTCAGTTTTATTATTTTTGATGTCTAATCTTTTTACTAGCTCAATTTCGTGATCTATAACACTGATCAACAACACTTTTGTTACCAGATAGTTTAATATCATTTCCGGTACAGTTTGGGGCGCTGAACACGAATCTGGTCTTAGTTTTTTTTCTAGCACGTCCAGTTTTTTTAAATTTAATTTATAAAGCTTTTTAAATACGGTTTTAAATTGCTAATCAACTTGGGTTGATGTTGTGTAAAAACATACATATAAAGGGATTCCAGGATGTCTGAATTGTTAATCAAGCATTTTGTGTTGCACTGTTATTAAAACAGAGGGATTTTAGTGCAAAGGGTGTCAATCCACTTTCATTTCTGGGGTATTTATTACGTAATTTCATAAATTCATAATATTTTACATTACGTAATTTTATGGTCAAAGCAAAGATTGTCACATGTAGTCTATCTTTGTTCCAGATATGAGTCTCTATTGGCTTTTGTTTTATCAGACCTTGACCGCTGTCTATTTTCTCTTCAAACAAGAAGGAATTAATCCTGCTTGAGAAATGAAGCTACTGGTAATGCTTTGTTCATTTCCTAAATGAACAAAGCATTACTAGTACGCACTCAGTTTCAAGCATTACTTAAATTTCCGTTTACGTTATATTGCTTTTTCTTTTGAACTATATCGAAATTGTAATTTTAAGTATCCAATATTACCATTCAGGGTGAAGAGCTTAGTGTGATGAAGACTACTTCTCTTGCCTATTGCTTCAAAGAGTATAATATTTTTTGTAATATTTATTGCTCGCAATGCAATATCCTATTTTCAAAAGTCTTATTTATATGCAGATAGCTCAATAAAAGTGGCATTTGATTGATAGGCTTTTGGCATTTCATGAATCAACTTTTGTATTTTTGAANNNCTATTGCTTCAAAGAGTATAATATTTTTTGTAATATTTATTGCTCGCAATGCAATATCCTATTTTCAAAAGTCTTATTTATATGCAGATAGCTCAATAAAAGTGGCATTTGATTGATAGGCTTTTGGCATTTCATGAATCAACTTTTGTATTTTTGAAAAAAAGTTCTCTCCAAGAAAATTTGTGACTTTCATGTGAATTTTCTATAAAAAAACCCCCGACGTGCTAAAGAAAAACGGATTTCAGATTTGGAATCAGTGAGTGGAATTTGGTTAATAATGTTCAATTTAATGCCGGTAACAGAGAAAAAATATTTTTTTGTCATGTAATTGAATATTTTATTATCTTGTAGTTTAATTATTTGGTTTGTTTTTATTTGGAAAATCAAACGATTAAAAGTATTTGATTTGCAACATGTTTCTAATTTCGTTCTAAATGAAATATTTCGTGTTGAATCAGTTCGAGTCTTGGCATTTAAACTGATTATTTTTGGGACAAACTCTGATGGAATGCAAGAATTAACGTTATTTTATCAACAATAAATGCAAATTAAATACACCAGCCACATTTAGTGATCCTTTCTAGGTAGGATACAGAAATACTCTTTGCAGAAAAGCAAGTAATTTATGCTTGTCAATTTTATTGTCTGCAAGGGACCATTACCTGTTACTGAACTAAATATTGTGAAAATGTTCAGATTGTACAGGGTTTGTTGTGCTAGAAAAATTGAAAAGAAGAAGCATTGGCATGGCTTTTATTTTTGTATAGCCGACTAAACTGGTATTATTTGTTTTGTGAATATGATCCCAAATAGGAAACGATAACCTTCTGCTGGTGAATGTTAAATAAGGTATTCATAAGATCAATCGTTCAATGCAATCTATTTTGAATACAATTTTTGAAAATGTAAGATCTCTTCCTAAGTTGAGACCCGTATTCATATGAAGTGAGACTTAAAAATAATGCTAATTATTTAAAATATGTAAGGAAAAGGAGTCATGTTTTTAATTTTTTGCCCTACTAAATCGTTCAGGAACTGCTAATCTTCATCAATGGACTCGTGCAAAACACATTTTGATTTTACCTCGTTTTTTTTACTAGTTAGACTATAACATTAAACAATCAAAGAAATAAACATTTCGCATTGACTACTCCACAATTCCGATCGAAACTGGTGGTTGTTATATTTTATCTGCTTATTGAATAAATCAATTTAGTATGTTTTTTAGGCAGACTGTTTTTGAAGCTAAAGTCCATATGCGAAAAAAGCACGTATAAACCTTTTATTTGTCGTAATCATAGACCAGGCTCCAATCATCATCTTTAACGACTGATATACAAAGTAAACCCATACTACTTTTGTGCAAAAAAAAAAGTTATCTGTTCATATACGATGTTACATAGTACTTTGCGTATTTATGGTTTGTTTATTATGTTTACACATATTATTTTTATCTTTTCATGCATTCTAATTGGTATTGAGGGGAGGGTGTAAAGGAGGCACTCCTTTTTCTAAGCTTAAGGTTCGGCTAAGCATAAGTATTCTTGATAAGGCATTACCGTTCAGTCTGGAATATCCTTACAAAATTCTTATACATTTTTTACCTCTATCCAAAATATGCCTTTGACTTAGAATAAAACTGTACCGCCTAACCTTGGGCACAACATGGCTCGATTAGAAAGCTTTTAATAGATCTTAGACTAAAAGTTTAGTTGTTATTCAAGTTAGCATAGAGTCCTTTAAAGAATGAATAAAACTTCACGACATGAGTCTTTGGAACTTAAGTCCAGAGGCTCTAATTTAAGAAAATAAAAAAACTTCGAATCTTCCTTTTTTTAATTGAATGTGATGATCGTGATTAAAACCTGTGCTCCTACCTGTTGATTGCTATCATTGCAATCATCATTTAAGTAATGTATATGTTATTTGTATCTGTCGTAGAAACTTTTGTTTTGATGATCTCACAGGACCTTTTTTGTGTTTCCTGTCTTTGTGACATCATGATACGTTATGCAGCTGTTTTTGTTGTAGAGGAAACTATGATGTGAAGTTTTATAAAAAAGCCAGATTCTTTCCAAATGGTTCTGAGGAAAGAAAGAGATGGACACGGGCAACATCTAATGAGGAAGAAAGCTGAAGAAGCTTGAAGGGGATAAATATTTGTAGGACACATTTCGGTTCTAAATAGGTGTCAAGGATAGCAAATGACCCCCCAAAACCCATTCATATTTCCCGCAGTACCGAAATCAACTTTCGATATCAACTCCACGTCCAACATCACTGTCTGCATCATAATTTACAGTTTAAAAGGTTTAGGTGGCTGATAGGGATGCAGACAAGAACAAAATCAGCTCCTATTTTCTTAGGTTTAATGTCATAAAAGACTAAAAAGTCTTTATCTGTTAAGATGTGATGTTACTGAACAAACTGTTAAGGACTTCTCTTATGTCCAACTTGTCATCTTACCTCTTGGAATTTTGTTTTTGAATAGAGTTGAAAAAGGTGGAATTCAGGTGTCAAAACATCTTTTCCTTTTTCAAAAGAGGAGCAAGCTTTCAAAATGGCTTTAAATTAGATCTATAATGACCCAGAGAAATACTAATGAATACACAAGTCAAGAAATTCTTTTGCACGTGAGAAGCTATCTCGAAACGATAACTAAAGCACACTAGCTTATGAAATAATAAAACTATGCTTTTCGCAAAGGATCTTCAAAACATATCACCCAGTGCATACAAAAGGATTTTTCCATCTGGCTCAATTATTCTATCATCAGCAAAAAAGGTAATCAGATGCTTACTAATAGCCTTCGGGAATCCAACCCTAAAATCCTGTTTAAGCGCCTTAACCCACAGTAGTGTTTGATCAATTTACTTTTTGGTATGATTTGTTTTGTAACATTGGTGTAAAGCTTAGTAACAACCATTCCACACCAGCCCAACCCTTTAGTACCCAATGAATGTAAGATAAATTAAGAAAGAAGAAGGTACGATTTTCCGGTTTAGGACCATCAATTATAATTCTGTTAAAAAGGTTCTCAATAAAATAAAGACCTCTTTTGACTTTGTCTCCCACGGTATTGCAACTCATTTCATCCAAATTGGATTTTCTCTTATGTCACATTCTCTATGTAAGATTTATGTGTCAGTTGAGTCGGGAATATTTCCTGATAGCTGAAGATAGAAAAGCAATCCAATTACAGGCTATTTTCGGTCCAACCTGTAGTTTTAAGGTTGTTTGAAAGGCTCAGTTATGATCAACTTTACAAGGATATTAATTCAAACAGGCTTTATTCAGAGAGCACAATACTTTCGTAATTTGCATTCGGTTGTCTCTTGTTTATTAAGCTGCACCAATAACTGGTATGTTAATATCGATCAGGAGAAATACACTGCCATGATTTTCATTGATCTGAAGAAAGCCTATGGTACAGTGAGCTATTAAATTCTTTCGAAAGAAATGTGTAATCATCAATCTCTCCTTACTTTACCTTACGTCTCTCTGTGCCAAGAGGCATATAAGGCTCTGATATCAGTCCTTTACTGTGATCGGTCGGCATCTACAGAACGAGTTGTGTGCCACGTGCTCAAGCCTGCTTTGCTCTGCTCTGTCTCGACCATTCTGCACCACGTTATTTCAGGCCTGCCTCGTTTCCTTTGCCTGTCAGGTGCCTACAACACCACATTTGTCTGACGGATCCTTTCTCAGCACTTGCTCAATACAGCTCCATCTACGTCTCCGTACGGATCTTTTCCACCAACGCCGTCTGAAACAAGGTGTTGTTTGACGTGAGTTGCTGGCATTTGATTTTGAATATTCTTCTCAAACATTTGGTCTAAAAGGTATCCAGCTTTTCTTCTTCTCTCTTAGTTAATTTCCAGGTTTCAGATCCATAGAGTAGGACAGAAAAGACGAGACTCCTGAATGGGGCTTTGTCTTCTGTCACTGGCTTTTCAGATGATAAAAAGTCTCTTCATCTGTGTACTGGCCAGTGCAACTCTCTTTCTGACATCGGCTGTCATAACTCCATCTTTGTATCTGTTCCTCCCAGATATGTAAAACTCTCTACTTCGTCCATTTCACTCTCTTTTACCCTCAGCTTGCTGTCACTTTTGCTGTTTGTTTTCATGACTTTTCCTTTCGTTCAGCTTGAGTCCAATTTTTGCAGCATTGTCTACCATTTTGGTGGTCTTTGCCTTTACATTTTGCATTGTTGATGATAGAAGGGTGATGTCATTTGCGAAGGTGAGGTCTTCCAGCATTATCGTGAAATTCCAACGGAGTTGCCTTCTAGAGTTCTTCGCATCGCCCAATTGACTATCAAGAGGAAGAGAAATCCCGACATATTTTTCCAAATAATTTTCAGGGGTTTGTTTCATTTCCATGCTTATTATCTCAACGTCTTGGTTAAGCATTTCTGCAGTGATTTGGTCAACTCCAGGAGACTTTCCATTTTTCAGTACGTTCACTGCATTTATGATATCTGCAATGGAAGATAATTCTACTAATATACTGAGCTCTTTTTTTTGGTCTTCATCTTCTGGTAGTTCCTCCGGTGCCTCCCTGTTTAAAAATTCTTGGAAGTGCTCATTCCATCTTGCCAGTCTTGCTTCCTTGCTCTTTAGTAGGTCTCCATTCTTGTTCTTGACTGCCGCTGCCTGCCTAGAATTCCGTCCAGTTACTAGTTTTACGGTGCTATACAGTTCTTTCTGCTTCCCATATTCTGCCGCGTTCTTGGCTCTTTCGGCTTTCTATTCAATCCACCTTTTCTTGTCTTCCCCTACACTTCCCTTCACTTGTCTTTCTCTTATTATACTTCCTTTAGTCTGTCTTTTACGCTCTCAGAGCGTGTGCTATCAATTCTGGTCTTAATAACTTTCCTCTCATCTTTCAGTCCCCATATTTGTTTACCTATCCATAACGTATTCCTTCCTTTCTTAAAACTTACCACCTCTTCTCCTGATGTTCCTACACTTCTTCTACGTCCCGCCTCTCACTGCTTTTGCTTCCTAACAGCTTTTTCTTCACGGACTCGCAGAATTTCCTTCTCGTCTCTTCATCCTGCAGACACTCCACATCCAGCCCAGGCTCAATAATATTCCCATTCTTGTGTGAGCTGAGGCGTAGCTTGATGCGGGTCCTCACCAAGTGGTGATCGGTGCTGATATCAGCACCTCTTTGTACGTGGCAATTTTGCACTGATAATCTCCACTGACCACTTATCATAATGTGATCGATCTGATGCTTTGTGCTCCCGTATGGCTGCACCAAGTGTTTTATGTCTTTGTCAACTGACTTACTAGATAATTTGAAGAGGTAAAATGACTGTGCCGAATACACCAATTGTCTTCTTGCATCATTTTTAATGGTTAGAACCATACAAGGCATAAAGCCATTACGTGTAAAATGTGTGTGTGTGGGGGGGGGGGGGGGGGGGCAAGAAAAAACAAAAAAAAAA
>RDPX01000282.1:759104-797146 GCA_003991215.1 Morbakka virulenta | reverse complement strand
GGGAGGAGGACAGAAAGAAAACAAAAAAAATTAGGCCAAGTGGTAAGAATTGAAACACTTGAAACACTAATGTTACATGATGAAGGAAACCATTCAGATACCAAAGAGGTCCACAATCTAGCTTACCGAGGAAAGGAACTACATTTACCGAAGGATCTGTTACAACAAGGAGCACTAATCCGAGAAAGGTGAAGACATTAAGAGCAGCGAGCCACACGGTATGGCCACAACATGATTAGAAGATCCAAATGGTGGTAAAGATGAAGCTGTACATTAACCAGGATCGGACGTTGAAAAGAAATCTAATATAGAAGGTTGTACTGCATCTGTGAAAAAATCAACACGTTGTGGAAGACAATGAATACGAGCACAGTTGTACGTAACTTTTCCAGGTCTTTCAGTCCTTTTAGAATGAATCAACTAGGTTATGTGATAAGCATTGAAATCGTTACAAACAGAAATGTTAGCATTGTTATGCTTGTCCACAGCCTTATCAAAGTGGGTATGGTACTACTGTCTATGTAACTGAACAACAATCAGAAGAGACAGAATGATGCAAGAAAAATAGGTAACAAGTGGCTTGAACAAGATACAAGGCATAGCACGGCAGAGACTTATCTTAGATTCAAGTTCTTGCAATCCAACAGTTAAAGATGCTATCGAGCGAAGAGTCGAGTAGAAACAAAAGTAAATAGCCATCACGACATAGGTCCTTGTTAGTAACAATTTCATGAAGATTTGTTTCACAATTCACTAGAACGTGAAGAGAATCAGAATGAAGGATAGCTTTCACACAAAAAAATTGGAATGAAGACCTCTGACATTATTGAAACATAAGGAGAGAGTACTTTTAAGATAGGAGTTTTTTGCCCCACGTAGGTTACAGTATTACGACATCTCGAGCCTAAACTTTTGAGTGAGTCGGGAGATATAGGTTCGGGGATTATTTGCGTCCCCTGAAAATTGAAAGCCTCTTGGGTACTTGATGCAATCTGATGCGATACCAAAATTTCGGCCATTTTCAGTTTGGTCTTAAACTTTTGTTCATGACTCTAAGTTCAAAGATAACATCTTTCTGTTAGCAAAAATCGGGCTTCGAGTTCTCTCTAAGTAAAAAACAGGTGATAAGGGAACGTCAACAAATAGTGGCATTACAACTGTGAAAGAGGAACAACCATTCCTTTGAAAACCAAATTTTACATTATCCCAATCATGCACCCACATAGAATTCATATTGCTACTTGGAGAGCATTTTACATGGACTACCTGATATACCTGGTCTAATACCCTAATCAAATTGCTATGTATAGACTTATACCAGTAATGGTGAGTGTCATGATTTCTTCATTTGTTAGTTGAGTGTTTAAGTGGCAACACGATTAAGTCCTATGAGTAGGGGGAAAATGAACTGACAGGCACATCTGCAGTCAGAAGACCTAAAGACCTAATCAAACTATGACTATAAGTGAAACCATACGGAATATACTTGTTCAACCTGGTGCGTGGATAGTGCACTAATCAAATGGTACAACTGCAGCTACTAGTTATTCTCATTTTACTTGTTTTAAAAAAGCCCAATAGAAACTCGATTGATTCTGGCAGCTTCACATGACATTTATTATTTAAAACGTGTACAAATAGAGCAAGCCTCTCTTACTTGACTGACTAACGACTAAGCATTCTCAATCCTCCTAAGTGCTTATAATATTAAGTTATTTGTCAATATAATTTATAACTTGACAGGTTCAAACTTGAGTTTTCAGTTACCATGGAAGCCACTGCTCTTATGCAAGTCTTTGTCTTCCTCTGTCATTCTTTTTCATACATTTTCGGTCGTACGATAACCAAAGAACCTGTATTATCTTTAGATTAGTGCTTCCATACGTTGATGATGTACATTTGCTTAGACACCGCTTCTTTGTTTCTCATTTTTTCATCTATAAAATTTAAAGGATGCGTAAAAAAACTGCGTTTCTTGTGCTTTAATATGACTCCTTTCCAGCCTGGCTTCCACTTCCCCTTACTTTCTGTATTTTGCTGCTGTGCAGAAGTGCCATCCAGACACAGCATGGTCGTAACTGAAGTCTTATCAAAAGGTTGATTTCGTTGTCAGAATATTTGATAATATTTGATTTGAATATTAATATTATTTTCCATGACGACATTTCCTGTAATTTGTTTATAGCATGTTCACACCTATTCAACTTACTCTGTCAATCGATAAACCCAGTATATTGTTTAAAATATTTTCCTTTAAATGGATTGCATATTTTGAAATATCTTCCTGGCGACAAAGAATCAAGGCGAGGGACTTTTCCTACATGGCTTGCAAGCCAGAAGTTCTACTTTCTAATGCTACTGCAGCCACTATTGCAAGAAATTGTTTACTTAATTCTGCTATATTGCCTGCATTGTCGGCATTTCGTACGTTGTTGATATTGACCCCTGGAATATTGGTGCATTCAGATCTTGTATGTTCCTTGTGGCAGGTTTTTTTAAATGAGACCAATTTTGATTGACGCAAACACTGTTGCCTTAAGACACTTTTGATTTTTACTAAATTAAAGGTCTTACTGGCAACTTTAATTGCAGCAGATTTTTTCACAGGAAAGATTTTCCATTAGTTTAATATCGTTTCCCGTGATACCAAGTTGTCATAATATTCATGTTTCACTTTATTGAAGGCTTTCACAGTAAAGCACTTAAAAACATGTTCATGCATTGCAAACAATTTTCATAAATAACCTGAAAACAGCACTTTTTGTTCCTTTTTTGGCTTTAAAGCAAACCTTCTTTAAATTTTCTCCGTTGCTGCACACTCCAAAGTGGTTTTAAAAAATTTAAACCATTTGTTTTTTTATATAGTTCCTTAATATTACTGTTCTGTGTAAGTTATAGTAAGTGATATCTGGGTTTTTTTCGGTAATGCAATAGAAACGGTTTGTTTTATCTCGTCTCATAACGTTTCTCGTTCTTTATTTTGTAAGGAGGTGTAATCTATCCTATTCTCAGATCGTTTACGTCTTGAGAGCCTTCGATGCCAATGTTTCGATGGTTCCGGTGCTTTCACATTTGATATGATTTTAGTAGTCTTTCATGCTCCTTTTGCTGTGAGCTGTAAATTTTCTTTGTGTTTCTTTAAGAATATGTTATCTTTTATATAGATGTGAGAAATATGTGTGCAACGGACAGGGGTCCTGTTACCTTCCTAGTAACAGGCTCTACTAACGGACAGGGCTCCTGTTACTTTCCTAGTAACAGGCTCTACCAACTGACCTTTAGCCTCACAGATCACTTTTGCAACGAAATCGTTTACTTGGCTCTGTTATTCTTTCCCCAGGCCCCTATCCTTGCACATCATGTGAAACCTCGGTTGGCAGAGGATGTGGTCATGATGCTCATAGACTCTGGTTCGAATCCTGTTCAGTGGACACATTTTCCTGTTCTCTTCAACTTCACCTCTTTTTATTCAATATCATCATGTTCAGAATTTTTTCTTTGCTGTTACCGATAAGACAAATGGTTTCTCCGTCATGAGGGTTCCATCTTTTGTCGGTGGAAGTGGTCTTATTTTTAACATGCCTAACCTTTGTATGTAATAGTAAAAATTCTTCATTTTCTCGAAATATATGCCTTTATATTACTTTGATATTAAAGGCTAGAAGGCTGCTGTTTTTGTGTCGAATATTGGTGCTTCACTTCTTAGAGCTGTACTTCTAATACGCTGACTAAAATCCTATGTTCGCTATTGCAGATCCTTCTTGGAAAAATTCTGATGTTTTTGTAAATCTATAGAGATAGTATTAAATTGCATTCACATTAACATCTATGACTCTGGGCTGATACGGGCAAAAAACCGACAGGTTTTGAAACTTCCTTGTTCAATCAACATCAATGACATTTTCTACTGTGTACCACCTGTGAATTAAAAGAATTTGGTTACAATTTCCTCAACGCAGTCGATTGTTAATTCACTTATTTCAAAAAGCCTAGTTTTAAGACAGTGCATTTTTACTACGTTAAATTTAAGTTAAGTCTCTAAAGAAATTTGGTGTCTGATTACTTTTCATCACAAAGTTATTTCACACTCTTCTAAACCCATTGCAATATTTGTTTTCAAGGTAAAATATAACTTTCCCCCTTTTACCGACGTATAACGGAAATTTTTCACATAAATATTTGCTTTAGTCATAATTTCACTTTTGTCTAACCAATCCATCAAGTTTCACGCTGAAAAAACAGCAAGTTTATAGAGTGTTTAAGAGAGTAATTATAGAATTTATATAGAATAAATATAATAATAAACATATGTATATAATAGTAAGGAATGAGTTAATTTGATGTAAAATAGGAAAAAGGACGAATTTTTGTGACAGCGTGAGCTTTACATGGTGATTTCTTCCCGATAATATTTTGCTCAAGCAAAGCAGTGACTGATGTAGCGTATGATCAATGAAGTAATGAAAGAATGAAAGAGCTGTTACAATTTTCAATAGAAATCGGCAACAGAATAGAACGTTATATATATATTTATATATATATAACGTATATATGTACATATATATATATATATCAGCATGTACAGAATAGAAATTATTTACAATTTGCGAGTGTTTCGAAAATCTGTCCTACGTTCTGGTTATTAAAACTTGCCATACAAACACATAGTTCGGTGGTAGCAGTGTTAAAAATAGTGCTTTGTGGTGTTGGGGTCTGGTTAGAGGTAATGATGCCATTAATAAAATTGAACATTTGACATAGCATTTCACACATGTGACTTTTCATTAGCCATGGAAATCGGGAGGAGTCACAGAGGTTGTTTACGATTACCAATGAACCGAAGTAAAGAATTGTATTGGAGCATCGCGTATGTTTTAATTATACTAATAGAGCAATAAACATTGAATGTTAACGGGTTTGTCACAGCCACTGGTGTGACGACGAAATGTTAATGTACTGCTTACTTTTTAATGGTTAAGAACAGTGTAAGACATACCGTTAGTAAGTGTATAGAACTACAGAGAAGAAGAGGAAGAGAAAGTAGAAAATGTAATTTTCTCTTTGTTTTTTACATTATTACAATAAGGAACAACAACGCAATAAGGGTGAAGACATTGAGGAAAGCTCATAAAACCCTCCCACGATAATCACTATATAAAAAAATAGGACTAGTCACATTTTGTTGATAAGAACAAGGTTAAAGAATAGCAACAACATTAGGTGATAGCTCACCAAAGTTGCTATATCACCAAGGTTTTAACCACATTCTGATACCAAGCAGCAGCAACTAGTAGACTAGGCAGAGCTGCTAACAATTCTGGGGGGAAATCGTCGAAGATCTTTCTTATTAGTGGTATGTTATAAACTTTGTAGATATAAAGATGATTTCAAGGAGAAATAGAGTCAAAAGCGAGAAGTACTTCAATTGAAGATAAACCAATTCTCCTCTGTTCAACCTCCTTCACTCCACCAATTGTAAAGAGGCGACAAAAACATAAACATCGCTTTGCTCTCGACCCAGGCTTCTACAGAATTCATTTCATTTAATTTTGCGTGTTTGTCATGTCTGCTGCGTTGATTTTCTTGTAAAAGCAATATTACGTCTGATTTAAAAGGAAAAAAATATATTAGAAGTCTTCATACTAATCAAAATGACAATTCTACCAAAGAAAAAGCATATAGAAGGCAAAAAAGTAGATACAGAATACGATAACCGTGTTCGTTCCCGTTCAGCCAGGGAAAGGAGCAGAAATGTCGAGGAATTAGGGTCAGATATTTGTACTGGAGGAAATAACTCATCACCAAAATGTGAATACGCAGACAACAGGAAAAGTCATTTTGATAATCAAGATAGTGGGACAGCATCATATAAACGAAATCGGCATCGCACCGGAACAGGATACCATATGGGTGGTGCAGAAATTACGCGGGGTGGTTATCGTAGACAAAGCGACGAAGATCAAGAAGAGACAGGTTATAACAGTTCAGATGAATATGGGCCAAGAGAATACGATCCTGATCTTGAACAGGTTAGGCCATCAAATGTGCTAAATAAGCAGTTTAGCGTAGAAACTCATGCATTTTCAATTCTTATTGATTTGTTTCATAGCAATCCATGCAATATAGTGCTAACCCTGGGAATGAAGTAAAATGCCCAACTTGGGTCTTTTATCACAGGCTTGGCAGCCATAGGAGGAATTCCCTGTAACAGACACGGACATAATAAATTTGAGAATTATAAACATAATGCCGTGGATAAAAATGTTGTGTAGGGATCAATTTTTTTTCGGGTACAGCTGTGTTGGAAGTGAATGCCGAATGACCAGATGGCCATCTGTTAAAAAGCAGGAATGCATCATAATTCTCAAGGGCTTTTCTGTTGCCGTTCTCTATAGTGCGTGTAGCATTTATGTAGCGTTGGTAAGAAAAAGCATAGTCAATATTTCGATTAATAATACCAAAATTGTAATGTACAGACCTGCCATTTTTTAGCAAAGTAGCTTATGTAAGGACCAGGTTTCCCTTGATCTTGTGTAACTGTAAATTTGAGGAGGCATAACGTTGACTACACTGGGTCTTTTTGTTATAATTTTAAATATTTATTGTTAAGAATTACGTGTTATTTTATGCTTAAAGTCACGGGTGCTATGACCTATGTGTACGTCCGGAGATTCCACTTCTCATCTTGTGCCTCCTATTTGCAATACGTGCTTACAAACTAAATCATCTCATCCGTCCAAGTAATTCGTGCTTATCGAAATTATTTTAAATGGAAGCAAATATTTTGGTGTAAGTTATAACATCTTTGAAGGCAGGAAAGTAATTTGTGCCTTGGTTTGGTAAAATGCGCTGATTATGTAAAGCAGATTGTTACCTTCCAGGGGGAAGCTTTAAAATCTGGAACACACTTGCACTCACAAACATGTTGAAAGTCATTATGTAATTTATCGTTCCCTTAGTGCTGCACACAGTGAGATGTTGTAAAGTAAATCCTTGGTCAAGGTAAAAACTACAACCCCAGAAGTCATAAGATTAGTTTTTTATGCAGCGTATATATTTACCTGCCATGTTTGCATATCATCATCAACCAAACAACAGGAGATGTTTAGTTTCTTGCAGCATTCTCACAATCCAAGTAAATATCATTGATAAGGTTTATTTTATTTATGTATATATAATATATTATGTATATAATATAATATATATATATACAGTAAGCCAAAGCAGACAAACTATGCAATGTTACTATAAATAGAATTTCAAACTTTTAGTTATTCTATTTATAGTGAACGTTCCCACATTTTATCCCATTGCAAATTTGAATGCCCATAATAGTAATTGGGTTAGATAATAAAACTTTTTGGTGCGTATATAGATTGCTTTTTAGAATTAACATTATTATTACCATAGGCAATACCGTTTTTGTTTAGAAAGATAGCTTTTAATACAGTTCATTTCTCATAAAGACTATCTAAGTCTTTTTTATGGCCTTGGTACAAAATTATATGGTACAGAATTGAGGGGAAAAAACAGGAGAAGAAACGAAGAAGTACCACAAAGGACATGGAAGCAGGCATTATCCTTAAGATACATGGCAAGATGGTAACAGCAAAGATTGACACTGGTGCTGAGGTCAATGTTATGCCCAAGAAACTATATGACCACCTTGGTGCAGCATAGCCTAAATCAACAATGCAAAGCTCCAAGGTTATAGAGGTGACAACAAAGATGACCTTTGAGTACATGCAAGAAACACCTGACACAATTCTTTGTCATAGATAAAAAACAAGACAATCCTCAAGATGTGGCAAGACCTGAACACAATCAAGCTGCTACATGAAGTGACAGATAAAGACTTGAGAAAAAATATTTTAAGGTACCTCCAAATTTTTTTGTTAGATTATAAAAGTTTGAACTTGCACATAACATGGAGCAAGAAACAAATTCCAGACCGATTTTCCAACATCCACCTGGAAAGCATCTGCAACACTGACAGATTTACCCAAGAAACAACTTGATGAAATGGAAATCGTTATTCCACTGGTGGTGGTTGAAGAAGCTTATGGTCAACTGATATTTGGGTTAGATCCAAGGACCAATAACAGAGTCCTAAATAGAGAGGACTATCAATTATCTACATTATCAGAACTATTTACTTATGGGTCTTGTTTCACCAAATTAGATGATGCAAGGGATATTAGGGAGATTTTGTGGATGAAAGAAGTTCATTTTTTATAACAATTGATACTTATGTACTTATCCTCTTAAAACCATGATTGGTTCTCTAAAGGCCTGTCAGCATCTTCCACCACCTCATCCTATCTCTTGCTGTGTTGGCCTCACTCCATGCTTGCTCTCCCCATTGATTTCTCTCTGCCTCCGGTGCTTCTTTGTATGTCCTCATTTCTCTAGCAATTACTGCAGTCTTGCTAGTGGCATACATTGTCCTTATGTTCCAGCAGCCTGCACAGATAAACTCCTTTGGTGTGAGTTATGCACCTATGCATGCTATAGTTGGAGATTCCCATTAGGTTTTCACCACCAGCTGTCATATGTGCATCGTCCTATCTTAGATTATCATCCTCAGGGATTTCACATAACATACATGTCTCTGTGACCATAGATAGCTTTGTTTACCCACCAAGCTTCTGTAATCAGGCTTTCTTGACAGGAAGAGGTAATTAGCCTCTTGCCCACCCCTCATTCTTTCACACCTTGGCATGTGACCGGTCATGGCAAAGCTCATAAGAATAAATACACTTTTCATAAGATACTGATTTTTTGATTATCATTTGGTATTCATTTTGTGCATGTATTATTCCACAAGAGGGCCAGTCAGAACTTCAAAGACACCCAACAGTTGGAAACAGACACAAATGACATTGGTATAGTGAACAGAGAATACTTACCATTACAGAAATCTTATGAAGTGCATGGACTGTGCTAAAAAGATCGAGACAACAATAAATAGCAGCAAAGTTATCTTCAGAAAAAAGCCAAATAACATACCTTGATTACAAACTGAATTGCATTCAAATGAATAAAAAGTCAAAGCTATTTGCATTGTGCTTTAAACTACAAACAAGAAGGCATCCAAAGACTGCTGGGAATGATAACAAAGATTGTGAGGTTCCCCTAGACATAGGGATGCTTTGTACCTCAAGAAGATCCTGGACACCACATCTCTGGACAATCTCCTCCCTCCAGGCTCCATCCCTCCAAGTTACAGTGGCCATACATTGTATAACACTTAAGTCTCAGCTTAACAGAACTTTCTTCAGCCTCTATGTGAGCCTTGATGTATGCATCACAGACTCTGCTACTATTCTTCAATGGGATATTCCAGTTGCTAATGTCATGCTACAGCACACTGAACTTCTCACACTGCTTGAATAACCAATACATCCCCAAGTGACAGAAATGTTTTAAATCCTCTCTTCTATGCACCATCTACTTCAGATTCACTACCATAGCCCTACCTTTTTTCTCATTATATATATATATATATATATATATATATATGTGTGTGTGTGTGTGTGTGTGTGTGTGTGCATGTGCTTGCATGTAGAAAAGGTGAATTATTGCCAGAGTAGTTAAGCATTGAGCTGAGGTGATTTGAATTTATGACCATCAAGCTGCTGTAAAAGGTTTCATGACCCTGGTGTTTAAGGGTCAAATACCTCTGATCATAGAAATACTAACACTTTGTTGAAATTGTGGTCATTATATATTTATAGGTTCCAAATAAAGCTAGCATACAGTAGCAATTGGTTTATTTACCACAGATTTATACATTATTTTGATTTGTTTTGTTCTCAACTACTATGGTGACAACTTTTGAAATGATGATAATGTTGTGGTTACTTACATTTCTCCTTCCTTTAGTTTGCCTTGTGTTTGCATTGCCAAATCTCTATACAGAGTACAGAACTTGTGTGCAAATACTAAAATTCCTAAGGATTTTTATTGGACTTCTCCTAAATGTCACAATGCAATGTTACACTCATAATAGCTGTGGAGTCTAGAAACCCATATATATTTATACATTTTTTACTTTTTTACTTTATTTCCACACAAGATAGATGCCATTTATAGGTTACTTTGAGGAAAAGAAACAAGTGCTACAGCTAAGCTAGTTTTTGCAAAAGGTAGTGGTTCCCAGTTCTCTATCTTGACATTGCTATGAGAGATTGGAGTGAAAATGAAGGCAAAAGCCCTACAGCCTGCTATGACTATGAAAGAGATGTTGGCATATTTACCATAAGGAGCCTTTGACAGTGAATATCATAGCAAGTTTGTAATAGATCTTGCCCTTACAAAAGTAAGGTGGGCAAAGTCAGATACTTCTTTATTGACCCACTTTGGCCCCTGTAACATTTTCTTCTCAGTGGGCTTAGTCCTGAGCAAGCCTGTTCAGATAAACCATTGAACCAGCAAAGACAACAGTTGTCCTGATGTTATAACAGTACTCTGTGTTCACATGAATGGCACATTTTCCATTTTTCTATTTAGTTTTTTTTCAGTTGTATTTTTTGGTTATCACAAGAAATGAAACTACTAACAGTCATTAAAAATATAGTCCTTGTTAAATTGTTCATAACCTTTTTTTATTTATTCTAAATCTTTTCACAGTCTGAAGTTTAAGAATCTGAAAGTTCTGAATCCAAATCAGAATAGTTGTCAGCAAACTTTCTTTCAGTCCACAAGAATGTTAAACTGATTGAGCTGCCTGTTTATTGCCTTATCCAATAGTCGTAGCATTAGTATTTGCTTTTAAAGACTATCCTCCATTTTAGCATGTGTATAAATTTATTAAAAGTTACAATTCAACTTACTTATTAAGCTACTTACAGAACTACCTTACAATACACCTTGGACAATAATGTAGTTAGAAAAAGGGCAGGTTAAGGCTATTGCATATAGAAAAGCTCTCCACCTTATTACAATAAACTACACTACAAATATTTGCTGATTAACATACAAAATAATTTTTTTTTGTTTTAATCTTATTGTTCAGTTTTGTAAGTTAAACGAAATTTATAAAAGTCAGGAAAGAAAAATAACTGCACTTTATTTGCAAAAGAATACAAAAGACACAACACTATCTCATTATTTAGATCATTGGAAATATCTTTGTTAAAATTCAGTAAGAACTGCACCAATAGCGCTCTCGCGCTCTTTTCCTTGGGCATATTCACAGTTAAAATGTTAGTAACGCATTTAACCCAGTTCCAATTCTGTGTATATTGGCATGTTTGAGCTGGTATCATAGAATGTTTCATACCTTTATATTGATTTATTCATTTTTTGATCATGTCTTTTAGAAAGAGAAACAGTTTGAAAAGCATTTGCAAGAGAAAAAAGGATACATAATAAAGAAAATGGCTCAGGATGGAGCTTGTCTTTTTAGAGCAGTGGGTAGGTATAGATTTAAGGTTTTTGATCAAGTGTTACTATGAGAAGTAGTAATGAGAAATTCTTTCATGAGTTGCACTGTGTTCATGTCTAAACACCCCAATAATTATCCCAAATAGCCTGCTTGATTGCTTTTTATGTGTAAGTTTTAATTGGCTACAGGGCCTCAGCATTCAGATTTGCATTTGTCAAGTAATACTTTGGTTTCATTAGAAGATGATCAGTGTTGTTTGACAGTTGCTTAGGTAGGGCCCCCTGTTGAGTAATTTGCCTTATTCTGCATTTGGAGATTTTCTTATTTTCGTGAGCCCTTCCCCCCCCCTTTTTTTTACCTTCCCTGTGTTGGGAGGTGCTTCATATTCCAGGAGAATAAGTTGAGGATAAAGCTCACAACTTAATGATAGGACCCCAATTTACTACATAGATGGGGCTGGAAACTCCATTTATAGTATTGTGCATGGTAGGATGTACATTGGGCTCAAAAATCATAAGACCAGCATCAGTCTACAGGGCAGTAACCCCCCCCCCCCATTTTCTGTGTGCCTAGGGAAGAGGCTTCCAAACAAACTTAATTTTTTATCTTTACAAGTACCAGCTAGGTATCTTACTTGCAAGGGAAGACAACAGACAAAAGGTTAATGAATATTTCTGATGGATCTGATTATGATAACAGAAGAACTTGAAATTGTATAAAGAGGCATTGCCAGACACCACTGAGTGCAAGTGACAAAATAATCAATTACTACTACACAGTGTAGTGTTTCCAAAACCTGAACAAGCAAAAGAAAATGTTGAAAATATGAAATTTTTTTTGCCATATCTGTCATTAGTTTGTTTGTTGCTCTTTTGACATATTAAACAGTTGCTAACTTCTTTCATTTTTGTAGCTGATCAAATTTATGGGGACCAAGAAATGCATTCTCAAGTTAGAAAACATTGCATGGACTATATGGTAAGAACTTATAGTGATATTTTTTTATGAACAATTTAAAGGAAGCAAAGCAATTATTCCTTAGATGTACTGTGTTATGTTTAGCACATATTGTGCAGGAATTAGTTTGTTTTCATATTTTTTCTGGGCAATGTAGCTTATTAAAAACTTTGTAGCAGTGTATCAAGGTTCTTGGATTGCCTTGTACTCAATAATACCCACATATATATATATATATTTTTTTTTTTTTTGATTAAAAATCATTGTAGTTATTTAGCAAGAGTTCTTCAAAAGAACCATTCATTTGAAGTCAGGGAAAATGCTGGGAAATATTTTTTTGGTGATGTACTTGAAGAAAAAATTTTATCAGAACATGCTTTTTTCTCCTTCTGTTCAGAACAGCAATTTGTTTCTTGACTTGACACATAACAAAAAATTTCCATGAACAATATGGATATGTCTGGCTGTCATACCCTGAATTATTTACAGATTGACTACAAATTTTGTGATAGAGCTGTTCTTTAGCTCATTTATGGAAAAGCTTGGCCAAATGTATTATTGGACCAAAGACAATAAATGCATTTAACTACTTATCATTTTCTTGACTAGTAAAAGAGAGGGATGCACATATTTCTAAATGTCCTATCAGGGCTTCCTTTTGATAGGAGATTATTTTTGAGATAAAGTTCAAAACATCATTTTGAGATAAACCTGTTTGCCAAGATATCTGCTTGCCAGTTATGAGTGAGAAATGAAGAAGGCATGATCAGTGAGTCAGATAAAAGAATAAAAGTAGTGAATTAAAACAATGAAGTTTTAAAGGTTATTGATTTACTTTTTCAGGGAAAGTAGTAAGAAAATGTAGCACATATCTTGTTTAAAAAGAGGTAATAAAAGTTGGTCTTGTTATCTCTGGCTGTTACAGGAATTTAATAACAAACAAGGTTAAAGCAAGATGTTACAAGTAAAAATGAAGTTTGCAATTCTTGAAACACGGAAGTTGTAAAATTTAAGATTTTGAACTATTTCCAGTAGCTCTTTGAATTCAAATATTTTGTTTCAACATGTTTTTTCATGGTATATTTTCTCCAAATTTTGAGAAGGGAAATTTGTTGTTTCTTTAATCAAAGAAATGGTGCTTCCTCCAAAAGTGATAAAAAATATAAATGATTGAAGGGATGCACATGTTTAAGTACTTATATTAAGTACTTAAGTAAGATATAAGTTATCATCAATTAATTTTGATTCTAAACTGTATTACACTTGTTGTTTTTTAAAAAAACCCTTTGGTATACTCTACTTAAGGATAATGAAGGAAAGCTGCACTTTGTTAATTTTATTAGCTGCAAGTTAAAAATACAATCACAAGGTACATTTAATACTTAAATTTAATTTTTTGATTAAAAAAACTTTAAAGTATATATAAAGAGAAAATATTGTATATAAAGATGTTTTTAGTGGTCAAATAATTGAATAAGAGAACACAATGGACTATTATGGTAATTATATTTGGTAATATAATATTTTAATGATTGCTCATTGAAAATTCTTATTTGCAAGATGTTTTTTAATTTACTTAAACAGTGACATATCTATCATATACTCTATGTGCTTGTGTAGAGACATTTATTTTTAAACTAAGCCCGCATCCTTTTTACTTGCCCTTAAAACCAACCAAAGATTTACTTTTGTGTAAACACTAATTTATAAAATTTGAGATTAATTTTCAATCATAGGTAGACTGTAGCTATCAGGATCTAATAAACCCCACCCACTGTAACTCTTGAAGTGGAAGCTATGGGAGGGTTATACTGGGAGAGGAACAGTACACTAGTTAACTGTGACAAAAAGAAATACTGTGACAGGGAACCTTCACTGAAGTTGTCATCATTTGACCTTTCTTCATAACCAAAGGAATCAAAAGGTCAACATGATGTATGTGGTATTTTATGCTTTGATTGCCATTTAGAAATAAAAAAATACTGAGATGGTGGAGGAGTTTTGTTATTTAGGTTGTCACAAAATTGTGAGAGCTGCTACGGAAATGATCCAGAAGTGCTTACAGTAAAACACAGTTTATTAAGCCTGAAAAGCTGCTGACATACTTGGCTTTGTCATTATGAAGAAAGTGATTGTTGTGTTTAGTCAGTCTTGTTGCATAAGATGAATATGTGGACATTAGATAAAAACAAGACTTTATTTAGAAGCCTTTAAACTTTGGTGCTACATGTGAATACTTTACAGCACTTTTATAGAGGAAAATCACATACAAAATTTGATGAAATACCACAAGACAAAGGAGATTCATAGATAGCACCTGGAAAAGACAGCATATTGTGGACATTTGCAGAGCCACAACAGTCTGATCCAACAATTGTTTTGAGTTGGAAGAAAAATAACAAGAAGCAGGCAGTCATAATCATCATATTTGGTTTAATGTCTGTTTTACATGCTAGCATGTGTTGGATGGTGGAAAATAGAATTAGTTGGTATGTCTAGATTAGTAGGTATAAGAGAAGTAATATTAGAGAGACAAAGAATAGGCAAAATGGCTTCACCTGATCACCTACCCCTGATATAGAGATAGATTCTGACTTGACATTATTTTATTCTCATTTGTTTGCTAAGATTCTTTGTTTTATTTTCTAAAGTTTGGCTGTAAGCTCTGGGTTTACATATAGTTAGCATCATGTGTCATCAGGTGTCACACCTTTGTTACTGATACACTTAGTCTTCACTGAAATAACTTATTTAGATTAAGACTTATTATTTGATGTGTCAGATATTTGAATCTGGTCTTTCATTTCGAAGTAGTCGTCAGTTTGGGTGACCCATTTTAACATTACATCTTAAAAAAAATAAAATTTTATGTTGCGTGTTATACATTTTTTTTGCAATTTCAGGTAAAAAATGCAGATTATTTTTCACAGTATATTACTGAAGATTTTTCCTCCTATATAAGTAGAAAAAGAGATGAGTCATGTCATGGTAATCACCCTGAGTTACAAGCACTTAGTGAATTGTATAGCAGGCCCATTGAAGTTTATAAATACAGTGTTGGTATGTATATATCAATTTATTCCTGGCCTGTGTTATATGTCAAGTTGCTTGCCATCAGGCACCATAAAATTTAGCAAGGTTTATAAATTTTGTTTTTCTGTAATGTGATTGGTTCAGCTCCTATCAGGGTATTTTTGCATTGTTTTATTTTTAGGATTTTGTTTTATCAGGATTTTTAGGATTTTGTTTTATCAGGATTTTTAGGATTTTGTTTTATCAGGCAGAGGGTGTTGAAGAACCCATTATTTACAAGAAAATACCTTCAGTAGCTTTTAGAAAACAAAGGAATGAAGGTCTTAGGGATTGCAGGTTAATTTAATAGTTGCCATGGAAATATTTTTACTAAAAGAAAGAAATTTGAATAGCTTTAGCAGTCTGACATAAAATGTTCCAAGCTTTAATTTTTATTTGGAAAAGTAATGTAAATGTTTAATTCTTATGATTAAAAGAGTTTGGAACAGTTATGACACAAAGCAGTGTCAGCAAATTAATTTGTTTTTACACAGGGGCTGGTATTGGAATAGGATATAAATGATTAACCTTGTAAAGGCCTCCTTTGTTTGTATGTTCCTTGATGATACATAACACACTGTTCTGTGTTTTTTGATACTGTTATTGTTACCATTCGTTACCATAGAACTTCACACACTTTATTACTTGACTAGATGGAGTTAGAGGACTGTATTATAATATACTTTATTAAGACACCAATTAGTATTGTAGCCATTCACCCCTAGTTGTACTGTTTAACTTTTTTTCCGAAACAATGTTCTTACTGTAATAGGCTAACGTAAAAAATAGTTTAGAAATTTGGTGCCATTAAGAGCAGCAACAGAACTTAATGATTCATGTGCTATTTTGCTCCACTAAATCTGAAACCTTTGTGATGTTTAGCCTGTCACGTTTTAATACACCAAGCTCTAAAATGATTAAACAGTTTAAAACGGTGGTATGTGATAAAAACAAATGAAATGATGATATAAATAACTCTACTTGTATATTTGACTACAATGCTGTTAGTTTTTTTGTGTGGTATTGTTACTAAGGTAATAAAGGATTAAGATTTTATTGTTTTTGCAAAGAACCTTGGGGCCCCAGGTTTGAATCGCCCAAATGTGTTGCGCAAATAACTAATTCATTTTCTTCTGTTTTTGACACTATTAGTTAGCCGTCCGTTGCCATTAACAGCATTTTACTGATAATCAATTCAACATGTTCACCATTTATGTTTTTTAATTATCACAGAACCAATTAATACATTTTGGAATAGCTCCTCCCATAATGCTAATGATAATCCACCTATTCGCCTCAGTTACCATGGAAATATACATTACAATTCAGTAGTAGATCCATACAATGCTACTATTGGAGTAGGGCTTGGGCTTGCTGGATACCAACCAGGGGTAAGAAACATTATTTCTGTTTATACTAACAGTAGCACTGTGTCTAGTAGTTATAATTTTTGCCTTTTATGTAGTAAAATCATAAAAATATAACATTAAAATTTCTTGAGTACATACTTTACACACAAATTATTTGTGTTTAAAATAAGTACTCAATGTATTTCTGTTGACAGCTAAATACATCAATGAGCTAAAAACTGATAGCTTACTGTACTTCCTTGATCAGGCACCGTGAGAAAGTTGATTGTGTTTATGGAGTTCTGGTCATTACAATTGATGCGCTTTACCCAAACATTGGCAAAAATGAATTCTGCTAACCATAGTCACCTTATGTGAGAAAATGCATGCCCAATGTTTTTCTGGTATATATAGTGCAACTACTTACTTGCGTGTTTCTACTGCCAACATAGAAGCCCGGTAATATTCACTTAGTGGCAGGGATCAACCGCTATCTTTTTTATGCATCGCCGTTTTGTAAACCTCTAAAACTTTATATGTTTGTGTACGTTGCAAATTCGCTCAATTGGCATTGGTACTTCCGCTTCTCTTCATATTTTCAGCCATGAATTTACCATACTTGTTTCAAAATTGTTTGTAAGTTATTTCTTATACAATATTGCGAGTGAGGTAATCTTTAGCCGTACTTTTTTACTTTTAAATATCAATACCGGTACATTTTAGGAAAAATTTGGTTTTTAGATTTTGTTCACCTTTTTTATACGAAGTAGATATTGTTTCATTTTACTTCTAACGGTTGATGTATTTCGCGATAGTCCCAATCGACATAAATTATTGAGAGAAGCTAAATCCATCTTCATTAAATATTCACGCTGAAATATGACCTTCTATTCGCAAACTAAATACAATTGACATTAAACATGCTGATTGTCAGACAGACGACAGGCTCGTACAGAACAGACGTTATGGATGAGAAAGTTAATTAGAATAGAATGTACCTTCGAGATTGATACATTACGATCACATACTTAACACTTACCAAATGTTTCCAGTAGTTCCCCGATAATCCCTGAATGGAATGCTGTAACCTCCTTAGGGCCATTGACCACCAATTGATATAATAACAGACGTAAATGGTTCCTTTCACTGAGTACATAGAAAGAAGTACAATAATTTCTATTTTACTTTCCCAACGTGCAGTTACTTTATTTTTGAAGATTTTTTGAATAGTATTTTATGTAAAATGTTTGTGGTTTTTTTTCATTTTTACTTATTTCAGGTGCCATGCCCCTGCAGAACCTGGGTGACTGTGCCCTACCATGGACATCGGAAATTTGCTTGCCTCGCTTAATCCAGTTGCTTTCCTCTGTCCATTTTGCTATTTATTTCATAAAGATCAGCCATGAGCTCCCTCTTCCTCCCTTTCCACTAAATTTCACTGGTAGCTCAAACTCCTGCACCTCCATGCATAACATTACCTAGGAATGACTGTTGCCTCATGAATCGTAGACAGGGTTTGGTTTATCCTGCTCATCATTGAAGTAGCGTGTGAACAATGATGTTCTTCATTGTTCACACGCTACTTCGTGAAAACACAAGCAGTCGGGGTAGCCCCTTATTTCTGCTGCTTGGAGGTTTTTATTCCAGTATGATGTAATAGACCTGGCCCTGCACGCACCTGCAAGTTAGTTATGTTTTGATGTGGCAAGTGATCACTCGTAGTCTTTTGTTCTGATTCTTTTTAGTCTTTGACATTTTCTGGAATACTTGTTTTGAAATTGCTGTTCTTTTTCGTATTTCAGTTACACATCTTTTATCAAAACTTATACTCCCAAGGAGGTTGGAATTATTTTCCTGCTTGGTGTATTCACTATCTACTTCATGTTTTCATTTAGGAGGTTTACTCCTTTTGCAAATGCCCATATAGAAGGTCTTCTTGCGGTTAATTCAGAGGCCTTCTGTTCTGCTTTCCTCGTCAACAATGACTAATAGTTATTTGAGCATTTCTGGGGAGTCAGCTGGAAGTGTGGTTCCTCTGCATAGCGTTTATTCTTCATGCGATGAGCTCCAATGATAAAACCATCACTGTCGTCAATAGATGTGATTATCTTTTCACCGTAGAGATTAATAAGGTTAGAGAAGAAAACATAGCCTTGTTGCACTCCTGATCCTACTGTATCTTTCAACTTCTTGCTGAACTCGTACCGCAACAACCTGTTTTCAATACATATTTCTTCAGACTCGTGTCTTTTCTCTTCATATTGTTGTAGAAGCATCTTCAGCACACTTTCATGTTTAACTTATCGAAAGCTTTACTGTAATCTATAAAGCACAGGTAAAATTGATGATGTATTTCATTATGTCCCTCTGACACAATTCTTGTAAGATAGTGTTTTTCGTTCGGCATCTTGCATGAACCCGAATTGTTGCTTACCTATTTTTGACGTCAGGATTTTCGTTATTTGACTTATTTGACCTGTGATTACCCTGTGGAGTTCGCATTCGGTAGCCACAGGTTTCTTTCTCAAAGCAATGAAAATTGATTTGCTTATATCTTCTGGGGTTTCTCCTTTGTCATAGATTTCGTTTAGCAATTCAATGGCTTTTCCTTAAAGAAAGTAATCAATAACCTGTATCATTTCAGTATAGATTTCGTTAGGTTGCCCGTTACCGTATTCCGCTTCATTTTTCTGATTTCAGCTTCCACTTAACAAGGTAGAATTCGTAGATTTTACATAGCCTTTCTTTTTTCGGGTTTCTGTCCTCTGTAAGCAATCAACAAACCATCGATATTTTCATCATATACCACTACCTCCTCCTCAGATTACATCACCATTTAATCAACGTTTGCTTTGGTGGATCGATTTAATGCGCATATCTTCTTGCCTGTTAACACTCCGATTTTTTTTATGTATTAAGATGGGGTAGGACCCTCTACATCTCTATCATGGCACAGTGCTTGTTTACCCTTTCTTGCTTTGCATTTATTAATTTCTTCCTTCGTCACGGTTCATGGTCTCTTGCCGGGTAGAGTCTCGGTTACTTGTCAGTCTTCCATCGTTTGTAAAATTTCCTACTTCACAGTCTTATTCTTTGTTCCCTTGGTTTCGGCAGGATTTGCCCTTTCCCCACCTTTACTAGGGCATTTTTTAGTATTTTTCATTTGCTGAATTTTCCTGTTTATAAAACTTCGAATCGCATTTTTACAGATATTGCATGTCTAATCATAATCATTTGATCCTGTCTGGCAGATTCACTGACGTTTTCCACATGTCACAGCACTTATCACTCAGCGGAGCAGTTATCATATTTTAAAGAGTTTTTTTGTTAGATTTTGTTTGAAATGCTAAACATGCAATTTTTCATAACAGCTTGCAGACCGTATGATGATGACCTCTGCAAAATCGGTATCAGAACAGCACATGATTGAAGAGGTAATGTAAATTCTCACCTCCGTTTGCTATTTTCTTTATTTGGCTACTCTTATCCAAAATATTGGTATACTCAGATATTAATTTATATGCAACCTTACTTAAAATGTAATTGTAAGCAATTTTAAATTGATGGTGTAATTTGATGGTGTAATTTGTCTCAACCTCACTATAAATTTTCGACCAATCAGCAAATTGATTGTTTTTTACGGTACCTTTCTGTTTAAGGAAGACCTTGAAAATATTTGTCAAGAGTTAACAGGTGGACTTAAATGTATTGAACCTGATATTAGGTATTAAGGCGGATCTCTACCAGACGATTTTGGTGACGATCGTCATGAGAATTCGCGACGACACATACGCAGTAGCAAAGAATAAGCTTTTCTGACGAAACTTCTGACAATTTTGGTTCTGACGAAAAGTTAAAACAGTTTTAACTTTTCGTCGTGTGCTTGACGATCGTCAAAGAATTAGGCAATCAGACTTAAGAAAAAACGCTTGCAGCGATTTCATCAATTCAGCATAGCCGCCAATAATGAAGTTAAATATCGCAGTGTGACTGCTAGTCTTTGGTCAGGTTCAAGGGGCTCTCTCATATTAGTTGTACTCTTCCTAATGTCGGGCTCAACTAATTTTAGCAAAATTTCGTATGTTTCTGGTAACACACGAAAACACTTGAAGAACATTTCGTAGTCGTAAGTCTTATCAAAAGCTGAAATTCTCCCTTTCTATTTCTTTACTCGTAGAGCTTTCTTAACCAGAACCGACGTTTCTTTTTTACAGTTTCGGTATTCTGCTTAAGCATTTTCTGACGCTGATAATAAAGAAGTAATTTCCTTCGACGAAGCAGCAAATAGAGAACATATCTTTTATTTACGGCAGCCATTACGAGATGTGTTTTTCGTTTACAGAAAACCGCCAAAAAATCGTCTGGTAGTGGAGATGCCTGTACGAAATCGTTGAAAATTTCTTGAGAAAAATCGTCGCGAATTTTTAGGACGATCGTCACAAAAATCGTCTAGTGGAGATCCACCATTAGGAAAACAGATGGATAATATATGTTGCACTGAGAAGGATTCAAACCATCAACAAAGCCATTTACTCCTTGTTCTTAATCATGTTTGTCAATCAAATCTCCCATGGTTATTCACAGTATATTTTAATAATCTAAATTCCGCTAATACGTTTAATTTATAGCGCCTACAAGGTATAATATATCCGGTTATATAATTAAATATAGATCCCATTATACTTAGTGTGACACTAAGCCGCATTCACAGATATAGCTTATTTGGGAACTTCGGACGCTTTGGGATAGTGTGGGAACCCTTAATTACCTTACTCCCATAATGATCTTCATTGTATCAGACAAGAATGGCCGCCAAGACATGGTTTAAAACCTGGTTCGCACAGTGTTCAGTCTCGCCCTCTTGCTGAACCAAACAAGATATTACTTCCACCCTTACATATCAAACTGGGACGTATGAAGAACTTTGTAAAGGCAATGGACAGGGAAGGCAGAGGATTTACTTTCCTTTAGCTGAAGTTTCCTCGGATAAGCTTTGAAAAGCTTAAGGGTGGCATTGTCGATGAGCCTCAGATACGGGAACTCATGAAGGACTCAATGTTTGATGATGCAGCTGAACTGTCTGCTTGGCTGTCGTTTAAGTCAGTATTTACAACCTTGCTTTGGAAACAACCGGAGTATAGAATACGAGAGGGAAGTTGACGAACTCCTGAAAAACTTTTCAAAACTTAGATGCTCACATGTCAGTCAAAATGCACTTTTTACGGCCCCATGGAGACGTAGTGAGGAAAAGGGAGAGCGTTTCCACCAGGACATTCTTGCCGTGGAAGAACGCTACCAAGGCCAGTGGGATGTGACCTTTCTTGTGGACTACTGTTGGTGTTTGAAACGAGACGCGGTGGCTACTCAGCACAGGAGTAAGTCACTAAAAAGGCCCTTCATCCATAAAAAGCTTTTTTGTAATGTATAATCTTTTTTCCCTGAAGTTTGTTAGATAAAATGTCATCTTTTTGTGAAGCACTAAATCCAAAATTAAAGGTAATAAATAGCACTAAAGGGCGTTAATAGCAGTTCCTTTACAACCACGTATCTCAAAAGCTTGACCTGATTGGACAAAATGAGTATGATTTTTTGATTTTACATAGCAAACTACCCTAGAATCAGCTATCACATGCTTGACCTTTAAAACTTCGCAGGCCAGTGTAATTAATCTCCACCGTGAAAGACAGATTGACGAAAGAAGACAGGTAAGCTACAGAACATGATGTGGTACCATATTCCATTTTTAAGCCATAACGTTGGCTACAGAAATAGAATACAGTCACGAGCGTGTGTAAGCTTCATACACTGTAGGAGAACTTTGGACATATTGAATCAACTTGCACAGAAATATAGGCAAAATTGATTTTAAATGGCATCTTGTACATTTGTTTGATTGTCTTTATGATAGACGAAAGGCGTCAAATATAACTGCATGCCACCCAGAGGATTGTTTTGAGCTTGCACAAGGATGTAGGGAAAGACGTGTATTCCTACCATAATTTTTTGTATCGTAAGGTTTTTAGCTCAAATATGCTTCCTTTTTTGTGGCACCTCCTGTCTTTGATCAGTCTGAAAATAGATCAAGCAAATGTAATATGAATACAACGAGAAATGTTCAAATAAACTTTCCTCACTGGTACCAGTTCAGTTTGTTGGATCACTTGTGACTCGTTTCTTTAAACAACTTCATCCTTATGAAGTTATTACACTTCTTTGCAATAAATATTTTTGTGAATGTGGTCTCTTTCCTTGAGGAGCTACATTGTACTCTGTCTTAAGAGTACTTTCCTTCATCATATGATTTAAATGTGTTTAAGCCTATGGTCAACTCTTACCTCTTGGCCCACCACATTTTTGTGGGTTTTTTCTTTTTCCTCCTCTTCTTCTTCTTCTTCTTCTTCTTTTTCTTCTTCTTCTTCTTCTTTGTCGTCGTCGTTGTCGTCGTCGTCGTCATCATCATCATCATCATCATCATCATCAACTTGTTTTTTACAGTTCCGGTATAATGTTTAACAACAATTATTATACAACAGAAATTAATGTTAAAAATAATGGTTATTTGATGAAAATGTTTTACGCCCACCGTTAGAAGTTTTGAACATAGATTTTCAAAATCCTGAACTTTATGGATTCAGAGTCATAGAGCTCTTACGTCTATGAAGTCATAGATGTAAGAGCTTTATCTTGTCGTGAGTCGTAAGCTTTTCTGAGCTACGTTTCGACAGATACTTCTGTTATCGTTAAGCCTGACGATGGGAGAAGTATCTGTGGAAACGTAGTTTAGAGAAAGCTTACGACTCATGACACGATAAAACTGTTACATCTGTAGTTTTTCAAATTCGTGTCGGTATTCTCGCTGCTAACTTACTGTATAAAGGATCAGTTCTAAAATTACCACTGAATGGTCCTCAAATTGTTGTTTTTATTACCCCTGAATTGAAGGCTTTGCCTTTACATTGGCCATTACAACGTTTATACCTGTACAGGAAATGTTAGAAGACAAAAGAAAAGTAACAGACTGGGAAGCAACGGACGAAGAAATGACCGAACAAATAGCAAGAGAATCATATCTAGAATGGTTGCGGGAAACACAAAAACGTCACCCAGCCGCACCTTTGGTAGGTTTTGTACATTCTGCTTATTTTGGGATGTTTTTTGAGAGTTTGTAATCATTTTCTAGCATCTGTTTATATGAAGCATGAAAATGTTCTGTGTATTTGTAAATTTGCACAAATCGTTTTTCTTCAAACGTATACTCCGGTGTCGCACGATCCATTGTATAGGTTGTATGGTTGTAGTATTTAATTTGCACGTGAAATTTGTCATCTAGATGCCATTTCAGCCCACATCAGCCCACATCAGCCCACATCAGCCCACATCAGAAATGGCATTTGGTTAAGAAATGTCTTCATGCTACAAAAGACATTTTCTATAAAGAAAACAACGCTCTTTGCCTAAACACAAAAGAATGAGGACGTGATAAAAAAGTAGTTTAAGAGTTGTGTTATTCCTACCAATATCTATGTGTATGCGAACCTGGAAATGCAGAATTGTTATGAATACATCGCAACCATTGACCCCCAATTGCGCACTCACTTTAACCAATCATTTTATCGCAAAGGTCAAAACAGTAATGGCATGGTTACTCACCTTGAACGGAGAATGTATGGTAAGTCTATGCTTTAGTTGAAACTCGCATTCCTTGAGGCGAACAGGTCACCCTTAGAAAACATGGAGACACTATTGGTTGGAATACCTGAGGTATAAAGGCCAAAGCTGGACGGCATCTTTAACACGACCTTGCCATCGTAAGCGGCAGGGAGCCATTGTTGAAGCACTATGCTTTATGCACTTGTGGAGAGGCTTGAGACTTCGTGTGTTACTGAACTAATTATGTAGTTTATTATGTTATGTTAGATAGATCCTTAATTTTTTAATTAGTATGTTGGTTAGTTAACAGAAAAAAACTATCAGAAATTTAAAAAAATACAGATGTCTATTCTGCTAGCTTTTAAAACAAAGACCTTTATTTAAATTTATATCATGTAATATTATATAATCTAAACTAAACTAATCTAATCTAATCTAATCTAATCTAATCTAATCCAATGTAATGCAATCCAGTCTAATCTAATCTAATTCAATCCAGTCTAATCTAATCTAATCTAATGCAATCCAGTCTAATCTAATCTAATTCAATCCAATCTAATCTAATCCAATCTAATCTAATGCAATCCAGTCTAATCTAATCTAATTCAATCCAATCTAATCTAATCCAATCTAATCTAATGCAATCCAGTCTAATCTAATCTAATTCAATCCAATCTAATCTAATCCAATCTAATCTAATTCAATCCAATCTAATCTAATCCAATCTAATCTAATCTAATCTAATCTTATCTAATCCAATCTAATCTAATGCAATCCAGTCTAATCTAATCTAATTCAACCCAATCTAATCTAATATATATATATAAGTGAGTATGTTTGTTTGTCTGCCTCTGTGTGTGTGTCTGTCTGTCTGTGTGTCTGTCTGTCTGTCTGAAATAAATTTATGAGAAAACTACTGAACCTAGGAAGCTGAAATTTGGAGTCTGGGTCTATCTTTATCCGGGGGAGGATCTGAAATATAAAAGGCTGACCGCGGAGGTCATTCAACCCGATTCGGATATATTCTGGGGCGTTAGGGGGCGGCCAATCCCATTTTCAATGTGAAGGAGGCCTCCAGTCAAAAATTTGAATAAAACTAATAATATAAAAATGTCAAGATTATTTTTAATAAATGAATTCCAAAACAAAAATAAAACAATACTAAAACTTTTTTTGAAATTAAGAAAGTTTATTTACTATAAAGTAATCCCCTTGACCGTACAAGTCCTTGGAAGTATATTGATGTGTATCCCCGCCTGTCACGCGAGAGACCAGGGATCGATTCCCCACCAGGGAGGACTTTCTTTTTTGTTTTTTTATTAATCTTCTCTTTTTTTTGCCAATGAATTGCCATAGCATTTTTTATTTGAAGTTCTAACATTATCTTTCGTAAGAAAAGTTTAAGTCACCTATAATTTCTATACCACTCCCCAAGATGTCAAGGTAGTTGCAGCTCTATGAACTGAAATGGTCTACCATCACATTTCTATTCGAGCAATACCATACAATTTTCTTGAAAGGGACTTTTTAGCCTACTAAATTGCACTTTTTAACCCGAGTAACGTCGGGTACTCCTGCTAATGTAGTGTAATGTAGTATACTATACTATACTATACTGTACTATACTATACTATACCATACTATATTATAATTTAATATAATATAATAATAATATAATATAATATAATATATTATATGGTAAACAATCGTCAGCTAAACTGTTGAGCTGACGATTGTGAAAACATGAGACTGACAGTTCTAAACTAAGTTATGTTGATTTTTTTTGTCGTCCACCATATGATAGTTCTAATATTCTTATATTATTGAGCACTGTCGATAGCTAATAATTACTTCGATACTGGTATAATATAATATGTAATAATGTAAGGAAAATCATTTTTTTTACCTATACGAACATGATAAATGTATATTGTAAATGACTGAATGGCTTTTAATGAAGCTAGCACAATAAAATGGACACGACTTAACCAATACGTAAACTAGTTATGTATTTTAACAACCAAATAGAATAACTAGGAGACATGCGGGATTTTCTCAGGTGGTAAGAAATAAAAGAAGAACATTTGTTGTTCATTATTGGCGGGAAACAGGTCGAGCAAACGATATCATGTAAGTAATTGATACAGAGAATGACGCACTTCAATTTGTGTAGAAATAATTGATGTAAAAAAGTCTTTTTGGAGAAAAAGGGGGCTCTGGATGATAATTTTGTTTCAAATTTCAAATAAAAAGGAGGAATGGTTTCTTTAAGAATGAAATATATCACTTCTTTTTATTGCTGGGTTTTTTTTCTGGAAGAAATATGTTTGTCTTGAATTAAGACCTGAATGAAATGACGCTGGAGATAAATTTGTAGATTTTCCAAATTTCCTCTGGTTTACTACCCAGATACGTAGGATGCTCGCATCAAGTTTATCACTCAAGTATCTTGTGGCTTTTTGGCTTTATTTTTGTTGCTTAAGTGGTAGCCCATTTTTTCATTCCTGAGCCATTTTCAGTCAAGTATTTAATTGTTATGGTTTGACATTACGTTATTCTTATTTGTGAGCATGACCCTCTTCTGTTAGGAATTTATTTCATACACACCAATGAAACGTTGGTTTTCCTGTAGTAGTACGAAATAGACAAGGTTTTTGAAAACAGATTGCTTTTAATATCATTCGTTTGAGGGCTAAAGCTCTGAATTGCAAGATCTTTCTAATATGTAAGATACTAACTAGAAAAGTGAGAAGAAATAAAATATTCTTTGCCCTTATTAGTGAGGCTCATTGCTGACGACAGCGATTCTTTTCTGGAGTTATAATGACCAAGCATTTCGACCCCAGAAATGAAAAACGAACCAAAACTTCTATTTGCTTGATTAAATATTTTAGTTAGAATTCTTGACAGTTAATAGTAAAAATGATCCCAATCACGACGTCGATATTCAGTAGTGATTAAGGGACTGTGCTAGAAGTCCAGGCTGCTGTTCAATGTTGATGTAAGCTGTACTCTTTGCAGAGGTTATTTCTTTGCTTGGTCCCGATCTTTTAATTTGTTTTTTCTACCATGTTGTTACTAAACATTTTACTGTATTTTGGTAAGAGAGATAGTTAAATGTTCTCTCGAATTTGCTAGAAAGCACACTATTTTCACCCTTTGTTTGCAATGCCAAAACATAGCCAGTTAAAAGCTACACTACGAAATCAGGGGAGGAATGTACAAAGCGGAGAAGTTATTAAAGATAGTCAAATCCTACTGTTTTAAGGGCTTGGGATTTTCTGTAAGTAAGAGTAATTCTCCCCATTATGTTCATGTACAACGTTATTTACTCTATGTAGGACCGAGTTTTTGTGATTTGAAAATGTAACTTATCCAGCCGACTGCATTAACCCTTGTATTGAAATAAAATTGTTTTACATTTTTACTCCCAGGAAAGAGCTGGAAGTAACTATATAACTGCTATTTAAATATTGTTTTAAGTAACCCATCAGTGGCTTTATTTGTTCCTAGTTCCAATATATCTTAACAATGCTCCATGTTTCATATTAGCCTGGACCATCTTCCAGTAAACCATCAACAAGCTCACAAAGTAAAAGATCGCCACCTCGTGACCCTTCATCGCCATCGCCCTGTGCTTCTCATTCAGCAAAACAACAGAAAAGTAGCAGCCCACCCAAAAGAAGATCGCCATCCCCATCATTAACTCATGATTCCAGCGATTTAGATTATCGATATCGAACTGGAATCGAGGCAGAAAACCGCGCAGAAAAGGCCGCAGCCTTGAGATGGGACGCTTTCCCTATGGAGTACCTTAGGGATGAAGGTACGTTTACGTTTTGTTTTTAGTGAATTTTAGGCTTTAACCCCAAGTGTGATTGTTATACGGACTGTCAGATACATCTTGTGTCTGATGATTCTTTGCAAGTTGGGTAATGTTGGCCGTAATATTTTCGCTTTACTTGTCATTAACTTGAAAGTTTGAACAAGAGCAACTCTCAACAGCTTGCATCAACTCAAGCACAATCATTTAAATTCCNATACCACTGACATTGATTTTAAGAAAAGTTAAATTTCAATATGAGTTTGGAGACAAGATCACACGACTTAATCATTTGTTGTTTATGGACGATTTAAAATTGTTCGGGAAATCTCATGATCAAATTGATTCTCTCGTGAATACAGTGTATATGTTTAGTGAGGATATTATGATGGAGTTTGGGGTTAAAAAGTGTGGTGTATTGATTTTAAAGAAGGGTAAGGTTGATAAGAAAAGTAGTAAGGGAATAACTCTCCCAGATGGAAAGGTAATGAAGACAATTGATGAGGATGGGTACAGGTATTTAGGGATATTAGAGTACGATAAGGTAAAGGAATGTGCATGTTATTCCCATGAATCCCATACTGACCTTTCACTTGTGAGGCCCCCGAATCTGTAGAAAACTGGACAAGTCTGTTTCATTCTGCATGACAATGCATTTTAAGGGTTCACGGGGATTCGAAACTAAGGGGTTTTTACCTCAAGGGCTACCAGACATATTGTTGACCCCACTTAATGTGGACTGTTATCGTCTGCATGTAACCTTGACTGAGTAGCTCTTTTAATTCTTTCTCTTTTCTTTTAATTCTGCCACTTCTTTCACATAATCAAAGTAACCCACATCTGTGGAGTGGAACTAATTTGAAACAGTGATGCAGTCATACACGAAATTCCAGTGGTGAAATTGCCATGTAAGAGCAAAGTTGTGGTGATGTTTTAAATATTTTCAAAATATCTATTAAATAGAACATTGAATAGCTACATTACGGTACAAAATAAAGGTGGCAAAAGGTTATAGGAACTCTTCCTTTTGGAGGTAATAAAAACAAAATACCCTGATGACACTAAAGATTTCAGTTAACAATTCTCTCATGGAAAGTCAACGCATAAATAACATTGTAGATATCGGATCACGAGATATCGGACCACGAGGTGATAATTAATTGGAAAGAGGTGTTTATTTAGAGATAAATCCACCCAGGAATAGATGAGCATAGTAAGGAAAGTCGGCTGAAAACGATTTTTGGAAACACTGTATGCATTAACCTTTGATGAAAAAGGAAGATAGATGTATTTTTGTTAAGACACTCTTGACATACCCCCAAAAGATTTATGTATCACATTATTTCTAATTTATTTGTTTTTTTACACCGCTTTTTCCGTATAAGCTGAGAAACAAATTTGATTTTATCAGCAGGACCATATTTTTATTACAATCACTTTAATTTCATTTTTAATAAGCTGATCGTGATCCGTCTACAGTTGTTCAGAAAATACAGTCGTTTGTTCGTGGGTCTCAGTTATTTCTGCAATAATATTAAATGATAGTTGATATCTGGTTCACTGTTGTGTTAAGAGGTTCCAAAGCAATGGAGCGTAAAGTGAAGAAAGAAGTTTAAAAATAAATGTGGATTTTTTGACACATTTTTGAAATTTTCACCAGGCGATAGTAGGATTTCCTCATTCAGATTATTACAAAGACTAATGAAACTCATTCAAGTTGTTAATCTAAACCTTCATTCAGATGATCAGCTTTCCAACATTCCCTTCGGTGGAATTTAGAGCCCGTAACACCTTTACATGGTTTCCCACAGGAAAGTATAGTTCATTTGTGCATTGATAACAAGCTGAAAATCACTTCTGACCACCAAGTTTACTTTATCCGCTTGGCTTATCAGAGGTCATGTTTTTATTGGGTTTTTTTTGTTTTGTTTTTATGTTCATGATTTGTACTGTTTTTGTCCACGGGAAGGATTGTCACAATTGATCATTAAAGTTTTAGACTGCTTTTTAGTGTACTCGTTTTATTACTTATATTCCGTCCATGAGTCTATCCTTTGTTAGACCTCGTTATGGTAAACGGGTACATTTGAACACAATATCCAAAAGGGCATTATTGCTCAAATTGTGTTACAGAATATTTCAGTATGATAAAGCGTATCGTACATATTGCTCACACTAAATTACTCACTCAGATAAACCTCCTGATCACAAGATTGTGCAAGTTCACTTTAATCTTATATACGAAGCCCTTGCCTAGCACCACTTGCCAAAAAAAATGATTTAGCTCGATTCTTAGCCTTTATACAGCCTTTAAAACTCGTACTATGACGAATATTACTTTTCCTTCTGCAATTGTGTTCCAAGGCGGTGTCTTACAAGGCAGGTGTTGCAACTCCTCGTTATTCAAGATATGCTTTAATACATCTGCACACTGAGGCCGAAAAGCATAGGCAGTTTGACTTCTATTTCCGCGATGCACTTAATCAGTTATTTAATCCTCTCATATTCCAATTCGCTGGCGGTGTTGCTGTTATCGTTAGCGGGGAACGAGAAAACCAGGTCAGTTTTCATTTTTTTATAAGGTATTGCCATTGGACTGCAATGATCATTAGAGTGGATAAGTGAATTACCTTCGCAATAAAGAAAGAAAGTTAACAACAGTAAACGTTTTCAAAATAGTCCATTTAGTATTTTGGATATTATTTGAATTCAGTATGAGTAGCTAAAAGCACGTCTAAGCTAGTAACGCGGATTTCAGTTAGACTGTAAAAAACATTGGTTTTAAAGAACCTGGATAACTTTGTCTCTAAATTCGTCGGGAAATGGCTTAATCTTCCTGTATATGCAACTGTTAGCGGTATCGTCTTAACCAAATTTCATTTCCGTCATTTCCCTTTAGACAAATTTGTGCGGTGCTAGAGAGTCACTCGCAACTCTCTAAGAAGCTCAAAACATCAAAGCAAAACATCTTTATGGATAATACCTGTAGTAGTACAAATATTCTATATAGCACTTACCGAAATACCAAAGAAGTTTTAAAAACTATTTGAGGACATCACAATAGCCGTATTGATAATAAACTTGCACCAAAGCTGCAATACTTACATTTTTACCATCGGTCATCTAAATTTTCTTCCTAATCAAAAAAATTTCCACAAATAGAATCTTACTAAATTCCCTAACTCCTCCTTTGTCTGGTCCCCAGAAGTTCTTGAAGTAGTAGCTGGTTGTAAATCGTACCAGGGTCAAGGTCGATACACCTGGTACCATAACTTAGCTGTACCGTTTCTTGCTAAAGTCCCAAACTTCACTTGCTCTTTCTGCAGACGTACCCGGATTCGTCTTACCTTGTATCATTACTGGCGAGTTCCCTCCTCGATTGACTTATCGTGTCCAATGGAATACAACTTATCGTTCTGAAGTTGACAGTAGGATTCGAAACACACTTAAGAGCTAATACTAAACGCAGTTAGGATAAATGTAACTGTCTTTGACACACTTAAATCAAGGTGAACGATTACCACATTTTTATATCCTTCTCTCGGTTCCAATGAAATATTTTGTCTGTCTTTTGATTCTGTGACAATGCATGCAGTTCTTTGGGTATGAATGTTACAAGTCAATGGTAATTTATCTGAAAACCCCCTCGCTACCATCATTTGTTGTTCTTACTTTTTTTCAGTTGTTGCAACAAGCCATTGAGCAATTCTCTTCTTCTCTCTTGTTAGTCTCGACATATTTCAATTCTCAGATAAATCTTTATTATCGTCTCACACTATTCTTGCTTTGTATTCGTTGGTCTTATCAATAGTGAAATCAATAATGTAATTAAGATTATACAACTAAGATTATACATTCACGTCAATGTAAACTGTCAGTTACGAAGAGGCTAACCAACTCACTTGAGTAATTAAAATACAAAGAGAAATTATTTTTATTGGGTATTGTTTCTTTGAGAATGCTATTCTTGTTTTGGTCTCGTCATACACGTTTTTGAAACTTTTAAGGCCTCTTCCACCACCACACCTTTTTTCGTATAATCTCTCATCACTTGTTTGTCTTCCATGGAAACCTTCTCTCCGCACAGTACTTTTCACAATTTTATCTAGTTCGTCTAGTTCTCCTTTTCCAAGGTTAACTACATTCATCACGTACCTTGCCACTGGTATTACACGACAATTTATAGCTTTCATCAAGTTTTAATAATTTAGGTTAAGTCCTACTATGTGGTCCATCTTCTTCCAGATTTCTTTCTTCACTCTCTCTATTACTCTTTGTACGTCAATTTTATCCGCTTGTTCACACCCAGAAATTTATAAATTTTGTTTTTGTCAGGGTCCAACGCCTCCGTCTTTTCTTCCAAGAATATGAACCCATCTGCTTTGAGCATTTTTACCTTTTTGAAGACTATTTCCGCACATTTGTTTACTCCATAGCAAGGTCCAGTGACCATACTGGCTTTCACTATCATCTCGTTGACAATCTCGAGTTTTTGGTGGCTTTCTTGGTAGATCTTCAAATCATCAATAATAAGACTGTGTTCTTTTTACTCTTTCCCCGCCTTTGTTTCCCATTCTGCACCCATCAGTTTCCTCAATCAGCATTGCCACTGGAACTTCTGACAGACAAAATCCAATTGGCGAGAAACTGTCATCTTGCAAAAACCCCTTCTTAAAATTTTTCATACGGCTGGTGATGGTTTTCCCATTCTCTTTATCTTCCAGTTTAGTTTTCTTTGACATTGATAATATTCTCTGGCACTTTCATCCATCTGTACACTCTGATAATCCAGTCATGTCTGACCATGTCGTACGCATTTTGATAGTCATAAAATGTCACTGCTACATTTCGTTGGTAACCTCACTTCATCCATAATAGCATTATCTATGATCAGTTGATCGACTGCTCCTAAGACTCCTGACCATGTTCCAAGCTGACTCCTGTCCCAGATGCTATTCCTATCTGCATGTTTCTTCATGTAGTTTCCTACCGTGCCAGTGGATATTTTGTAACAAGTGATAAGACATGTAATAGGCCTGAAATTTCTCTCGTTACTCAAATCTTCCGACTTCGGTAACAGTACTGCCCTTCCCTCTGTTATCAATATGGGTATGTCATCAGGCTGTTCAATCCATTGGTTGAAACATCTCACCATGGATTGTCAAGCACTTTTTAGCTTTTTTCACCAGAAATTTTGAATGCCGTCAATTCCTGGAGCAGACCAATTCTTTCTTTTTCTGAACGCCTCAAAAAGCTTCTCCTCGTCAATTATTAAAGCTTTTACATCCGTGACCGTTGGGATGACTGATGACTTTCACCCTCACGCCCCATAACTTGTTTAACCTTCATACAAGGTCCTGATACTTGTGTATCACCTTAGAATTTACCCTCGTATTATAAGGAATGGCAATGTTAGTGATTTTAGCAGATTTCGTTTTTTTTGCTTATCACAATCATACCAGGACGTCTAGAATCAACCACATGGTCATTTTGGATATTTAAATCCCACAATATCTTGGAAATGTCATTTTTTTGTACTTGTTTTGACTGATGTTGGTAGCACTTTGACTTTGCTTCGATTCCATTTTTAGAACTCTTCCCAATGGTGTGGCTTTCCAGCCCACTCTTGGCGACGTATGTACTCTTTTTGAGCCAGCTTACTGCATTCACTAGCGGTATGGCTCATCGTCTAATCTACTGTCCCACACATTATGCATTTACTTACTTATGTTTCTTCAATGGTATTGGTGTGTATTGCTTGCTCCCGTACAGTCATTATCACTGATTCCTTTCCTCTTTTAATTCCTGCATTTCTAAGCCAGTTCGACCTATCTTTGTCTGTTTTATTTTCTGTCGTAATTACTGTCCATAGAAGGTCTTTTCGGTCCAGGCCTGACGTATTCCGTTCTTGTACCGCGCCTTATACTCAGATTCGCTGTCACCTTTCTATTCATTTGCCACTGTAGCTGCTGTTAGTAACATTTCGTCACTGATGCATACATATCTTTCAATTCCATTAACTGCGAAGCTTTCAACAACTTGCACTTAAGGAATCCTCTTCTTTCCTTGGAATATGTAGTTTGTCCACATTACCTTTTAAGGGATAACCCTCGAGCATTGTCAATGGCTTTCTTGTTTTACTATCTAAACACTGTATATCTTCCTCTACCCTGCCTAAAATGTGGCTGAATATCTCAGCAAGGATGCTGTCATTGCTGGGATCATATCCTTTAGCTGGATCCTTCTGTATCAACACTGTCTTCCCTTTTGTCATCCATTCTGGTACCTCTCCTTCTTTTAATCAAATTGCAAGGTTGTTCTTTAAGCTCTCGTGCATACTCATAAAGTATTTGAACGAGTATCTATAAACCCTATCTGGCCCAGTTGCTTTCCAGTTCGGCAATTTTCTGAAAACTTTCTTATTTTCTCTTCAGTCATTTTTATCATTGCTTTTTTTTCTTGCCTTTCCACCTCCCTTTTAAAATCTTGCTGGCACCTTGCTCCTTGTTATATCCCGCCTTCTTGCTCCAGATTAAAGACCAGAAGCCCCTTGGTTTCCGCAAGTGAGATTTTATTTTACACCACAACATTCTAATAGAATACATTCTGGTTATTTTGAAACATTTTGTTTTGAAGGTATTGGCTTATTCGATCACTTTACGGTGTAGTTTTAACAGTATTGTTGCTATTCTCTGCTTAATTTCTTCCCGCACGACTCCCAGTCCTTTTTGCCTTATTTAATAACTACTGTGCAAATCATATGCATGGTTGCAAGGTCCTGATTCAGATCAATGAGTTGCTGCTCCCGTCTTTTTTTCCGCCAGAGCTGTTTGTTTGTATTGTTTTCTTTTCTCGTTGGCCCTACAATTTCGTTCATAATCACCATGCAACACTTTCTCTTTCGAGTTGGTTTTTCTTTCTTGTCTGTTCCTTCTCTTAAATTTCCTTTCTGTTTCAACGCGGATAAATAAAGTCATTTGTTGAAGTGATACCTGTTGTTACAATCTTCCTAACTCAACTTTACTGCCTGTGCAGCATTTCTCAGTTTACTTTTTTCAATTCCTCTCAATGATAAAAGTCTAATTCTATTTCTTTTTAAACGCATTTGTATCCTATCAAAAATTTCTTACTCTTTTGGTGACAACACTTCCATCCACTAACTTTCCATTTAACCTGACTACGTCTTCTGGTATACATGTGTGCATCAGTATTAGTTTGAACATTTAGCATTTCCGTCTCCTGGCGTTCGGTGTTACATATTTTATTCAGTGGTTCCCCTTCATTTGTCATTCTTTTTATCTCATCTAGTTGCATCACTGAGCCTTTTTTTCGAATCTGACTACCCCGATCTACGAGTCGTTTCTCAGTAGCAACAAACTTTTTCTGTGCTGTATTCTATTTCAATATTCTTCCGCCAGTTCTTAAATTTACACTCGACAAATGATGATTATTATTATTATTTTATTTTTATTAGTTTTATTATTAAAGAGAAAAAGCTACAAATAATTCTAGCAAATATTAATAACTACCAATTAATAACTATCATAAGACTTTATACCCTTCTTTTTCGCATACAGCTTGCGGTTCATGTTCATACCATTTTTCATTACCAAGACCTGCATACCTCCCAATGTATCTTTTCCCCTGCTCACTCATGCCTGCGTTTAGTTTATATTCTTTTGTGCTGTTTTACTACATTTACTAACTTGTTGAGTCTCATAAAAATTTGCTTTCATAAAAGTTGTTCTGACTGCCTGTTCTTGTGCTGTCATAATGAGGGTTTTGGTTTCTCTCTTCAAGCCTCCTCCTCCTTATTGTTACTATCATTATTATTATTATTATTATTATTATTGAGTGGTGGAGCAATACAAATATAATATAATATAATATAATATAATATAATATTATTATTATATTACATTATATTATATTTTATATTTTATTATATTATATTATTATTATTATTGTTATATTATTATTATTATTATATTATTATTATTATTATTATTTTTGGCACCTTACTGTTTCAAATGTTTCTAAGACTTCGATGGCAGAAAATCTCGACAACCTGGTCTCTAAAAACATACGCCAGTGGCTTGACCTGCCTGTAAGTCCCACTCTTAGCTCTTATTATTCTTTCCAAAAATCAATTTGGACTCAACTTGCAACTACCTACCACAAAACTTCTGCAACGCCAAACTGTCACCCGTAACACTCTGAAGTTGTCACCAAATGATAATATCCGAACATTGTGAAAAAACACAAGCGATAGTACCAATATACAACACGATATTTATAAAAACACAAAAGAAGTTCTGAAAGCTGTGCGGACAGAACACAAGGAGCGTTTGCAAAGTCATCTTACTACTCAAGGTACCATTCTCTCATTTCTGTTTGATAACGCAACTTCAAAATATAACACGTTTTGGTCTGAAGTTCAAAGTAAGCTGCCCAAAAATATCTTCTGCTTTATCATTCGTTATTTGAATAACACCCTTGCAACTCGTAAAAATCTATCTAAATGGAAACTTAGTCGTCTTCGTGCTCTTCCTGCTTTGAATCAGAAACCCTTCTTCATGCTGTCGCCGGCTGCAAAACGTACCTTCAGGAAGGTCGATATACTTGGCGACACAACTCAGCATTACAGTTTTTAGTAGGTTCTCTCAAATCTCTTGAAGGCTGTACAGTATACGCTAATGTCTGTGGATTCTTATCGCCATGCATTATAACTGGAGATGCCTTGAGGCCTGCTTTGTTCTTAGTTACTCCACAACAAGTTATACATTCTTGAATTGTCGGTGGGTTATGAAACAAACCTGGATAAAAATGCTTCTTGCAAATACGAAAAATATCGTTCTTTAATTCGTGATTTACAATCCAGCTTTTCGAAAGTTAGTTTCGTAAATGTCTCAATGAGCTCTTTAGGTATATTCGGTCAATCTTGTATAACTTTAAGTGAAATGTGCAACGCTTTTAACATCGACAACGAACACGAGCGCTTTCTTTCAACCAAACTTTCCAATATAATCATTCGCACTACATACTACATATTCTGTAGTAGAAATCAACCATGGACCAATCCTGAACTATTGTCGTTTTATTAATTTTGTCAGTAAAATATTTAATTTTGGTTTTGTTAAATAAGCAAGCCAATGCAAACTACCTTGATTAGTGAGGTTTGTAATTGTATGTGTTCGGGTGAAAAAATAAAAAGTTTCCATTATTATTATTATTATTATTATTATTGAGTGGTGAAGCAATACGAGCCCATGGGGAATTCAGGGGTAGAAACCCCAGCAAACCCATCAGACTACCAGCCCGATAAGGGTAAACTGGGTCCATGCATCACACCCAAGTGTGTGCGATATTGATGTACATAAAAAAACAGCACATGACCTTGCAGTTGGGGCCTGTTTAGGTTTCCCAGTTTAGGTGACCCATTCTGCTTAAAACGGTCTCCGTAGCGAGGCTTCACCCAAGACCTTAGGACTAAGTAACAAAGTAAGAACTCGGTACTCAGCCCTTCAGAACAAGAAATCCACGCTCACGACACCTAGATATGATGCTCCCCCACTAGTCCCGCCCGTTAAACAGAAATGCATGATGTGTCAGCCCTTTTATTATTATTATACTGGTGTCGCACACTAAGTTATGATCTTAAATCGCTAGTGGAGTTTCTTGAGGCATGGTGTCAGCAAGACTCCTCAAACCTCAAGCACTTTCCGAAGTACCCTTGCAGACTGAAGTAACGTAGTTTTCTGCAGTTCGACTATTTTTGTTTTCAACCCAAGTTCTCCTAACC
>RDPX01000282.1:720537-755082 GCA_003991215.1 Morbakka virulenta | reverse complement strand
CAATCGTCGTGGGAAGCTTAGGAGTGGTGACGAAGCGCTTGGAGCGCAGTTTGAAAGAGTTGGGCATCCCTGATGTCTTGGGTGGACTCCAAACATCTACCATCATTGGAACTACCAACATATTGAGGAAGGTGCTTAACCTCTAAAGCTACTGGTCGGTAGCCGGGGTTAAGTTTTCTCGTCCGGCAGGTGAATACCATCTCCCTGTGCGGGCTGTCATGCTGGACATGAACTTTGTTTATTATTACTATTGTTATTATTTTGGGGGAATCATCAGTTAATTCTAATGCCAACTGTGTGTCTACACAAAATATTGCTATGCACTCTCTAGCTCCAGGATAGCTTTGGAATACGAAAGTCACACCAAGTGAGACGACGCTATATTAATAAACGTTACTAATCAGCTTCAGGTGAAAAATAAAACCATTTTACTTGAGCTAACATATGAATTTGTAATATGTGTGACAAAAGAATGGTGTAAAGGAAAAAGAGCAAAATAAAAAATTTTTAGAAGTATAGTACCCACAAGATCCTCGTGTAAAGGCAGAGAACTAAATAGAGCTTTTTGCAGAAGAGTAGCAGACATTTGCATTAGAAATTCGTAAGATGTATTCTGTTGCGGCAAAAAGCATTTATCAGAATCCGAGCTAACACAACAGTGAACCAAGAACGTGTTAATACTTCTCTGTTTTACAGTAAATATTGGAGTACCGTTTTATGGAACAAAGTATCTGACGAAGTTTGTAAGATCTCAAATTACTCTTCGCATAGTTCTGAGCAGTAATCTTGTGCTATGCCAACCGGTAAATTCCAGTTGATTTGTAAATGTATATACTAGAGGCGAAGTACTGTTTTAAATCAAAACAGAGTTTTATTGTGTGAAATCCACCCTGGGATAAATGTCACAGATAAAGGATTTATCTGTGACATTATAACTCAATATTAAAGAAATATGATGAATGAGTGTAAATTTGCACCGCCGGTCCGTTTAATAGCTCCAAATCTTGTTTGTATGAAAGAACGTTATGATTAATTCTTGGATTTTCATGCTTTCCGGACATTCATTTTTTTCGAATCGGTCGATATGCGGTCGATATGCGGTCGATATGCGGTCGATATGCTTGACCCTTTTGCGTTAAGTTTTATCATGCTGAAAACACTTCCAGACTCTTAGTTTTTATTAAATATTTGGAACCCTTAAAGAGATTGGTCATTTATTTCGTTTGGCAGATCTTGGAAATCTTGAGGAAGACAGAATCCTGGCTGCAGTTCTCGCCGAATCGCAAAAGGAATATTACGAGAATATAACCAGAGATAGAAGTATTAAAGATGCTGACCAAACAGGATGACAGCGGGTGTCAATTTAATATTGTAGTATAGCTAATGTATTTTATTTCAGTTATTCGTTCATTTTCTGTAATTATAGCAAGTCAATAATTTTCCTGTTCTTAGTGTAACCATATCCTATTTATAGACAAAAAATGCCCTAAATTTGTCAAGTGGTACTGCATGTAGATTTCATTGCTGTTATTGTGTAATTTGAAATTGTAAAAAATATAATGAAACACGGCCAAGGCAAGCTAGTATTTGTATGTATGTCATTGTTGTTTTACGATACCCGTGTGTCGCAGATATTTATTTCATTTGACTTCCCGTAATGACTCAGTAAATAATCCTTCTGTAGAAATTACACAAACTCAAACAAGCTGACACACACGCGGACGCGCACGCACACACACACACACACACACACAAACTCTCACACAGACACACCCCCATTTCTGTTTGTCTGTTTTTCTGTCAGTTTCCGTCTGTAGTTGTTTAGTGAGATTCACTACAGTCCCACCTAAATGATGGAAGTCCGCTTTGTTTATCTTTAAACAGTAGGTCTAACACCAGCCTTTCGCGTAATCAAAAGTTAGTGGATATTGTGGTAAAATATTGTATTGTATTCCCAAATGTTAGGGTCAAGCCACTCCATCAATAAGGGTACGAAATTTACTTGGAATCAAAAGGATTTACAACGGTTTTCAGACAGTAAAAAACTATAATTTTTTTCTGAGGGTATACAAGATTTTTAGTGACATGCTTCTCGATTGCTTTTATTCAGACCCACAGGCTGTAAATAATTAATCGCTTTAACTATCGCATTACTCTACTCGGCTTTAGTTTGCAATAACTGGCCAAATTCTTATAGAAGTTTGTGTATGCAGGAATGTAAGGAATGGGGTAAAATGGATATTGGTTTCAATAATAAACGAAAGATCCTCTTTCAACCTTTTGTCAGTCACTGGGTTTTTGAATGAAAACGAACTCTTGCAGTAAGCATAATATTTTGATTCACTACCAGAAGTAAATGGCAACTATGTTGTTCAACTTCCTTTCCGCCTTTTAGATGGTCTGAATAAAAGCAGTTGAGAGTTACCTGATTAGAGTAGAGTATCTGAGAAGTTTATAATTTTTATTGAAACTAAAGCTAAAACAAAAGCGTCACCAGTGGTGACAACTCGAGTTCTATTAATATTATCATCCAAGATTACTTGTTGAAAGTAAGTCTTTATGTATGTCGAAAAGAGCCAAATACCTTTACTAACGGAAATTAAGGAAAAGACGCTCTATCTCGTAAAAGCTCAATTGACCATTAAGGGAAAGAACTTAACAAAAAATATCCATAAGCCTTTTGGCAAACATGCGAAAATTGTACAGGCTACTGAGGACACAGTGGTAACTCCTCGGTAACAGATTCTAACAGGTGGTCGATAAAACACCAGATCGATCAAGAAAATGTGTACAATAAGAGGAGAGAAAAAGTCGCATATCTGATGTCTATTTTTGAGAATACTGCTCTGAATCTGCATACGAGACAATTGAGATTGGGTTCCATGCTAAATGTATAACCATGGGCATGCTGTCAGATCAGACGATTACACGCCACAAACAACAGTCAAAAACGCGATCAATTTAAGGTACTCTAGCACATGAGAGAATTCAGAATCTTTTCGAAATCAAAATCGACATGGGTATTTCAGAGAAAAATAAAATACTGAGGTCACTCCTCATTGCATACACTAGTGTTTGTAAAGAAAAAAAGAATTGGATCTAAGATCTTAGATTGCAGGTGAACAAGATCACAGAATGTAAGTAAGTGCAAGTAGAATCCATTACTGTCAAAGCATTAAGTACTATTTCAGAAGACTTTGCTGAAACAAGTTAGCCCGAAGATCTACTTTGAAATCCTAAAAACCCTTTCTGCTTGGAATAAGACCAAAATCCTTGATATATAGGCTAGATATGGTCGCGGGAAGCAGCTTTATGTCAAATAAGTAAACATCAGCCAGGTTAAAACAAGGCTGAGAAAAATAAAATCGTAATCATGATCTCTTTTTCATTTGACTTATGTCAATCCTTTAAGGAACTGGTTGTTTACATTAAGTGGCCTGATTACAAGAAAGTTCACATTCCTAGTAACTATTGTTTTTAATAATTCTGCTGTAAACGTTATAGTTGAAGAAGGTAATTAATAATCGTTTATTTGAAGATCATAATGTACAGAGACTTGCTCAAGGATTGCTCAACGGGTTGTTGAAACAACAGAAAATAACGTGAAAACAACAAATGATGGTAGAGGGTTATTTGAGATAAATTAGCTCTGTTTGTAACATTTATACCTGGTGTTGCGTATTTTTGTCACAGTCACAAGAATGACAAAATCTTTGAATGAAACGAACGGATAGAGAGATTTAAAAATGTGGTACTCGAGTATCGTGACTAAAGCGTGTCAAAGGGGGAGTTACATTTATTTAATCTACGTTTAGCATTAGCTATTAAGTGTGTTTCAAATCCTACTGTCAACTCGACTACGAAAAGTTTTATTTCATTGGCCACGAGAAGTCAATGGAGGAGGAAACTGGCCAGTAATGATACAAGGTAAGAAAAAGCCCGGTACGTTACGCAGAAAGAAAAAACTATCGGTGACCTTTGGGATTTTAGGAAAGAAACGATATAGCTGAGTTATGGCACCAGGTGTGTCGGGCTTGGTTCTGGTTTGAATTACAGCCAGTTACTACTTGAAGAAGGGCTTCCAGGGAGCGACAAAGGTGCAGTCAGGGAGATTTTCAAGATTGTATTTGTAGAGGTTTTTTAATTAATATGAAAATTGTTTAGATACATGATGATAAGGTTGAAAATCGTTTTTTACAGTTCCTTTGTATTTCGACTATGGACGTTTAGACATTGTCAGGGGATGATCAAAGATAAATGAAAAAAATAACATCCTGGCGCGAAAGTTTATTTTTGGACGCTAATTTGGATCGACTAAGAGCTTTAAAGGGTCATACTGGGCATTCATTCCACTGCAGGTATTTTCCTTAAAGACCATACGGGTTTTTTTGTATTTTTTAAGCTTTTTAAAATATTGCAAGTGTCTATTTGATACCGAGTAAATTTGTCTCAAGGGAGAATTAGACCAAGGCTGAACTGGCAGTTAGATTGGATGATATCACTGACAGCTGCACGTAAAGGATGACGCTGTGGTAGGACACCGCTTTGAATTAGAATTGCAGATGGTATAAAATTACTTCTCACAGTACAACTTTGAAAGTCTGCATAAAGGCTAAATTGAGAAAGTAAAATCTCTGGCAATTGGAAAGAAATCAGTCTAAAACTTAAAAGATCATTTATGCCAATCCTTTTTGTGAACAAGAACAGTACAAACCTTTTTCCCTTCTGAGGATATAGAACTAGATACCTAGATAACTCTTACAGTTTTAGGTAAGAGAGATGTTAAATACGGTCAACGTTTAAAACCCATTGTAGATATCGGCTTGATAAACTACAAGATTTCATCTTGCGAATGACGTTTGCAATCTGATGAGAAGACCGTGGAGGCATGTTATTTGGAAAGTAGGTTCTTTTAGAAATGAAATCAACCTAGGAACAAATAAGCATTTGAGAGGAAAATAAGGCTGAAGAATTTTGACAACGTGATGGTAGCATTTCCTCATCCAAGTCGGTGTTATTACAGATAATAGGGAAATCCATTTATAGTCGTTCACCTAAATCTTCATTCAAATTCTTAATTACCCAACATTTTCTCCGGTGGAATTTAAAGTCCTTAAAACCTTTACATGGTTTTCCACAGGAACGTCTATTCTATTGTGTATTAATGACAGGTTGAAAATCTCTTGACTATTAACTGCTCATTATCATGAGTTGGTTTTTTTACCTTGTTGTCAAATACACTTTCTTAATCTTCAAGTATGACGGCCCAAGCTTCAACTCCACAAAATGCACAGATAATAATATGTACAAATATTCAAAGAGTAACCAATAAAAAACTGTCTTGATGAAGATTCCTCTAATAGCCGAACAATCAATCCAAAATATGTAACTGTAAATATTTATAGACCCAACGTCAATAAGAAGGTGGACAAAGAAACAACACAAGTAAATTAAAGTAAAGGGCAACAGCTGTTTCCGCTGATCAACATGAATATCCGGGATCGTTACAATAGGTTTATGTAGCCGGGGCACGGAACTGTCTCTGTCAAAGCCAATCAATGGCGAGCGGCCAGATTAAGCCCCAAAGCTTAGATTGAGGATAGGTTGGTGTTTGAGCTGGGAAACAACTTCTCGATGGTATCTAGGAATGGAGGCAACTTCTGGTTGGTGCGCGTTGGGCTCCAAATCTGTATTGTTGTCCTCGTCAGGTAACGATGAGGGTACAGGAAAGAACTCTGACCGGTGGACTTTGTATGTAGTGTTGCAAAGTTAGTTGCCAATATACTTTCGGATTTGGTACTATGGATGGTCTGACTGTCCGATGACCTAGGGAAGTCGTGACTAAGACTTGCTATTTTCACTTTCAGGTACAACAAGGTACCCCCTGGAATAATGATTAGTGGCGATGGCGTGAGTTGTTGACTATTGAACTGAGCGGTGGCTAAACGAAGGTGTTGTTGTGTCTGTAACAGTTGACGATCATCCAGAGCTAGTTGTTTCTTGATGAATTGATCGCGCTGAGTCCATATTTCTCTAGAAGAAAGACCCTGGTGGCGAATTCAGGTGTTCTTATGAGTAATTGTGACACCTAAAGAAGCCTGAGTAACTGTGGATTAGTCAGGATCCTGTCGAAGAAGCTGTTCTAGAAGTTCTTGAACGGCCTTTTTTGCGACTGGATTATTGTTGACTTCTTTAATCCTGGGAATGTCAATTGGAATGCAATGCTTGATGAGAACCTTCACTTGGATAAGCGTCACAAAGCCGGGCTCAAGATCAGGTTGGGTAACAGTGGTAGGATCATCAAGCTGCCTTAGTTCGATACAGAGTTTAATTAGACCATTATGGAGAGATGTTTGGTCTTTACCATCAGTTAGACATGCAACTGTATGTGAGATGTAACAGTTTTACGGACTACCAAGATGAATTGGTTATTTGGGCGAAGTACATCTGAGGAAAATGAGTGCCCGACAATGGATGAAGGGTTGGTGATTACAGCTAACGGCTGTGACAGTAGAATCTAGGTCAAGGGTATAAAACTAACGACAGAAGGCTTTCTTTCGTTGGAACCGGGTAGGGTGGTCGAGTCGAATATGCAATGCCGTTAGGAAGCCTACTCAAACATTTCTTAACACTACTATTCTCTCAGTGACGGTAGAGAATGATTCATGATGTGGTACGAGCATCCCACCTTTCGTTAAGGTGCAACAATTTAAGTAACGGTTAGTGTCTTGTATGTTGTTAAGCTTTTTGGATGGGGGTGTACCTTGGCCAAAGTACGAGTGGAACGGCAAAGGTCTAGGAATTCGTTTTTGGTCGACAACCATGTTGATCTGGATATGAAAGGCATCTTTGAAGTGCTTCTTGTGATGCTGTCTGTCGAGACTTGTTGGTAGTAGTGGTTTGAAGCTCATTGATGAAACAACAGATCCGGCAGACTGTATTTGGGAAGTATTAGAACTAGCGAAGTCAGAGGGGATTTTGGATGCTCAACCAAAGCATTGAAAGCAGACTGAAAAGCAACTAGCAGTAGACACGAATGTTAAGAGACGACATATGCTTGAAAATTGACCTTTTAAGAGCTTTTCATATGCCTAAATGTAAGTTACTGTCTGCAAGTACGTACATTTTGTGGCAAGATTCGATTATGCATGGGCTAAAGTGTTGTAAGAAAGTTGTAATATTGAGCAACTCAATCTTGCGCGATAACCAGGTACTTTGCCGTTCTCTTAATTCTGGACTTAATAACCAGCGATGTGGAGTTTGTTATTTCGGGGGGAAAATAGCATAGAATCAATGTCCGGTGATTTAACAGCATTGTCAGCGACCAGCCATACCTAATTGCCAGGTTTTGGGATGGTGATAGATTTGTGGCTGTGCAAATGACGCGGTGCGGACGGAACTGTTTCTTCTCTTGACTCTGTCCATGTTATGTTGTTTTCTGATGGCCTGTCACCTTCGAGCGTCTCTAGCGCTCAGAGACAGTCGGAATTTGTAAGCCCCAAGTATTGATCGAATGGATTTGATGATGCTCGTATGACTGCATGTTGACAGGGTTACGATTCTATATTGGGAGGAAGTCAGTTGGTCTTAGGACTATATTCAATCAAGGATGGTAGCACGATTGGAAGCTATCATTATCTTCATGACCGACAGAGCAAGGTCTGCACCTTGTAAGGGAGCTAGGATCCAATTGCAGTTATGAAGAAGCTCTGCTGGGGTGTTTCCTCTGCAATAAAGATCGTCGACTATTTTTGCGGGTACATCTTCCTGTATCAAGTTGCCAAGTATACGTGATAGAAGCTCTAGATGGGTGGTTTATAACCAGGCATTCCCATAGCACCTCTATTGTAGATATTCATGCCTTTAAATAGTGTTGAAATCCTTATTATTGCTTGGATTCCTGCGCAAGGGGTATTTATTATAAGGCTTGCTTCATTTCTTATGCTTGTCGCGAGAGTATTGTGATATCCCTCCTTTCGGTTCTGGCAGGTCGAGATTACCCATATTCAGTGTTGCAGACATAAGACCGAAGTCACCACTGTAACATCTAACTGAGAGTCTAAAGACGGAATGTTATTCCTGGTGAAGGATGGATAGGGTAATGTGGATGCCAGCCAGAAGCTGCTGATGTTAATGAGGTGGGTTTGGGTGTCTTCTGCTCTTGGGACGGGTTTTTCTGGCATGGAAGTGGCAGCTTGAAGAGTTAAGTTTATGATGGGAACTATTCGGACGAAGTGATAGATTTTCTTCAGAAATTTAGGTGTATCAGTCAGGTTTGGAATCCTGACCTTACCGGCCAGTATTTTGGTGATGGATGGTGGAGCCCATAGGAGTTGCTGTGCAACCTGGGCTTTATGCCTATGTTAGCTTTGCTAAGCTCTGAAAGTACTTCAAGTTCGATGTATTTAAGGGGCCAGATTGTTGCATTTAGGTCTCTCGGCCGTACAGGATAGTGTACACTTTGATGGTGCTGTCTTTGTTTTGTTAAGTGTAAATACTTTCATGGTGGAAACCGATTTCAGATTTGGTGGGTCAAAGAGAGACGCCATGGGCGATCAACAATCCACCAGCGAGAAATTTAGAATCAAAGTCTAAAACAACAATGGTTTCAAGTAGAAATGTTAATTTACAGTGGGTAAGCTGAAGCTTAATTTCACATTTAATTGCCAGTACTATTTTCCCATCAACCTGGATGGCAACCTGAATACTGACTGAAATGTGAGCTCCGATCCGTCTTGCTGTTGTTTCGTTAATCATGTTTGCCTCTGCTCCTGAATCTAAAGTCAAAGTAATGGCGTGATGGTTGTAGTATACATTAATTGCGGGTGGTTTGTTGATTTGTACTCTTCGTGAAATTGCATTGATATGGGCCATTGAGGCCTGTTGTCTTCCCTTACTGTCACCCAGAGTAACACAACAAGGTTTTCCAAAGTAGGGGTGAGATTCTCATCTTATGCATGAACATGACCATGGTGTGTCAAGCCAGAGATGGTGAAAAAGAGGCTCTCTTCTACGAAGGCCTTGGGGAAACTATCTGTATAAAAAGATACTCATAATTGGTACCGAGCCTGTATTCACACCACTCCTCAATACTATTAAACACTCATAATGATAACAACTTACAATAAAAATAATAGAAATTTTTGAAAACAGTAACATCTTTTGTACTTTTAATATCTCAAACACAACTGAAGTGAAACTCCTGTTGCTATTCCTTTGAAAGCAAAGGATATGAAGTAACAGTGTTCGTCGCTTTTCAGTGATTCTATCATTAAGCTATGGTTCCATTTTTATTTCTTCGGTTGAAATTTAATTCCTTACTCTTCTTTTGTTGCTCTTGTTAAACATTAACCTGTTAATACTTATGATGATAAGCCTTAATAAATTTGTAATTTTTTTATCAATTCTGAAACGACCCCAAGGTGACTAATTTTCATAATGTACAGAATAATCTCAACACTTCTATCTAAAAGTCCTCTGTCTGTGTTTTTGTAGTCCTGACATTTGTTTTGATGTGGTTTTAAATTATTTGTTTGGAAGCACATTGTCAACTCTATTATGCAGCTTTTCTGTCTTCTTTTTGCCAAATAAATATACGCTCTATGTTATCAGTTTCTAGCTTATGGAAGGTATTTTTTTGGGTAAAACTAATATAAGATATCGATGACATAAATTGAATATATTAATTTAAATGGTACATTAAGAATAATATTATTATTAATCCATTTTCATATATTGATAAAAAAAATTACTTTAAAATTTAAAATCCAGGGGCCAGTTTATTGAAAATGCTTTTAAACAAAGTTATCACAATTTTGCTTGATCAATATTCATACAGGTTGGTAGTTAAAAATAGTTAAAAATCCAGTTATTTTAATTGACTGTGCATGTATTGGTTAAGAACTTTGTGTGTATCAATGCAACAATGTATCGTAAATTTTGATGTGTGTGTCGTAAAGCTAGTATAGGAAATACTCTAGTTTCTCTATCTTGACTTTGGTTTTCTCATCTCCCAGGCTGATGCTAAAATTCCTTTCTAGATAACTGAAACGCTCCTAAGAATTAACAGTTGGTATTGGTCATTGTTGATCAACAGATATGGTTGTTATCAGACCATACAGATTGCAGTTTTCCTATTAAGAATGTGCGAAATTCGTCCATTCAGATCACAAGGTCAACCCAAGGCTGTCCATTTAGAAAGTAAACCTAGCAACATTTGATTATCTGATTGTAATCCAATTGATATTTTATTGTAAGCAAATTGGTATCGTGGTTTCAATATAATTTTTTAGTAATAAACAATTCTAAACACTTAATCTCTTCTCTCTGCCTCAGCTTCCTTGAAACAAATCTGAAACAGCAAAGGTATAGGGCTGTCGCCTTAAAAACACCTGGTGTGCAATGATACATATATTTTTAGGTCTTCCACATAAATCAAGGCTTAAAACCACTTGAGTAGAGTTTTCTCTCAGACGTTATTTAAAACATTAAAGCATACGAAGTTATTCAGGCTGAATTCAAATTTATTACCTTAACTTTAGTCCATGTAAAAAATTGAATACTGATAACGGTCTTAATGGTAATTTTTGGGGGACTTAACCGTTAAAAATAAGTCGGTGTGTAAAGTTACACTCCCCGTCGTTTTGCACGGTCATTTTCCTGATAATATCTTAACTTTATATCCTCATAAATTCAACAATTAAAGCACAATCATCAGAAGTTTCAATACAAGGAATTAGACTAAGGTTTCAGTGCTTAATCCAAACTGGCGTTTGAAATTTCAAAATTAAGTCTTGAAAACAACTTTGACAGATTTCCAGAACAAGGCTGCTTAGTTAAAGTCATGTATTAAAAATTGGACATATATTGATTTACTGAATATACTTTCAAAGTTTTATTGATAAATCCAGGGGATAATCTGAGTTTTTAGAATTGATCATTTGATTAGTTTATGGTCAATCTGAAACTCAAACGGAACTCGGAAAAAAAACCAAACCCTAACATCCAGTAGATTTTTGCCCCAGTCCAGCTTTATTTCTCTGCAGAAAAGTTAAAATTGGGGCTAAGAGAATTTCAGTCTTGATTACTCATTAGATTTTTTTAAATTTTTGAACAGGAAAATTCATACAAGTATATACATCATTCTTCTGTGAACTCAAATGAATACCTATTCCATGTTTATCATAGGTCAAAGCTGTACCTGAACTTTTTGACCCATCTGTTTTTGAATTTCGAGCCGAACCATGCACAAAAAGGTTGTTTAGAATAAGTATTATTATCTTCGTTTCGTACAAAATTATTACATTCATCCACAGGTTTACATGAAGACATACTACAAAATGTTGTATCGGATCCAGGTGTAGGTGAGCGAAGAAGAACATATGTTCACAGTTCTACACGAACTGGAGGACCTTCACACTGCACTGTACCAAAGCGGCTTTAAACCCTCCCGACCTGCTACGTATTATTATTTGTTACCAGGTAATGAACGCCACAAAGATGCAAAGTCAGTACTGCACATGTCAAGATTATGAAACCAAAACTTAACTTTAAAAAGAAACATGTTACTGATGGGCACTTGACAGGGGTGAAGCAGGCAGATGAAATAGCAAAAATGCGTCATTGGTACTCTGTAATTCACAGGGTGATAAAACCAAGCTTCCGTTAGACTTGACCATCTTCAAAAAGCAAACAGCAATACTGGTGCATCTTTACTACAAAGTGATACTTCCAGATCACGACTTTCGAACTGGCTCACAAATAACTTATTCCTTCAGTCATTCCTTCTGTGTTTTTTAAGAAAGACGGGGAAAAAGTGCGATTGAGTGGACTTAAATAAAAATCAATAAGAGATCATAAGCACGACACGTCCTGGGCACATTCGCCTGTGAAAGACTGAGACACTCTAGTTGCATGTGAAGAATTTGGAAAAGTGGCTAGAAAAGTCGAGGGCAAAGTAAAACCAAAATTTTCATGTCAGTAGGCTGAGGACCAGATGCAGTAACCAAGAATCAACAAACGATTCCCATTTTGCTTTTACAAATAGCTTGACGTCAACTGCAAACGATCTTGTATCGTTGCTTTCTGGCTTACTCTTGAAGAATGACTGATTGAAGAATGTTATTACTGCTGTTGCACAACAAAGGTCTTGACGGCTCGACAAAACCCCATTGTGTGAGAAGACTGCAACATGTTTAGCTAAAATGATTTTCAATAACTTAATTAAGTCCATGAACAGTTCTCTGTTTGCACCTTCCGAAATTCTTTTTGAAAATCTGGCAAACGTTTGCCTGCATTCCATTACTCCAGAATAAATTTGGTAAAATAATTACCCTAATTAACTTTCTCATATTTATTACCAATATCCAGATCTTTCTTCTCATTCTATACAGTTTAAAAAGTAAGACCTCAGGTTGTGTCGAGGCAAAGGCAAATTGTGTCTAAAGAACACGAGTTTTAAATTAAAGTTAGGCTCGCCATGTACAGAAGAGAAGTAAAAATGTCAGCAAATGGGCTTTACCAAAATCTATTAAAAAGCCTTACATGAAGAACGAACCCTTTCAAACCAATGATCAACATATATACTGGTAATTAAAAAATCACTTACGAATATCTATGGTCGTTCCTTATTTACAGGTTTAGGAAATACTTAATAAACTTCAAAAATTCATTAAGAACTTAACCTTTCAGTACTGTTTTAATAGAAAGAAAACAGCACCAAAAGTAACTGTATTACACAATATTTTGACATACTTACTGACGCCAAAATCTGTCTTACATGTACCAATAAATCTGCTGTAGTATTTACAAATAGATATATTCCTGGAAGGCTTGTTAAGTAGCATCCCTGTAGATGCTAAGCCCGCTTTTTTTCTAAAATAACAGCAACAAGAAATATCATTTTATGAATAACTTATAATATTTAATCATTTGGATAACGAAACTGATTATATCACTGCTTCATAACCTCAAAAAACCCAGTATAACATCCAAATAAATCACACTTTCTTAATGGTGAGAAGGGCTCTGCTGTGGTCACTCGTATAAACATTTCCATGAAACGTAGCTATAAAATTCCCGACTCGTTTTTACCACGGTTTTAATCCAACTTTTACTGTAATTGTTAAAAGATAAGAAAATAAATATTTTACCCTATATAAATTTCAGAGAATTAAACAGCACAAAAATAAACCACATTCGTTAAGAAATAATAATAAAAACAGAAAGAACGTAGAAGCCTTGAAAAAAATGAAGGGAATTCCTCAGGGAGATACACTATCACCCATTAGCTGGCATTCAAAAACAAGGATCTGCCAGGCGATCTGAAGATAGAGAATATGAAAGATCGAATTAAACTAAACAAGAGGGAAACCATTATCTTGTAAAATGAGGTCAAGAGGGGCCGGCAAAAAAAGAAGAATGTTGATAGATGATGAAGAACTAGAACGAGTAAACGAATACAAGTACCTGGGAAGATTAATAACACCTGGAAATGAAATGGACAGATAATTTAGTCACAGAATAACAGGGTGGAAAAACTATGGAGAATAAAGCAGCTTTTTTAAGAAGTAAAATTGGCCAATATACTTGAAGAGAAATTTCATAAATACGGTCATCCTACCAGAAATGACAATTGGTGCGCAGACTTACACTCTCACAAAAAATAAGAGAGGATGCTGACAGTGGCCCAAAGAAGTTGGCAAAAGTGATGGTGATGATACTGAATACAGAGAACTTGACAACATAAACATCAGTGGGCAGGGCATCTTGCTAGAATAAACAAAATAAAGTGAGCCAAAACAAAAAGTGAGTTGACACCAACAAAGAAAGGGGGGCGAGGGATGGATAAAAAAGAAGATAAGGTGAGACAGAGATGGCAGGCATCATGTAAGTCCAGGCGGCATAAGATCGTCAAACGTTACAAAATTTATGGATGCAATCTGCAAGCAGTGGGATGACAAACTGAGATGGATTGACTATGACGATAATAATAACAATGATAATAATGACAATAACAACAACAGTAAGTCCTTGGTCTTTCCTGCCCTGGGACAAGCCACAAGCAATCAGAACCAAGTATAACAAAAGACTCACAAGCTCCAAGGATATAACCGTTGTAGAATGTGTGAGAATCTACATAAAACCATCATTAGCACTCTCAGTTAATATCCAAAATTAGCCCAAAGGGAATACAAAAGAAGGCACGGCTGGGTTGGCAGGGGTATGCATTGGAAACTGTATAATAAAAATGATTTCCATGTTTGCAACAAATGGTATGAACAAAAACCAGGTAGTCATTAAAAGAGCACTGCAAAACACTGTTATCTTTTTAATTCAGGCAGACAGAAATTAAAGCAAGACGAGAAGATCTTGGTAGTGTGTTTCTAAATGAGAGGGTAACTAAAATAGTTGATTTCACAATCCCTCTTTATTAAAGATTATTGACCAGGAATTGATGATTGAAAAGTACAAGTATCCTGCTCGGAATATCAAAAAAGAAAAGAAAAGTGTAACACTAAGGTCGAGGTTATACCAGTAGTACTTGGCAGTTAAGGTACAATTTCTGATGGGTTGAAAATCTGGCTTGAGAAGTTGATCATCGATGGCCAATTTAAAGAACTTCAGAAAACAAACTTATTGAATTCTGCCAGAATCCTTTGTAAAGTCCTAGAGATGAACCATGTTTTGCTGACACCAAAACATCTGGAGCCAATGACAATGATTAATACACAACAGTGACAGTGTGAATTGCGCTGTATTGAACTTGGATGAATAAATCATGAACAGTAAAGAGAAAAATTTTTCTGAGGCATTGGGGCAAGTAAATACGGTAGATAGAGTGAAAGCCTATAGATAAGAGGTATATAAAAAAGGGAAAGAAACATATTTAGAAAAAAATCCTCCATGTACAACATCTGAGAAAAACAAATCACACTGGAAAAAAGGGATCTGGCAAACGGCTGGAGAAGGCAGAAACAAAAAAGAAAACCAGGTTTTATTATTAACTGCCCAAATACAACCCTTATGCGCAAAGTACACAAAAGTCAAAACTGATAAGACCATCATTAGATAGTAAGTACAGCATCAGTGAAGCCAAAGGTCAGAATATCTATCACACTACAAGCCGCTGTTGTAAACTGACTCGGAGTAAATATAAAAGAACTGTATAGTCTGTTTAGTCAGGGCTTTACATTGTTAAGATATCAAAGTCTCTGTGAAGTGGTATCAGCGCAATCCTGAACTGTTGAGGGAGGGTGAAAACATCAAAGTTCTTATGGAACTTCACAAAACAAACAGATGGAGGGGCGAAGTTAGGCGACCGAACATCTTTCTTGTTTGTAAGACAAAAAGAGAAGCTTCAATAATTGATGTAGCAGTGCCAGCTGATGCTAATATCCTTGCGTAAAAAGAAAAAGTTGAGGAATATGATAACACAGCATGAAAAATCGGGGTAATCTGAAATAAATTGGCAAATGGTAAGCTAATTGTCATAAAAGTATTTGGTAATAGCTCAGACAAAGTTAAAATATATGGGAAGCTAATCAAAGTTACAATACGCATTGACCTCATCCTGAATTCTGCCTGTTTGGGACCATCAAAATGTCGTTAACATTTCAGCGAACTAGCTGTGATCTGATATCAAGGAAAAGACTCCTCTTTCGAAAATAGTTGTTAAAGCCATTAATAATAATAACAATAATAATAAAAAAATAATAATAACAACAACAATAATTTAAAAAAAATAATAATAACAAGAAAAAAGAGGGAAATATCAAGATTCGGCAAGAGAACTAAAAGTTCTATGGAATAAGAAAGTAACTGTTATTCCAATAGTTACTGGGGCTTTGGGAACAGTTCCAAAGTCATTGAAAAATAGATTACACCAAATCGGAATCCCAACGAAGATTGAATCCTTGCAGACTCTCACGTTGTTGAACACAGCCAGGATCATAAGGAAAGCCTTGGGGCTCTGACGAGGCTTGTTGCCACTGTAACGTCAGGAAAAGTCCACCAAAAACTATTTTGGTGTGAAATAAATTCAAATAATAATAATAACAATAATAGTAATAATAGCAATAATAATAAATAATAATAATAACAATAACAATAATAGAAATAATAGCAATAATAATAAAAAATAATAATAATAATAATAATAATAGCTTTTTAAATATATGTCTGTTGTATACTTATTGGGTTAATTTTATTGCAATAGTAACCAAACTTTTAAATATTTTTCTTGTCTCTCTTGAAAAGAACGGGCTTTGATTCATAGTTACAGTAACACTGCTATTTTATCCTTGTTGAACCTGGTTATTCTAAATAAAAGTCCAAAAATCAAAATATGATAATAATTCACAGGCTATTTAAGTTTCAACTCACGTTCAATAAACGACATAACAATGCTTTTATAACATTGTGGTAATTTATTTCGTTTCCGAAATTTCTCTGGAGCCAATGGATAAATTAAACAGTTTCTGGCCCAAGGATATTTCTCTTCCTGTTTGCGGTTTAATTAACCATATAAACAGGATTCAAATATAAAAACAGTTCATCCCACACTAGTATACTGGATCGCTAAAACTGCTATTACAATAAATTATTTTTCCTTTAATAGAAGTTAGCTACCATATTTAAGGTGTTAAAGAATTATACAGGTTTTGGAGTTCTTCTGGGTTACTGTTCCATTTGCCTTCTGTTCTGTCTTACCTTTTTCAGGTCCTCGTGAATACCCTACTTTATTGGCATTTGTATCAACCATCTCTTCTAACGACTTCATTTTTTCAGAAAGGTCGTTGAATTCTCTTTCCATTTGGCGTATTCGTTCATCTTTGGCTTGATCATCTTTCGTAAAACGTTTCAGTCTCAGTTGCAAATCTTTGACTTTCCTATCAGCAGTTTCAATGTCTCTTTCCTTTTCTTCTAATCTTTGTCGGAGAATTGTTTCCGACTCTTTCCCTTCTTTTACTTTTCTTGCTAAAATACCTAACACCAAAATTTTCAAAAAGTAGTATTTTTGAGTCCTGCAAAAATATACTACTCTACTCTTTTATTTAGCAAAGACAACGGGACAAACTGCTGTGGAATAAGGGCTTAGTCTTCGCTTTACTGGAAAATTTATCGAAAACCTAAAGGGGTTGTCTAGAAATGTAAAGTGTGCAATGATAAAAACCAGCTTGTGGTTCAATCTACATCAGAGAGTCCCAACACCAGCATAAATATTTGTTAACATTTTTGGATAGCTGCTTAGTTTTTGATTTGTGAAGTACCTTCTCATTATTGTGTAGACTTTTGTCTCCTCGTTCATTGCTCTTGTTATTTATAGCAAATTATGAATTTTGTTTTATCTTTCCAGTTCTGCTGACTCTGATACACAAAAATAAAAATATTCATTGCAATACATCTCGTTGGCAGGTGACTGACCACGACAGTCAGTATTTTTACTGTTTTCAATTTATCAATGTTATCAATGTTACAAAGGTCCGTGTGGTTTTGAGCGCAGATATTTCAAAAGAAAGTAGTAATAAATCAGTGAGTTTTCACAATTTTTTATCTTTAATTTTTGGAGTTAAATAAGAACCTGAGAATCTTTGGGGATAAAGGAGCACAAAAAGGTTGGAAATATACTCTTCATTATCATCGATTACAAAAAATAAAAGAATGCTATCACAACATTGTCTGCAGCAGAAAAAATAAATTATCGTATAAAAGTGGATGAAATTCTCACCAAATAGTTGTTACTAAGTTACTCCATTTAATAATAACGTGCACTGATCTGTGATAGTGTGAGAAAAAGTTATGGTTTTGAAACTCTTTACTTTCAGAATCAATCACATATATTGCTTGATAGATGCTTGTTTTCTACCAAAATGTACTCACAAAATCAATGGTTGTTATAATTGCGACTGACATTTTTGTTCGACCAAAAACAACAAATATAAATAAATCAAATTAAGTTTCTCCTTTTACGGGACAACCATGAAGCAAGTCAATAAGGCTTTAACAGAATGAAGACATAGCTCAAGTTTCTAAATTTCTATATCTATCTATCTATCTATCTATCTATCTATCTATCTATCTATCTATCTATCTATCTATCTATCTATCTATCTATCTATCAATCAAATGTATAAAAAAATTAAATATTGTTCTTCTTGTTTCTAATATTCCTAGATTTTAAGTCTAAAACCAGAGTACAAACCTAAGTGCACCAAGTAATACATACAGCTAAGCCTTTCAAGAAAAACAATGTGTTAAAAATAAACTATTTTCAGTAGCATCTAAAAATGTTTTCTTTTGTTCGCCACTCTTGTACCTTCTGACGTTTATCTAAACGAATTGGCATTCTTTAAACACCCAACAAAACAAGTGCTGCAGACAGTTGAAAAAGAAAAAATGTATTCATATTTCTGTAAAACCGACTTACCAGTGGCTACTGTTGTGTCTTGACTGAGCTGACTGCTGCTCTTATCTGCAAGCTCTTGTTTCAGTTTATCTAATTCAAGCTCAAGCTGTGAACATCGCTCAACAGATTTTTTTTCCCTTACACTAAGATCCAATATTTTTTCTTCCAAATCGGGGATTTGATCATTTCTACTACTAAGTATAACAGTCTCATGTGTTTTCTCCTTTTCAGGATCATCTGTTGCAACTTTGACACTCTCACTTGTTTTATTGTCTCCACACTCCTTCTGTATAGAAACATTTTCATTTGTGGTATCTTCTGTAATGGCCATTTGATCAGCATCTGGATCAACAGCAGAGGGAACTTCTTCTTTAAGAGTTAGCTGATCAGATTCAGTTTCTTTTACTTCCTCCCTAGATTCATCCAGTAATACCTCTTTTTCTTCTCCACCACCACTTTCTGTTGAAGGTTGTTCATCATTGTTAGCCATATTATTACCCTCCACATCAATGGCATTAACAGGCACATCTTCGGCATTAGCTGGCTCACCTACAACTGCATCTGCTGGCATTTCCAGTGCATTTGCATCATCTTTTGCCTCTTGACTAGCTGAATTATCAACAACTTCATTTTCTTTTGCAGCATTATTAACTTCTTCCTTTATATTTTCCTCGGGATTTGTTTCTTCCTGTTGGGGTACATCAATATCTTCTTTGAGGGTTTCTGGTGTTTTTTCCTCTGCATCTAATGGGACACTGGTATTAACTTCACTAACAGATTTTTGTGTTTCACTTTCTTCTTTTGATTCATCATGCTCTTTTTCTGCCTCCACTGGGTCTTCCTGGGCACTTTCATTTGTCTCATCTCCTCCCACAGCTGTTATTGTGGCATCGGTATGATCATCCAATTTTTCTTCTGATTCTCTGGAATTATTTTCTGTTGTCTCGGCATTGCCTTCACTTTCTCCCTCTACAACCTCAGGTTTTCCTTCAGGTTCTGTATCACCCTTTTCCTCATTCACAACTGCAGCTTCTGTTTGTCCTCCTTTCTCAGACTCTTCATCATTAACCTCTTGTGTACTCTCACCAGCATCACAAACTGTGTCATCCTTGACTTCTTCTGACACAACACCATTGTTCTCCTCATTTATTTCCCCTCCAGCTTCTTCAACCACTCTCTCAGCTACACCTTCTTGAGCTTTGTCTTCCATTCCTGCAGTAGCTTCCTGTTCTACACCTTTTTCTTTTTCATTTTCATCTCCTTCAGTACTATTTGCTGGGGCTTCAACTGCCACCTGTTCTTGTTTTTCTGGTTTTTCAGGATTTTCTAATGGTGATTCATTTGTTTCTTTTTCTTTGGCTAAATTATTGTTTTCATCTCCTGCATCAGGTTCCTTTTCTCCCACTTGACTCTGTGATAATGTAGCTGTTTTTTCATCACCTTCAGTCATGATGTTTGTTGCAACCACTTCACAATTGTCAAATTTAGAAGAAATTTCTTCTTCTAATGGTTTGGATACTGTAATGATAAAATAGAGAATAATAGTTAAAAAGAAACAAAACTTCTATTTTTCAAAAAATAAGTTTATAAATTAAAAGGTGCTCTTATATTTAAAAAACAAGTTTCACATAAAGGTTCTCCAACTAGGGATTTAAAGTAGCCTTTACAGATTATCAGGTATTCATTATTTTCTGGTTAAATTTGATAAAATGGTAAACAAATGGATGTGAAAATAAAAAAATCTTCAGTAAGTTTGAAATGTGTCTCAATGCCATGATGGTGATCTGAAAAGTAAAAACAAGGAGAGGAGAAAGAAGCAGAGGCAGAGAATGAACAAGAAAAAGGTGGCAAAGAAAAGATAGGGAAAAAAAGAGGAATCCCATTTCAAAATGGGATTTCTCTTTCTTTTGTCAAGCCCACAAGCATTAGTCATGAATAGTATTTTCAACTAACCTTAGATTTATGAGTCCAAAATCTGATCAGTTTGCACATGAAACTCTGGCAGAGAAACACCAGTGTCATTTAGGGAGGCATTACTGGAAAACAATCTAGCAAAAAAATCAGACTTTTCTCTAGAGGACAGGAAAAATCAAACACCATCGGAGAGTGTATGAACAATCCACTTGCCAAAATTCAAAACACTAATGTAAATCTTCCAGAAATTTCAACTTCCAAGTCTTTGAGTAAAAATAGATTCTCAAACTTGCTCAGTATAGTGAGGTTTAGCACCAGAAATAACCTTCAAAAACTGCTGTTAGCCTGTCTGAAAGAATGCCAAGATTCAGCAGTTCCATGTGATGTGTATTAAAGTCACCAAAGTGTGATGGTGCTTTTCCAAGGTCTTATAAATGGAGTGTGATACTGTTTTAATAACTGAGCAAGAATAAGAAGAGGGGGATTGATAAAAGAAAAATAGGTAATAAGTGACCCGTGGAAGAGAAAATCTAGGCCATGAAAGTTTCATCTTTACATTCAAGTTCTTTTACTTGACAGAATCTAACAGATTCTGTCAAGTATAGTAAGCATGACCATTAAGATGAGTTGTGCAGTCTAGATAAAATAAAGGAAAATAGCAGTCAACAGAAAGATCTTTATTAATAACAGTCATTGAGGCTTGCCTGACAAGGTGCAAGAAAATCATATATGTCAGAATGAAGAAAAGCCTTTACAAAAAAATTGGAACAGAGACCTGACATTACTGAAAGCTCTCTAGGGAGTATTTTTTGAAGATGACAGGTTTTTCTGGGTCATGTAGGGCTAGTTCTTCCATGTTCTGAGTCTGTATTCTTGGATATGGAGTCAGCCCTGGACTCAGATTCTTTGCACCTCCTGACCACAGAAGGTCTGCCAGGTTCTTGGGGTCATTAATTTTCATAGTAAAAAAAAAGGGATAGGTATCCAAAACCATCACCCTGAGACATATCATCAACATGCTGACTAACTGAGCCCTTTGGTGATGAGGTGGTACTGAAAAGGGCAACAGCAGCCACAGACTACCATGCAGTGGTCTCAAAGGAGATGAGTGGTCACAAGCATATACTACCACCAGTGTTCTTATAAAGACATCATCTATAGGAGAGTTGCCAACTTTGGCCAAAGAAGCCCTCCTTTCAATGAGACAGACTTAAACCCACCAGATACCAGCATTTTACTTCAAGGTCATGGGGTAGGATGACTAAATTTAAGTAAACATACCCTGTTGGATTCTAAGGTATGAGTGAAGAGTCTTGGAATCTCTACAGAGTTATTGATGTGGTTAAAAAGCCAACCATAAATTTGATGTACAACCACATGGCACAGAGGATGTATTACCAAAGCTGTATTTAAGACTTCTGTCAAGGTGGATGGCACACCAAGACATGTTTTTTTATCTTGTTCTGGAGAACTGATAACTAACATCTCTAGTTTAACATATCCAGAACCAATTAAGTTACTTATTTTTGAAAAACAATGAACCTAATGCTGACAGTGAAGGTGATTATCACCATAATGCTGGTACCAGGTCAAGTGATAATGACCCAGTGCAAATGATCCACAATCTCATCTTCAATATATTAATTAGTACCATAAGTTTGAACACAGTTTATTACCTTTTTGTGGTGTAGATTTCTGTTTATGTTTTTATATGAAATAAAGATGTGGTAACCTGGACTATTTACTATTTGCAAGTATTATATTTCATTTTTGTGCTAGTTTTCAATGTGAAAAGTTATTGTTGGTTTCTGTTGCTATTGTTAACTAAGCAGCTATTATCTTCTCATAGCTGTAGCATAACTGTATACAAAAATTTAACATTTACAACTAATTATTTTTTCTAAAAGAGCAAGCCACTGGCAAACAACAAGCTACTGTGTGGTTTAAGCATTCACATAACAAATAAAGTTTCAATTATTTTTACTGGTACCACAGGTTGGGTGAAGTTATTAGTACAGCAATTACTGTAATCCTTTTATGAATTCAAATGAAAATATAAGTGAGTTTGATTGAATCACTGTAACTCCATTTCATTGATCAACTTATCTGAGGTTAAAAATCACTGCAGAAATAGGTAAGTTCTGAAAGTCTAGGAAATTTGCCCAAGATGGACAACATCTTGATCCAACAACTGGGATTTAACTTCAGCTTATTTTCATCAATAATTTTACAAGAAAAAATATTATTAAAAATATTTATAATAAATTTGTTTACTACCAACTTGAACTAAAATTTGAAAGATATTTGATGACATTGAACCATCTGTGTCTTAAAACTGATATGGGTTCAATCTGTTTTAGATATCAAATATCAAATGCCATAATAATTGTTGCAATTGTTTGCACATGCCACCTTCAAATACCCAGATATACTTCTGCTACATAAAAACAGGTTTAAATATTACGAAATGTTACATAACTATGTAGAAAAATTGAATTAATACAAAAGATTCCAAAAATTGGGTTGCATTTGAGATGATAATATATATCTAATGTAATCAGGGGATGGGCTGCAAAGGAGTTGTAAAAGAAAGTAAGATAAAAAAATCAAATGAAATCAATGCACTGACATAAAAAAGCTCTATTGTAAAGTACTTAATTCAATTATTTTGTAATGCTACTGCTGATGTGCTAACTTCATAATAAACTTAAGAAAAGGCCAACATTATTTGCCTTGACCATATTATTCCAGACACAATTTATACAAGCCTGGGACGTTTCCATGGTGTCATGGCTTAACTGTGAATATTATTGCAAATTTGTTTTTGCCAAATCTTTTGTACATGTAGGTGTATTTAAATCCTTCTGGTAAAGACATGTCCCAATCTCCTTATAGAATACAAGTGTTTTCAAGTTGAAAACTTACAAATGAGACTAATATGCTTTACTAAGGCAGGCTATTTAAATCTATAATTAAATCACTGTCTTGTACTAACTGTGATCCAATTAAGTTGTGAAACCTGGCCAACTATATACTATTAAGAAAAACATAGCTGGAACTTTCAAGAACATGACAACAGTTAATATACCAAATGAATGAAGCAACATAAATAACATTTGGCTATTATAAGAAAGTGCTTCAGGTAGTTCTGTAGCTTGTGTTTGTGACTGTGAATTTTTATTGGTGTGTACACATTATGAGAAAGCAGGATTTAAAAGTAAAACGTGACAGTCTAGTAATGACGGCTTTTGTCTTACAGAAAAAAATGCTTGGTGTTCCATCAGAAAATTCTGCTGACCACTATCTAATCAAGAGATCAAGTTGCCCAAAACCAGAGGTGTAGATGTATTCATTAAATTTTTACACTTACTTTTAACACTTGATACAGTACAAATTATCACTGCTTTTATTCATAATGTTCATTTAATTTAAAACACAGTTCACCAGACAATTGTTACTGGGTTTTCTTTTACAAATAATATCAAAATGTTCCACAATAGATACAAATAAAATTTTGGAAAATTATGCTGGTTAACTACCTAAAACTCATCATTAGGCAATATATACTGCTGATAGCAATAATAAATTTTATTCAAAATGTTCATTTAATTTAAAACACAGTTCACCAGACAATTGTTACTGGGTTTTCTTTTACAAATAATATCAAAATGTTCCACAATAGATAATAAATTGTATTTTGCACTTTTATTATTAATAGTTTAAAATTTAAGATGCCCTGAAATACAGAATATAAAAAGTGAATAAAAAAAGGGCAGCACCATACCTGTTTTACAATATTTACTTATTGCCCCTTATCCAAAAAGGCATATGTAATGATACACAATTTTTTTTTAAATCAAAATTGTATGGAACTCAAATAAAGAAATAAGATGTTCTCTTTGAAAGTGATTGGAAAGTGCACAGTCAAGAGTGCTGACTTTCAGATTTCAGGTATGGGTTACTTTTGTTTCCATGAAACCATGGTTAAAATAAATCATTATTTGGTACACAATGACCCTTGTCACCGACCACAATAATAAAATTCACCAGTAATTATTTGGCAACACATGATGCATTTATTGATCAAACACCAGTTAATGACGTATTATCTGCAATATTTTCACAACTGCTAATGCCTTATTCACCTGATGATTCCACCTGATAGCTGAGCTGACCCATTGTCACTCTTCATCACAATAAACAATTATCCTCAACAATTATTGACAATAGATTAGCACATTTCCGCTCGCAGAGAACATTAATGATTTGTTTCCCATGAAGTAATCCTTCTACCCCCAAAACACAAGTCAACAATTGGAACACAAATTAGTAAGGGCAATCCATATGCAAAACAACTAATACTTGTACAACTAAAAATGGATATCAAAAGAACCGTCAGGTGGTCATGTCAAAACCTTGTACAAATAAAACTTTTGACTAAATGCCTTGGCCTAGTTCAACTGAAAGAATACAATATTGTCTCTCATTAATAACAAAATAAGCATCTTTAGTGTTTGCTTTGCAATAAAATTCGAAATTAAAACTTGAACATAACTGGAGTGTCAAGTAATGACGACGGTTCCAGTATTCNAATGATTTGTTTCCCATGAAGTAATCCTTCTACCCCCAAAACACAAGTCAACAATTGGAACACAAATTAGTAAGGGCAATCCATATGCAAAACAACTAATACTTGTACAACTAAAAATGGATATCAAAAGAACCGTCAGGTGGTCATGTCAAAACCTTGTACAAATAAAACTTTTGACTAAATGCCTTGGCCTAGTTCAACTGAAAGAATACAATATTGTCTCTCATTAATAACAAAATAAGCATCTTTAGTGTTTGCTTTGCAATAAAATTCGAAATTAAAACCTGAACATAACTGGAGTGTCAAGTAATGACGACGGTTCCAGTATTCATATTTTCATTATTCGCTGTTACAAAAAAAAGAACACAAAAAAGATGACCTTTGGCAATATTCCTATTTACCGGTTCCAGTTGTGTTTTTTCACCTACACGTACTTTTAGGGATTCTCATTTCCATTTCCGTTGTTTAATTTGTAACAAAATGGGAAACAGTTGTATTGCATTGAAAAAGTATTATTCCTTGGGTCTGCTGATTTTTACGCGTGGATACATTTTTGAGTATGATTACTCTCATCATCAGGTTGTGTGATAAAAAGGGGTTCTTGTCTGATTGTCTCGCTACTGTGACCGATAGTTTGATAGAGACATGTCTTTCGAGTCGTGGACAAACCTAAAAGTTATCAGATCAAAGCCATGGTATCCTACTACAGAAACATCAAGAATCAGGCATGAGTTGAAATGTTGCCTTTCGACGAAGTCACCCCATACTTACAGAAAGGTGTTTGTACTTGCTCTTCACCTTACCACAAGCACATAACCTGAGAGAGCGAACACGAATAAAACATTGGTACCAAAAGCAAAAAACCCCAGTCAATTAGTGGTGGCAAGCTACAAACTACCCAAACAAGTATTCTATCAGTGATTTTTCGTGTGGTTCTAGTTTGCAGGAAAACAGAACAAATAAGTTTTCAAAACTGACAGAACAACTAGTAAACAAATTTACAAAAAGGAACGGGATCTCGCAAGCTCCTTAATTTCCAGTACGAATTTCAAAGACAGTCTGCTAAAATACCCATGTTGACTTGAATTTTTCCAGTTGTAAACTAGAGAATAAATACAAAGAATATCTTACAAACAACTAAATGATAGGGCCTACCGGTGTTCTTGACGACAAAACCGAAAATGAGATCTACTCTGTGGGTTCCCCATGTGGCTTATTAATCAACAAATATGTACCATATAAACCTGATGACAACGGTAACTTAATTTTTTCAAACAAATAAGCACGGAATAAAAATCAAACTTAATGTTTACTATTTCAAATGTTAATTCTTTTGCTCTTCCACACATTCTGACAAATAATATGTAACAAAATTGTAACAGTTTGATACTGGCACATACCATCTAAGCTCTTTCGAAAAGCTTGACTACATGTGAAATTTTTATCTCCTTTCCACTGCCTTCGTAGATTAAAGTAATACCAGCAAGGATGCCACAGGTACAGTTAGTCTTTTTATCTCCGTTTCGCACTTGGTGTAGTGAGGGAAGTTTTATTCAGTTCTTCCAAGATGGTCACAATGAAACCTTGACTACGGCAGCAAATCAATGCATTGAGTTAATGGTCACAACTATTGTTCATAATGCAGGTGATTTCAAAATGGTGTCTTTCGCAACCAATAATCTGCATCTGTTGCTGTGCTGTTTCCTTGTTACTAAGATAACTTGCAAAACTTTGAAAGGAATCGGAATAAGGAAAGAGCCTTGGGGGTTATTGTTACCAAAAAGATAATGGGAGGTAAACATTCTTTTAAAATAAAAATACCATTATTTTTGTTGAGCCACAATATTTCTTGCAATTTTAGAAATTGCGCCGTAACACATCTTTCTACTATCCTTGAAAAAAAAAACCACAACCGAAGAAGACAAGTAATGAGAGCCTTCCTAAAATATAGAGGGGGATATTAACCACATCTGTTTTTTCAATAGACTAGGACAGAGATTACTCAGAAAGCAGTTGTAAACACGCATATTTTTCTGAATTTTTGAGGATCAAACGACAAAAACAAGAATTAAAATATCTCGAAGCCCGAATTACAATTAAGCCTGGTTTTTATTTAAATATCATCCTTAAATTTTTGAAAATTGAAGCCTCGAGATTCCCATGAGCCATGTTCTTATATAAAATGGATGTATAATTTCAAGGACGGTCCAAGAAGTAACAATTGAAGCCTAGATATTTTACACTCTATTCCTAGATATTTTAATACCTTCCAGGTTCTCCATCCAGGTTGCTTTATTACTTTAATCACCAAAATTTTACAGATATTTTTTACTTATATTGTAATATGCAACAATTAATCACGGCACCGCAGATTGTCTTACTTTCATTTTTAATATGATTTCCATGATTAGTGTATGCGTTTTTTTTAAACTAAGGAACTATAGTATCAATAAATGCAAAAACAGTAAAAATTGAACAACTTTTGTCTTCTTTTTCTACAATAGAATATATTTTAATATCCTTAGTAGAAGTACCCTACCAATCTCCCCCCCCTGAATTTCCGACCCCCGCTCCTCTTGGACCCCCGCTTATTCGTTTTTTATTTTTATCAAATTATATTGTTGTGAATCTTTTTCATTGAGATGGTAAACAATGCTTCATTTTTCGAAAGCAGTCTGTGCAATCAGACATTCTAATATTATTGCCTCGCATCTTTGCAGAGCAATAATATGGGCCACCTGGCACCCCAGGTATGGATAAATCAGCCCACATTTCCTCACATTTTTCCTGATCAAATAAAATATTGACAAGTGAAACAGGTTAATCTTTGTCACCAACAAAGAGTCCTCTGTAAGCTACTTGCAGAGATAATTGTTTTCTTTGTCGAAGGGGTGTCTGGCTCAGTTGTGATCATAATTTCAAAGACATTTTTTGCCAACCAGTCACACCATCCATTGGATGGACATGCTGTTTTTTTAAAAAAAACAAGCTTGCTGGTTAACCGAATGACTCAATGTCTGCACTCTTGGAGAGAAACTACAAGGAAGCTATTGCAGTTTCTTAACATCAATCAAACAATGTGTAGGATGTTTAACTGTCTCGTTTCTTGAAAGCTGTGTGGGGCTCCTCACAGAGACGGATCCAGGCTGGGATACAAGGTTGCTCAAACACCGCTCAGAATTGGAGGGATATGTATATTTTTTCAATTGTTGTTTAAACATTTAATTTTCCGCTTAACTGCTTCATTTTCAAAATAAAAAATTTTTACGTGAGATTTGGTAAATGATTGTAGAATGTCTGTTTTGCTCAAAGGACTTAGCTAACCAGCTTATTCTCTGACTAATCCAATGTCCTCTTTGCAATCAGTTATAAAAAAGAATTTATACATTTTGTATTTTTATTTGTGAGAAGATACTGCTTTTCCTGGACGTATTTGCTGCGGTAAAGATAGTACTGAGAATATTCCCCATCTCCTGTACATTTTCATGACAAAAAGCGAGGAATTAACATATCTTTGCATCTTTTGTGTGTATATAAATAAATAAATAAATGAATAAATAAATAAATATATGTATATTTATATACATTAGTTACCCTGAGGTAATTTCCAAATCAAGGTTGCGAGATCACGTTATAAATAATTAAATTATACATAAATAAATTTAAATGTTTGTACTTAACTGATTAAATATTCAAATTAATTTATATATAAATTCAATAAATATGATATATATTACATATATATAAAAATAATGTAAGTATAAGCAAGAACAAGAATGAGTAGATCCACTTTCTATTGCTGTGGTAGCCCGCACATAGAAAGAAATAAAAGTGGAAGACCAGACAATGAAGGACCTTCATTGTTCAACTGGTCGATAACACGAAACTGGCAAAAGAGAATCTGGCAACGCAATGGAAGATCAGTGTGTGTCTATATATATATATATATATATATATATATATAGAGAGAGAGAGAGAGAGAGAGAGACACACACACACACACACACACACGCACACACACACACAAACACAAATGGTGCGCGAGGTACAGAAAAGTTTCGGAACCCCTGCCTTAATGGTTGAATGGGGAATGTTTCGCTTCGGACCATTACGCCTCTTTATTTTGTTCAGTTAGTGGACATCGATGTTACTAATTGTCAAAACATTTTAAACAGATAGATCCGCAAGATCTGCGAGGCAAGCATCTCGTTTATTAAACCTAAGGATCAACAATAGGTGAACTCTATTCTTCATTAGCAGAAGATAGAGGTGAATTTTTAAAATTTGATAGGATAAAGATCGTTTTCAGTATTTTGAAGGGCCAGACCAGAACATGACCCCTCAACAAACATTCTAGATCCGCCTCCACTTTATCATAGGCTATTGCTATTTTTAAATACTAAAACATAATTTGAGTACAAGCCATAGGGTGCTGCCGGTCGTCCAAAGAAAAAATAGTCGATGTGATGAAAGATAGAATGAACCTGTGGAGAAATATTTATTTCATGAAAGTTTTGTTTGTTTCCCTTGACACACTAAGCATTGCAGCTTCCTTATCAGGTGCTTCCAGGTCTTGAATAATGTTTGAGGTCTGAAGTATCAGTGGGGCTGGAATTTACTTGACTTATAATAACTGGAGGGCTGGGACAAACCTGAGGGACGGAAATCTAATAAAGTCCAAAAAGTTGGACTGTTCATTGGATATTGTTACAAGCAACATATCTTCGGAAGAAAGGAAAACAAAACAGTATCATGATTATTACCCATTTTCCATTCCAGGCCTGTTCCAAATAAATAAGCATATGCTTCACAAAAATGTCATTCCATTTCCCAAGTGACGACTGGTAATAGTTTCAAAGGATAACGGCATATTTCCACAGCGAGTTCTCTCCGTGTGTTAATTTCTTTTGCTTTAATTCATGCTGAACACGAATTACCGGAAACCATTTAAGAAATATAACTGTTGCAGGAATAATATCACTCAAACAGATATTTTTGGAGGGATGAACAAAATTTAATAAGTGAGGACTGGAATGAGAAAATGGAATAGTTTGGAACAAGTCAGGAAAAATGAACAAGGGGAGACCTGAGAGCAGGCGAAATTTTGTGAAAAGGGCTGTGAAAATATTGATGTACATCCAACTTTCCAATAACTCTGAGGGGCAAATCATCCTCCAAACAACTAACTGTACGGGGTTTGTGTGAAGCAAAAGGGAAATTTTTAGGGATTTTAGTGGAATCAAAATAATTCTTTTCTGAATGTGTACCAGGTTCTTAAAGGGATATTATCTGTCAAATGCTTTTGTTCAGACCGACTGACTTGAAATCAGTTAATCACTTCGATCGTGGTATTATTTTACGCTCATCTTATTTTTTGCCAGATACATAGTAACAACTTCTCCGAGTTGAAATAGAATGTAAGAAAGTTGGATCTGCATTGAATGCTAGACCGAGTATATGGCCTACAACTTACCCTTGATACCGCCCTTTGAAAACTGATAACAGAGAATGAATGGAAATTGTCGACTTCTAAATGCTTAAATATCTCGGTTCTGCAATGCTCTCCGCTGAATCTGATACAAGAATAAGAAAAGTACTGGGGTTGGAACCAATGAACAACATGATTGAAGTATGGAACTCAAACTTAAGTCTTTCTTTGTATCCACCATTGAAATCGTCCTGTTATATGATTCAGATTGTTGGACCTTGACTGAAACGCTTGAAAACCACTGGAGGGAGCTGACACACTGACTTTGAGCATAATTATTTTACATGTGAAATGGCAAGATGATATTTCCGATAGTATTTTGTATTTTGTAACTTCTAAAAATCAATGCGAAGATTGCTGTTAGAAGGGAGCAGCAGCCCATCGTAAAAGGCATTCTGAACTACCTACACATCTAACTCTTCTTTGGGAACCAACATATGACAGATGGAAGAAATAAAGGCAACGCGATAGTTTTGTTCATGTTCTGAAGAAAAATCAGGATTACAAACTACCAACGAACTGGGTGCATGCAAGGAAGGCAGAGAGAGGTCTGAGCCTGAGCAGAGAGTAGTAATTGTTGTCAAAAACTGAAAATATCAGTTTATTTTCTGACAGAACAATTTAGCCTGTTTTGGTTATTTGTCTACGAAGGAATATAAAACATAAGATGAATTGGACGTTGTTTTCGGTGATACATGAATGACAAAAGAACTGTGGACAGACCTTTTCGTCTTGGCGCATCACAATAATGTGTAATATTTTATGTACCAACAAAGAAATAAACGACAACTTCCGTCCTGTCCAACGTCAAATCTTGTATATCCTCAGGAAAAATTTATTTTGTTTTGAAAAAAAATACCTAAAAATCGCAGTAAATTCTTTTCTTTACAACTAAACCTCATATGTTTTTTAGAAGATTGCTTTGCTCCATTATAGGAACTTTTGTACGAAATTTGGAAATACATTTCAAAATTTTTACCGCTTCATCCATTATCTTTGACGAATACTTTTTACAATATGAATATTTGGCAAAGATTATCAAACATATAGGCCTTCAAACTCAGTTAAAAATTAATGTTTACATTTTTAGCACTTTTTAATTAAAACTTTTACTCATATTTTTTCGCTATTGCTTACTATGTCACCTGTTTTTAATGGGCAGTTTACATTGGCTGGTCTGACTACAAAAGTTTATATTCTTAATAAAAATATTGACTTTTGATGATTTATGACAAACTTACAGTGTAGAGAAAATTGCTTAATGGCTTGTTGCGACAGAGGTTCGCTCAATAGCTTGTGGGGGCAGCCGAAGGTAAAGTAGATACAGCAAATGATGACAGCGGAGAGTTTTGAGATGAAATAGAGCTTGTTTATTACTTTTGTACGGAAAGAGTTGCATATGTTTGTCAAAGAGTCACAAGAAAGTCAAAAGATTCCTATGGATCTGATAAAAAGATATACAAAGCTGACAGTAGAATCATTTAAGCGTGTCAATGAGAGTTATACTTATTCAAATTGCGTTTAGCGTTACCTTTCAAGATTTTGTCTGTCATGAGTAGGAGCCTGTTTCGAGACATCGTCTCTGAAGGGAGCCATGACATGACAGCCCCCGTAGAGATGATGTCTCAAAAAAAAACCACTGGTGGTAGTGTAACCTAAAATTCACTTCTTTTATACCTATGTATAATGTTTTCAAAACAAATAGCAAACAGCTGCGTTAATGAGGCTGGAACTATTAGTTCCAGCCTCATAGTGAAGGTCTCTCGCACGGTAGGTGTCCTGTGGAAGAGCAGGGCAGGTCCGGTCGTTAAGAAGCTGCAGCCAGAACAAGAATAAAGAAGAAGTGGTCAAGAGACGAAAATATGATTGTGATGGAGTGTTATTACAAAAGTAATAAACCGCAGAGGGTACAGGAAACGAATGTAAGATCTTTGGAGGGAAACGGGGGTGTTCATTGAAACTGAGAAGCTTCTGGGTCATCAAAGTAATCAAATGAAAAAAGAGGTTGGCTAACAGATCTGGAGCTGGAAGAGATTATAAAGGGTATTGAATATGGAAAGAATTAACAGGGAGGAGAAGAAAAGAGAGAACGATCAAGGAGCAGTGATACTGGCATTGATGTTGAAATAGACATCGCTCGCAGCCAGGACCAGGAATAGCCACTCATCCTAAGGGCAGAAAACAAAGATGATGCACAGGGAACTAACGATGGAGACAATAACATGAAAGAGACGCTGTACATAATACATGGAGTAAGTTTAAATGACAAAGAAATAAAGGAAACAAACAGGCTAGATGACATACTAAAAGAGAAGAGAAAATGCTTACCATCAATGTGAGCCGTTGATAAAACCAAACTGGATTTAGAAGTGTAAAAATTCAACAAGCTTTTAAAAAACAAACAAATAGATGACATACTCAAAATGAATGATTTTATTTATGCTGGTGTTGTGTTTGTTGCAGAAAAGCTCAACATGTGTTTCAGGGGAAAACCAAAATATCTAAACCCGCCAGGGAGCGTCAATTAAAGCAACAAATCAGAAACCTGAATCGGGATTACAGCAAAACGAAACCATTGAATGAAAATAAAACTGTGAAACGAAAGCACATTGATAGATTGAAACGAAAATATCGAATGAATGACAAGGGGAAGATAACTGGAGTAGTAGTAGTAGTAGTAGTAGTAGTAATAGTAGTATTATCATTAGTAGTAGTCATAATAGTAATAGTGGTCATAGTAATAATAGTTGTAATAGTAGTAGTAGAAGAAGAAGTAGCAGTAGTAGTAATAATAGTAGTAGTAGAAGAAGAAATATTAGGAGGAAGAAGAGAAACAGTAGGAACAGGAGGCGCAGCTGCAGTAGTAGTAGCAATAGCAATAGTAATAAGTAGTAGTAATTGTAGTAGTAATAGTAGTAGTAGTAACATTAATAGTAGTAGTAATAGTAGCAGTAGTAGTAATAGTAGTAATAGTAGTTGTAGTAGTAGAGGTAGTAGTAGTAGTAGTAATAATAATAATAATAGTAGTAATAGTAATAGTAATAGTAATAGTAATAGTAATAGTAATAGTAATAGTAATAGTAATAGTAATAGTAATAGTAATAGTAATAGTAATAGTAATAGTAATAGTAATAGTAATAGTAATAGTAATAGTAATAGTAATAGTAATAGTAATAGTAATAGTAATAGTAATAGTAATAGTAATAGTAATAGTAATAGTAATAGTAATAGTAATAGTAATAGTAATAGTAATAGTAATAGTAATAGTAATAGTAATAGTAATAGTAATAGTAATAGTAATAGTAATAGTAATAGTAATAGTAATAGTAATAGTAATAGTAATAGTAATAGTAATAGTAATAGTAATAGTAATAGTAATAGTAATAGTAATAGTAATAGTAATAGTAATAGTAATAGTAATAGTAATAGTAATAGTAATAGTAATAGTAATAGTAATAGTAATAGTAATAGTAATAGTAATAGTAATAGTAATAGTAATAGTAATAGTAATAGTAATAGTAATAGTAATAGTAATAGTAATAGTAATAGTAATAGTAATAGTAATAGTAATAGTAATAGTAATAGTAATAGTAATAGTAATAGTAATAGTAATAGTAATAGTAATAGTAATAGTAATAGTAATAGTAATAGTAATAGTAATAGTAATAGTAATAGTAATAGTAATAGTAATAGTAATAGTAATAGTAATAGTAATAGTAATAGTAATAGTAATAGTAATAGTAATAGTAATAGTAATAGTAATAGTAATAGTAATAGTAATAGTAATAGTAATAGTAATAGTAATAGTAATAGTAATAGTAATAGTAATAGTAATAGTAATAGTAATAGTAATAGTAATAGTAATAGTAATAGTAATAGTAATAGTAATAGTAATAGTAATAGTAATAGTAATAGTAATAGTAATAGTAATAGTAATAGTAATAGTAATAGTAATAGTAATAGTAATAGTAATAGTAATAGTAATAGTAATAGTAATAGTAATAGTAATAGTAATAGTAATAGTAATAGTAATAGTAATAGTAATAGTAATAGTAATAGTAATAGTAATAGTAATAGTAATAGTAATAGTAATAGTAATAGTAATAGTAATAGTAATAGTAATAGTAATAGTAATAGTAATAGTAA
>RDPX01000282.1:705829-720139 GCA_003991215.1 Morbakka virulenta | reverse complement strand
TAGTAGTAGTAATAGTAGTAGTAATAGTAGTAGTAGTAGTAATAGTAGTAGTAATAGTAGTAGTAATAGTAGCAGTAGTAGTAATAGTAGTAATAGTAGTTGTAGTAGTAGAGGTAGTAGTAGTAGGCATAATAGTAATAGTGGTCATAGTATTAATAGTAGTAATAGTAGTAGTAGTAATAGTAGTAGTAGTAGTAGTAGTAGTAGTAGTAATAATAATAATAATAATAGTATTTATTGTTAAAATAGAAGTGCAGCCTCCTAAAACGTTTTTTTTCCAGGGTAAAAAAACTTATTTGAAGAGAATGTCAGTGTTTTTTAATGTGCAGCTTTTAATAATATTTACACCATTTTAAAGGAAAAGCTCATGCAGTCTGCTTATGGTTTCCTATGCATTGTTGGTTAATTAATTAATAACAGGCTTACAAACTCTTGCCGCTATGCTCTGTTCTTGAAATACAATAGCAATAGTAATAAATACAAACAAAGACAAAGGTTCCTACTAAAATGGATTATGTTTGAATTCACTTACTTTAAATATACGACACAAACCTCAACAATACAGTGGTATACGTCACTACGTATAGTTAGTTGTTTTCACTTATCATCTTATCAAGAGCTACCAGAGCCATTATATTTTTTTACGTAACTAATTTTATCTTGGATATTTGAAGTGACTGTCATTTGCAAGGGTTTTATGCTTAATAATTTCCGTCGGATAGTTCACGTAATGACACATTTTCAATTATAACAAGTGTAAAGAACTTCAGCTATTTATAGGCCACATTCATGCACTGCAAGATTAAACTAGTTTCAGTTTCAAGGTTTAAGGTAACAATGAAAGAGAATTTATGAAATATCACTGGACACACACAACTACCCTCGCTAGAGTGTATGTTCATCAAGCAGTCTTGGAATAAATGTAGAAACAATGCACAAAGTAAACTAACAGCCATTTTCAAGTTTGGCTTACCTGTATATCACAGAACAATAATGCTATAAGGTGTCAAAATGCACGTGGTATCCAATGCTCACACTGTGTAGATAAAATACTGTGTAATTATTTAATGTTAATGCATAATTATTCCCTTTTAATGTCTGACGTCATTGTTTGATTACGTGCAAATAGACAGCGATAATGACTATAAGTACTGAGAAAATCATGTTGACAGATATTTGATTAAGCCAATCATTTTGTTCTTAACTACAATAACTATTTCGTCTTTAACAAGCCAATTTTTCTAAAAATACTCTTCAAAATTCCCAGTATTCTGTGGGCCCCTTGCCCCAATATTGACGTTTTCTGTTCCAGAATGCCCTACAAATGTTACTTTACTAGAGATTTTTGCTTTCGACCAGAGTTTAGAACTCCACCTTATTCGATTGGAACTGGTTCATCACGTCAGTTTTGAACTCGCTGCAAAGATAGCCTATCATCTACACTCAGAAATCTTTACCTTGAAATTAAGAATACGTGTATCGAAGAATATGAACCAGAGAAAAAAATAGCAGAAAACAGTCCAAATACCCTTCCTGGTGTTAAGGGATGTAAACAGGTATATCTGTGGACAAATATTTTCCCTGTGACTTTCCTTGTTAAATTAATAAACTAATAAATCAAGAGAAAGGGGATATTTCGCTTCTTTGATAAATTATTATTATTCTTACAGGTTTTCAAAACTACTTTCTTTACCAGGCCAATTCCCAAAAACTGTACCACCTATTTCAACTTTACCCTCAACGTTACCGATTTAACATAGATATAAAATCTCAAAAGAGTAAATTGCAGAAGAGATTGGAACTTATATCGTATTCATATTATTTGAGAATGCCATGTATTTTCGGAGAATAAAATGTCCTTATGGGTCTTTTAACGGGTCTAATAAACCGGTCGTTTGAAAGCTTCCTCAAAGCGGACAAAACGGCTCAAGCCACTATTTCGTCAGGAAACACAATGATTTTAACCCGAATATAACATCAAAAGCCTTCACTCAAGGAGAGTTTTGTAAACACTACACACGTTGATATCACATGTATTAAGGAGATTAAGGTGTTTACTACCATAGCAAATAACCGTCAAGTCTGGCCACAAGTTCACCCAGTTCCGAAAAGCATTACCTTGACTTCAAAAGTACAGTCTTGTTACTGAAATTAAATGTAGACTTAATAAAGCTATGCGTAGGCTGTGTAGAATCTGCTCACTCGAATCATCTGATATACATCTGATAAGTTTGTTGATAAGTTTAATAATGCTGCATATGAGAGTTCAAACATTTGTCATAATATGCACTAGTTATTACGTTTGTCTTTTTAATATCTTCTTTTTAACTTTTATTTTTTAGGAAGAAAAACCCTTTCTTTATGTTTGCAGCGCAAGTTTGCAATTTTCCAATCTAATATGACAAATGCAACCGGGCAATATTTTTAGTTTTTCAGATAAATTTTTTTGGTCAATAATGGTGCAGCTGTATGAATCTGAAGGCAGTTTTTCTTTTTCCCAAGAAAAAGAAAAACTGCCTTTCGTGAAACTCTCATTAGTGTGAGAACAGAACTCTCACATGAAATTCCTGTTTTTTGTTCTCAGGATGTCTATCATGAACAGAGTATATTGTAATAGCAATATTTTATTACTGATTGTACCAATCCTGTATAAAGGTTCGCAAAGATAACGATAAATTAGAAATAACATATATCTGAAATTCAGATTTATGTGAATTATTGAACAGAAAAAGTGGTATTTTCATACTGTCCAAGTTCAAATGTCTGAAAATCGGGAGACTTAACAAAATACAACTGGGGGTTTGCTCTGCAGATTTCACTCTGAAATAAGACCTTTTTCGGCTTAAAATCAACCTTTACAGAGAATGATATTAGTGATTTTATAATCAATAATAATATTAATTGATAATATAATTCATAATTTTGTTTGATATTTTGATCTTCGCGGCATTATGTTTGATATATATAACAAAAAGTTTTTTTACTAAGGCACAATCTACATTACAACAAAAACTAGAAAATGATAGAGGTATCTGACATGTTATTCCGTGTCCAGATAACATAGAATAAGAACGTAATCTCGGCTGATTTCAAAACCNATATTTTCCCTGTGACTTTCCTTGTTAAATTAATAAACTAATAAATCAAGAGAAAGGGGATATTTCGCTTCTTTGATAAATTATTATTATTCTTACAGGTTTTCAAAACTACTTTCTTTACCAGGCCAATTCCCAAAAACTGTACCACCTATTTCAACTTTACCCTCAACGTTACCGATTTAACATAGATATAAAATCTCAAAAGAGTAAATTGCAGAAGAGATTGGAACTTATATCGTATTCATATTATTTGAGAATGCCATGTATTTTCGGAGAATAAAATGTCCTTATGGGTCTTTTAACGGGTCTAATAAACCGGTCGTTTGAAAGCTTCCTCAAAGCGGACAAAACGGCTCAAGCCACTATTTCGTCAGGAAACACAATGATTTTAACCCGAATATAACATCAAAAGCCTTCACTCAAGGAGAGTTTTGTAAACACTACACACGTTGATATCACATGTATTAAGGAGATTAAGGTGTTTACTACCATAGCAAATAACCGTCAAGTCTGGCCACAAGTTCACCCAGTTCCGAAAAGCATTACCTTGACTTCAAAAGTACAGTCTTGTTACTGAAATTAAATGTAGACTTAATAAAGCTATGCGTAGGCTGTGTAGAATCTGCTCACTCGAATCATCTGATATACATCTGATAAGTTTGTTGATAAGTTTAATAATGCTGCATATGAGAGTTCAAACATTTGTCATAATATGCACTAGTTATTACATTTGTCTTTTTAATATCTTCTTTTTAACTTTTATTTTTTAGGAAGAAAAACCCTTTCTTTATGTTTGCAGCGCAAGTTTGCAATTTTCCAATCTAATATGACAAATGCAACCGGGCAATATTTTTAGTTTTTCAGATAAATTTTTTTGGTCAATAATGGTGCAGCTGTATGAATCTGAAGGCAGTTTTTCTTTTTCCCAAGAAAAAGAAAAACTGCCTTTCGTGAAACTCTCATTAGTGTGAGAACAGAACTCTCACATGAAATTCCTGTTTTTTGTTCTCAGGATGTCTATCATGAACAGAGTATATTGTAATAGCAATATTTTATTACTGATTGTACCAATCCCGTATAAAGGTTCGCAAAGATAACGATAAATTAGAAATAATATATATATTATAAGTAAACTCTAATAACAATTTAATTATAATTGTAATTAAAACAATATAAAGTTCATTTAATACTTCTAAAACTCGGGCAACAGCAAATTTGAACTTGTTCAAAACAAACAAACAAAAAGTTAATAAACACTAATCTACACTTTAAAATGGTAAAAACGAAATCCGAAGTGCTACTATTATTGTACATATAAAAACAAAAATACTTTACTCTTTGTACAACCTCTTTTACAAACTTTATACGGGAATAAAAAATTTTTGGAATAACAATCTCAAAAGAAGATTACAAAGTGATGCCCAGCAGGGTTTAAAACCCATTTTCACCGTGACTTTTAACCAATGTCCCTAGTTACCTCATAAGAAATGAAATAACAGTTTCAATTATACAAACACCAGGAATCCAGACATGTTAATTCCAGACCGGAAAAATCAATCAGGCAATGTTGTTTATGTTTCCATGACATCAAGATCTGATATGGAAGAGAGCAATATTAACAATTCACGTGTGACTGTATTGATTCCGTTTATTTGGGTATTCTGACGTTGTCACTATGACTATCACTATAACAACAAACTTAAAAAACAACTACTCAAAGAAGAGGTGTTACAAGAGACATGCTTTATGTTTGGCTTAATTAAATTTTCACAGAAAGACGTACTGTTTTATTATATAACAAAAGACCTAGTGACGGTTGCATTTCTTAATGGATTACTTACAATGCAGATCGTAATTAATTGTCCATGAAGAATATCGAAAGAGTTTGTTGTGGATACTTAGTCCAGAGCAGTTGGCATCTTTATAATGACTTACCATTAGCTATTAGAACAGAATCTAACTATGGTTCTTTCTATAAAAAGTGGGACCTATTTCTGAATCCGTGTCTAAGAAAATTCACACTCAATTGCCTAGTTTTCAATTGTCACACTTTTCAGATATTCAGAATTTTCCTAAACACATTCTGACGAATTTGGATTGGCTTAACTTTTAACCACAGATTTTTTAACTTGTATTTACTTGTGAATAAATTGCTTTTCTTCGTTATTTTTAATTATATTATACTTATTATTTTATATACACAGGTCTTATATAAAAAACAGTTTTGCAAACCGATACAATGCACCTGCTGAAATATTATCAAATAAAAATAATGATAATCTTGCTTATTATCAGCTCTATGAAATTGAAAATAGTGTCCTCATATGCATAACATAAAAGGACATTTCTAACTACTGCCATCTAGATCACCTTATGATGTCTTTCTTGAAGTGTGATGTCCTTCCAGGACGTCAACAATGACGGTTTTCCACATGTTCCTATCTTCGTTGTTTCAGACCAATTTTATTTCTGGCACCTCACACTTGTACCTCTCTTGATACTTGCTTTACCACTCACATTACGATCACAAAATAAAAACCAACTCTGCTTAAACTTTGGTGTACAACTGGCAATCAAAAAAAAGGGCTTAACCTTTCGCAGGTGAAATATCTTATTACAAGATATGGTGACCTTTTCAAAACTGCACAAGTACAGAGTTAATTGTCAGAGAGGTGTTCCCTTTCATGCTACAAAGCTAGAACAACGAGCTCATGACATTCAATTTTCACAGGACAGAAAAAAACATTTATCAACTTGCATTGCAGGCAATCTTCTGATAATTGATAATTGACAGAGTTGCAGTTTGTCTCGGAGCCGTAGACAAACTGCAACTCTGTTTGATGAAGGTTTCATGTCCCTTGACGTCATCAATATATTAAAGACCTGTTGGAAGACAGAGTTGCAGTTTGTCTCGGAGCCGTAGACAAACTGCAACTCTGTTTGATGAAGGTTTCATGTCCCTTGACGTCATCAATATATTAATGACCTGTTGGAAGAAATGTCATACTAAAACGTGTCGACAGCCAATCCCTAGCTTTTTAAATGCTTTTTGAAAGAAGAAGACAGATTTTTGCAAGAATAAGAATTGTGTGTGAAAGTGATCTTATTTTCATCTTTTGTTTAGCAAATCACTAAATTGCTCCTAATTTTAAACTATCAGAAATGTATGGTGAGAACTTTCCAAATTTTTGAAATTTTTGCAATCTTAATCTTTGTGATTTTATTTTTCATGTCATACAACATTGCACAGAAATATTTTTGTTTGACGTCTTTTTCAGTTTGGATTTATTACTTGGATGCTGACCTGGTAATGAATTTGATGGAGTTTTTTTTAAGATGTTGCGGGTTTATTCTAGGTTTAGCCAAACATATTTTGATCTTTCAACATTTGTGGCCTGCTAAATCAATCCTGACCTTTGGTTACCATGTTGACACAAGATTACTGTTGTTTTTGCTGGACACAGGGGAAAATGTACATAACAATGAAAAACATGATTGAAGTTACAAGAACCTGGATCAAAAATGATGGAAAATTTCACAAACAAACTGATGGTGTAGGGATGGACACTTCACACCATCCATTCTAGCTGCGACTCACAAAGACGTAGCATTAGTAACAGTGTCAAAACTACTAAAGATACAGGAAAGTAAGAATGATTTCTTTTCTTCAGTTAAGGAAATTCGTCCTTATAAAAACTTTCAACGATATCAATCATCTACACCAGAAAATAAAATCTACTGAAGAAAGAGAGAAGTACTTGTCCCTTCTTTTTCTAATAAAAGATTGTGTTTTTTGTGATAAGTGGCAAGCTTACACAAAGAGACCAATTGTTGAACTTGGGAGAAGAGAATTAGCATTAGGAAAGAAAACGAAAGAAAAAAGGAAGAAGAGACAGCAGCATGGAAATACACTCAGAACAGAAATCGAATTGCTTTGTAAACAAATATCTCATTGGTCCTTCAAGGCAAATAAATTAAGCCTACGATACTGACTGGATGAGGAAAAAGAGTAGATAGTTTTAGCCAAGGAATTCGACTGATATCCAAAGATGTGCTATTTGAGTTTAAAAGACTCAATTTCCCTTACGCCTTTTTTACGTGATGTCGATCAATAAGTGACAAGACAAACCCTTTCAGTAACAGAGCTACCACCGAAACAGCCCTAATTTTTACTTCAACAAACTTCTGTTGGATGTTCAAGAATAAGGAGCTAAAGTCGTGTTATGATTGGAGCTGCAGCAGAATGTTTTTAAATACATTGGAAAAGCTTTGTGAAAACGAGAGATTACAATCTTTGAAACAAGGAGACATAAGAGATTTTATGCGTTAAAGTACTTCCTGTATTGCGAATTTTTATTTGATAAGTTTAAAGAAAAATATGAGTTAATACATATTTTCTGTCTTTTCTACACCCTAACCGTTTTTTTAGACTGAAATATAATTTTTAAAGCGAACTTTCTTTATCTCGAACTTTCTCTATCTCGAAAAAATTTTTCCGTCCCTTGGGAATTCGAGATAGAAAGNCTGACTGGATGAGGAAAAAGAGTAGATAGTTTTAGCCAAGGAATTCGACTGATATCCAAAGATGTGCTATTTGAGTTTAAAAGACTCAATTTCCCTTACGCCTTTTTTACGTGATGTCGATCAATAAGTGACAAGACAAACCCTTTCAGTAACAGAGCTACCACCGAAACAGCCCTAATTTTTACTTCAACAAACTTCTGTTGGATGTTCAAGAATAAGGAGCTAAAGTCGTGTTATGATTGGAGCTGCAGCAGAATGTTTTTAAATACATTGGAAAAGCTTTGTGAAAACGAGAGATTACAATCTTTGAAACAAGGAGACATAAGAGATTTTATGCGTTAAAGTACTTCCTGTATTGCGAATTTTTATTTGATAAGTTTAAAGAAAAATATGAGTTAATACATATTTTCTGTCTTTTCTACACCCTAACCGTTTTTTAGACTGAAATATAATTTTTAAAGCGAACTTTCTTTATCTCGAACTTTCTCTATCTCGAAAAATTTTTTCGGTCCCTTGGGAATTCGAGATAGAGAGAGATTCCACTGCAAATGTATTTCTGTAACATTTAAGACTGCGAGGAAAACTTAAACAGATATCGATTGACTGGCTTCATAATACCTGACAAGTAACACATATGATCATTCTGAAAATGCACCTTGCTATGTGACAATAATAACAGAGCATGAATACAGCATTATTTATTTATCTGACTGTAGCTGACAAACAATATTTGGAAAGTCAAACATCTAATTTGTGAAAAGGAGGAAACAATTACTTTGGTATATCAAAGGAATCCAAAAACTTTCATTTCAAACAAACTAGAGAGTACCTGTTATAATCAATTGCCACCCACAACAAAACTTGATAGGCTACAAGTTATTCTCCGCCTCACTTAAGAGTCAAATAAGCTTTCTTTGAATGTTCTTATTATCTTTTGTCATACTTCATGAAACTCGTGACAATGTGTCATTTCCAAAACTTATTTTCTCTGTTTAAAACTACTGTATTATAACAATTCAATTTGCTTTTCAAGAAAAACGGAATACTAACTGTTGAGTTAAAAGGATTGAGACAAGAACTCATTCCACAAGAAAAACGCTATTTTTATCGTCCTTACACACTATGCTAATACCTGCGGGCGAAATTCGATGATAGGGCACTTATCACCTCTTAATTACCCAACAAAAATATAGTTGAATGCGGTTGCCACTTCTGCATAATTACTGATCATGTTAAGGTTTCACGAACAATATTATCTGCAATTAAAAACAAAAAGACTTGTGTAAGACAAAATTCTCATTTCTTAATTTGACTCTATAAAATATTTTACTTGTATAACACACTTAACTTAACAGACTTCTTTACAATCCAGACTATCAGAATATTAGCCCCAATAAGCAGATTGTTTAATCATTTCTTGCTTTCCAATGATCTTCTATTAGTGATTGCTTCCTATTTTATAGGCTTCTTTCATTTTGATCCATTAAGTTTTTACCAGTAATCTTGCACTATTACGTTTTACTAGTTAAGCTTATAAACAGGCAAGACGAATGAGTGGTTAAGGAGTTGGACAGTAGTCTTAGCGACCTGACTTTGTCCATGAGTAGTGATACATTACAATAGAAATAAATTTGAGTAGAAATAGATCTGAGAAGAAGTAGGTCTGAGTAGAAATAAATCCGGATGAAAATAATTATAAGAATTTACTTGCTTTCAGGAACTCAAGATTACCATTTTGAAGGAAAACACGTTGTCTTAGTTCAAAGCATTCTGATTATATAAGTCAACACCTGAAAAGTGATTCTGCTAGTACCGAATACACCAAGCATTGCGTATCCCGGGTTACAAAGTTTTACGGTAAAAGCATGTGTTAGTAATGATTAATAAATGGCCTCCTTATCCAGAAATTGAATTTCTCAAAGGTACATCACCCAAGCCATTGATTACTGCACTCAATAAAACCTTTGCTACTTATGAAAATCCGAAAACAGTCGTTACAAATAATGAGCTGCCATTACGAACTGCGTAATTTTATGGAGGAAAATGGAATTGCACATCACCGAATTACACCTGTATGGCCACAGGCAAATATGCAAGTCAAGAGCTTTAATAAAGCGTTAATGAAAACATTACATACCGCCTACATGGAAGGAAAGGACATTGAAGCAGAAGCCTGCTGATTTTTGAAACAATATCGAGCAACACCACGTTTCGTAACCAAGGTAACACCTGCTGAGATGATGTTTGGACATATACTAAATCTTACCATTCCTCATATACCACCGCAGTGTTATAACTTTAAAGCTTTGAATTATTGATTCTTAGTTCTTCTCTCTTCCCATACAAAACAACTTCCATTTAAAAAGTCTAAATCTGGTATCCCTCATTTAAGGGTAACAAAAATTTGTTCACGACTTTTTCCCATCATTATGTGATGTTTGTTTGGTATACAAGAAAAACTCCGATCAATTAAGGAAGTTTTGGGGACCTTGAACTTTACCTAAGCAGTGCAATACCATTAAATTATTCTAGATAAACCAAAGTAATTGCTATGCATTTACATCTTTTAAGTCTTGCTTTGCACAGTTTTTCTTATGATTAAACATAGCAATATTATAGTGACAAAGAACAATTTTGTTATTAATTAGGGCCATATAATTATCTACTGATATTATCCACTGCCAGACTTACAAACATTAGTTTAATGTGTTTATATTTTTTCTGTTTGCGTCAGTACTTACATTTGGTTATGTAAGTCATGTTGTATCTCAATAGATAAACTAGACAGCCAATAGTTGGTCTTGAATTTATACGCCTGCAACATCACACACAAAAAATCCACCTCAATTGATAATGTAACCTTTTCTTGAATCTATAGTACAAATAGATATTAAAAGCCTGCCTTTTGAATAAAATGAAAGAAGATCAACAAAAAGAAACCAATCTGTCCTTCTACTTAATGGAGTAGAGAACTACATTATCTAAGTCTTCTATTATGCTGTAAAATAATATTGTAAGGTCAATTGCTTTCGATCAACTCAGGCAGTTACCTGCCAAAGACAAAATCATATTTTTTGGACTGGAATTTCTTTCATCAGTAACAGTACGTATTCAAAGTGCTTTTGATAGTTCAAGACTCTGTTTTAATTTGAGCAGAACTCCAAATTAAAAGAATTCATTGATTAAGTAATGACTTTTTTCAAAATATAATGTTGCGTGAATATTTGTCCGACATAACGCGTTACTTAAATTTCTGAACAAAAGGTATACAGGACTTGGAATCAAGGTATAGGTGTATACAACAAATCCTATGCTGTCAACACCTTTTGTCCATCTTAGATGGGACGAGTAAAATTACCTATTTGTACCGATCCTCACAATGATGATGGTGGTCAGTTTGGTAGTTGGGCGGTTAGTTGAATCTCAAGCACATTACAGTTTATCTTTTTAATGGAGAAAAATAATAATTTGAATCATAAAGTTCTTCTGCATTAAACACAATGTTAGTTAGAAAAATCTATTTGCTTCCAGACAGCGACCACTTCATCATATTAAGCGATCCATTGAATATGAATCTCATTGTAACATTTGACTGAGATCCTGGACAACTGCTAGTATAAAATGAAGAAATTAGAATCAGATGACATACCACCTGAAAGGATCATTTTGCCCTTCTTAACTGTTACGCCTAGTTAATTGAGCTTTGACTACTTTATTGCTTTTCATTTAACTAAACAGCCTTAATTTTTGAAGTAAAGTGCTTTCTACTTCATATTTACATGGCAACTGTTTAACGTTATCACCTGTCTCGTCTCATTTGAATAAAGTACCTTTGGAATCTCCTCAAAGGTGCGTGGATTACAAAAATGCCAAACTTCATGCAACAATTTAATGGCTCTGAAAAAAAACTAAAAACAGTGCTTCCATCTCTGAAGGCACCAACAGAGAAAGTCCAAAGAAATAGAAAGGTCTACAAAGTTTCTTTTCCACCCTATAGTACGTGCTATGTTGGCCAGAGATGTCGACACAAGTAATTCTGCTTCGACGAGAAGGTAAAAAGCCAAGAACCTGTGAATCAGCACATGAACCAATGCGATACCACCTTCACTGAGGAGAATGTTAAAATTGGAAGAATAACATCAAAAGGAGAAAGCCATCTGTTAACCCTGGAACCACTTTATATTTATATTTATATCTGCAAAGTGAAATTCCCTATTAAGGCTACAGATAAATTCAGGACCAAGAAAATCGCCATTAAATTTTAATTAGTACCTGCTGATGACTAATCATTCATGCTATGTCATTATTTTCGCACATTTTTCTCACTATAATATCCTTTAATTAAAAGGGGATTTTTTATTCGTAGCAGATTAAATACTATACTTGGCGACACACAAAAAGACGAATATAAAAACAATTTCTGTGTTATCATTTTGGCTACATCAATTTCTTTTATTGGCATGGACAACTTCCTTCGCAGCTCTTGCTTCACCCAAATTCAAATGACAAATAGCTCAATGAACAAAAGTCAAACAAATGTAAGGTTTTTAACTTGCTTGAAATCCTTTAAACTTCTGTCAGTAAAAGAGGGTTGTTTTAGCTGTTCCTTTTGGTAACAAAAGTGGGAAAGAGATACCACAAGTGCTCTGGTATAAGTCGAAATTTTCAAGCTAACTTTTGGAGCTCAAAGTTTGTATTCTACCTATGCTCAATACCAATGCTTGTGAGTCTTCAGAGAAACTTGTTTAGGGCTCTCACGTAGTATCCGTGATATTTTTCAATTCAGGTTGGAAATCCAATGTTGTTTGACATCAAGGATAGGAAATTTGAAGATTCTTTTTGGGCAATAAACAGCTATTGCGATGCAAAACAAAAATTGTGAGTTGTTTCTAAAAATGATTTAATGAGGCGTATTTGTTTTTCAAAACAAAATCAAGGTCATTTATGGTATTTTTTCTCTCGAAAACAGAGCTTTCATTATTCAGTCAAACAATGTTTTCGGTTCTGAAATCGCCTTGATTTTATAGTAGCATGGTTTGTGTCAAATATTTTTACTAATTGTCATTAACTATCGCTGGGAACCCAATCGCAGATGTTGTTTTAATAGACACATATGTGCATATATGTATATAGTATATATATGTATATGTGTGTTTAGTTTTATTATTCTGACTTGATTTTTTTTCGTTATCTAGAAAACCGTTATTTGCAAAATGTTCTTGTAGATATACCAGTGCGAGAACATTAACATATTACCAAATTCCGATCATTTCACCAAATTATCCCATATCAGTTTCAGAAAACGTCTTTATTTGCACCATACTGGAATTGAGCAAGTGCCTAAGAGTTGGATGACCACATAGTCGATCATCTGAGCAATTGGAGCTCATTTTCACAACAATATCTGTCTCTTAGGTGAAGCATTATTTCTCCAAGTCTCCTTTGTTGAAGATCCCATTTCAATCACGCATACAAGACTAAGCCTTTCAAAGAAAACTGATTCCAAAAAACATGGAGACAAGTTAAGTTGTGAAGATAATATTGACGGGTATGATTTGTGGTTTTGAGAAGTAGTCGTCCAAATGAGTTTTTTGGGGGCGTAGTGACCATGATAGCCATAGGCACTGGCTCTAATCTAGTTCGGTCCAATCATACTTTTACATCTCTATAATTCTAAATCAATTTATCGATATTATTTTTAGAGATTTTTTTTCTAAGGTGTTTAAAAGACTGACTGTTTTATACCATAGGTTGCTTTCGGAGAAATAACTAGGTTCAAGGTACAAAAAAGAATAATGGCTGCTCTTGCAAAAGCTTAGAACGAGTTTAGTTCAGGTTTTTCACCAAATAAACCGCCAGCTACTGGAGGCGGGCAATGATTATTGTCGCATTTATTTCAGAACGTAGAAGTAAATCATCTTAACCGCAGGAATTCTTCTCTTTTTATCTTCGTGTTTATTTCAAATAAATATTAGGCCAAAAGTTTATTTTAACTCAGATTAATAGTTGTTGTGTAAGTGGGTAATTTAGAGTCGGGGACTCACATATACATAAAACCTACTTCGATTTACAGATTCCCAGTATTCAACAGACACCCACATTGTTGCCTTGATAGCATATATGAGGACCTTTGTATTAAAGGCAGAAGAAAACACACCTTAAACATACGATACTGGGCTAAAGAAAATACCGGAGCTATGGAGTAGCATTGATGATTAAGAGGAAATGTCAAAACTTGTTGAAACTGTAGTGTTATTGGATGGTTATTCAAAGAAAGGGAAGAAAAATTCATATCGAGCCCAAATATTTAGATGTCTGTAAGTGGCACTGAGAAGCTGTTTAATCGTGAAATACATGGCTATAGAAGGTTTTTGCAGGTTTAACTGAAATAGATAGATAGATAGATAGATAGATAGATAGATAGATAGATAGATAGATAGATAGATAGATAGAGCTTGGCTTACTTTTGGGGGGTGAAGAAAATTCTTGTAAACAACCAACTGCCGTTTTAAACCGAGAGCGGACACTTTGCTTCATGTTACGCAGGCTTATAAGAACCAAGTTAACCCGATCAAGAGTTCTGTGTGACATAGGATGGTTGACATAGCCAGCGTTTGACAGAAGCACTCGCTCAAAAGTCTCACATTTCCGGCTCTCTTCGTCATAGTCAAGGCCACAAGCTAAATAT
>RDPX01000282.1:679845-704895 GCA_003991215.1 Morbakka virulenta | reverse complement strand
TCTCTCTTTCTATCTATCTACCCACTATCTATCTATCTATCTATCTATCTATCTATCTATCTATTTATCTATCTATCTATCTATCTACCTATCTATTTATCTATCTATCTATCTATCTATCTATCTATCTATTTATCTATCTATCTATCTATCTATCTATCTATCTGATAAGCAGCGAACAATGGATCGTTTTGATGAATCATGCACTGTCCTTGGTATGAACTTCAGTCTGCCTAAGACAAAGGTGATGCTCATTCCAGCACCAGGCGAACCGTTCTTGGAACCGAACACCATGCTCAATAGTGCTAGGCCAGGACTACTTGATTCATTTGTCTACCTCGGTAGTGTTTTGTCAAGAGATGGCTCTCTTGATGCTGAAATTCACAGGAGAGTGTGATCTGATTGTGGTGTCACAAACAAGACAAAGACCTGCTTTTACAAGACGTGTGTGCTAATCACACTCATGTATTTATCGGAGACATGAACATTGCATTGAAAGCACATTAAATGTGCCTTTAATGTAATTTCGTAAGGACTAGTAGTCCAAATAGCCAAGTATCAGGTACGTGAAGCCCAAAGCTTATTAAAGTTATTCGACTGGTCGAACAGCTCCCCGTTTCCCCAGAATTAAAATGAAGTGAAATTATCCCTTTTAAGTAGGTTATCCTTACGAAATATCGGTATGGTTCGCTTTACCCTGAAACAATATAGTTGTTGGAGTTCATTTTTATTTTTAAAAGTTGTGAGTTTATAGATGTGGCTTGCAGTAAAGGTAGCTAGCATCTTTTTGATGGCGATTTTGACAAAAGTCAATTGTTAAATCTTGTTAAAATAACAGAGTTATAACTACAAAAAAATCAAGGAGAAATTTACAGAGTGATCTATAAATGGCATGTGCACAACCGACATTTTCAGGACAATTGGTATTCTGCACACCAAAGCAGACCAATACAGACACTGATTGTGAACCTTAATCAAGGGTTTGTAAAGTATCGCTGATAAAGGATCGCTGACCTAATTATGGTACAAAATACTAATTATTGGACAGTAGTTAAACACCGCCCAATAGGACTGTTGTGCGCATTGTATATTTTTATGGAAAAGGTAAAATGGAGACATTGCACAATATTTCTTGACATTTCCACACTGCACATATATTTTTGGCGTTGTACATAAAAAATGTCGTCAAAAATTGCCACCGATGCAGACTGGCTAAGCAATGTCAGATATTGGTTTTCGGTGTTCACATTGAGAGAAAGAGATTTAACTTTTTCTTTTATATGTAGTTAGAATATGTGTTGTTTGAAGATAATACGAGCTTAGGAAACAGAAATTTTCAATGGCCCTTTCTTCTGGCTTTCTCAACGCTGTCGTTTCCAACCCATAAAGTAGTAGAGGCCTGATGACACACTTGAACACGTTGATTTTCAATCTGATCAATAGCCTCTTGTCACGCAATACACCAGTTTATCCTACCATTATTTCCAAGCTCTCTCTATTATTCTCCTGACTTCATCCGATGATCCTCCATATTCAATTACTGTGCTTCTTAGGTAGCAAAAGGAATGGACTTGGGCTATAATGTTCCCTCTGAAATCGTTGATTGTGACTGGCCCAGTATCCTTTGCAGATCTCATTACTTCTGTTTTTGCTGTGTTTATCCTCAGGTCTTTCTTCTCCAGCTCACCTTTCCATGCTGCTATATCAGCTTGTTGCTTCTCTTCCGTCTTAGCAATGATCACCAGATGATCCGTAAACAGTAGCTCCGCTGGTATAGCCATTTCAGGGATCTCTCTCATTGTGCATTGTTCTAACCCTTCTTATTCCAATGAGTGTGCCATTTTTATCGTAATTTCTAACAACCCTGATGCCATTTTGCTCTTCATTACCTTTAGTGACTTCCTACTTTATCTTGGGAAACGCATTGCTCTTGGTCTTGCACGAAGATGTTAAGGAGTCAATTCCTCATAAGGGTTTTCTGTGTTCAGTAGGGAAGCGGAGTTATTTTCCCATCTGTTTTTTTACCTCTTTCTCCTTAGATACCACAGTGCCGTTCTTATCCTTGATGGTTGTTTCATCTCCAATTTTTCTTTGCACTGTCTCTGATTTTGGATATCTTCTTTTGCCCTTCTTTGTTTTCGAGTTCTTCATACACTTCCTCATTAGCTTGCACCTTTGCTTTTGCAACAGGTCTTCTTGTGCCTTGCTTTTGGTTTCTGTAGTCTTCCCTTGCTTCACGTTTACCCTCAAACAATGCCTTTGAATATATCTTTCTATGCTTGACCTCCACTCTGTATTTCTTCATTCCATCGCCATGTATCTTTGCTCAAGGGCTTTCCTGCTTTGCTCCTGCGACACACTCTTGCTGCTTCTCCAGTCACAATGGTTACTATCTCTTTCCAAGCTTTATTTGCATCTCAACTTCTTCGTTTTACTTTGCTTTTCCTTTTTCTACGCTAATTCTCCTCCTTTTGACCTTCATATCAATAACCAGGAGTCTATGTTTTCTGAAGACTGTCTCGCTAGGAAACAATCCAGCACTTTCTTCCTTTCCTCTCTCCTAGTGAGGATGTAGTCGATTTGGTTGCTGTGTACTCCCAAACCATCGTCTGTATGTCTGTGTTGGTGCCCTGCCATTTCATGACATTGGCGATCATGGCTTTCGAACGTTTTCTGTCTTTTGTGACTTTCAGCAGTTCGACTTCTGTAGTCTCGGCTGCCCTCCCCGCCGACTCCTCCTTCTTCATCCAACTGCTTACGCTACTTAAGAATGTTGTTTTCTGACGCTCTCTACTTCTGCTGCCTTCTATTTTCCCATTGATGGCGAGATTGTCCAATTTTTCTTTCCTCATAATGTTGTGGCCAAAGAATTCCAGTCGAAGTTTTTTCATCAATGTTCTTCTTCTCCCTATTCTCTGCAGAACTTCCTCGTTCGTAACCATCTTTGTCCATGATATTTTTAACATTCGTCTATAAAACCANATATCAATAACCAGGAGTCTATGTTTTCTGAAGACTGTCTCGCTAGGAAACAATCCAGCACTTTCTTCCTTTCCTCTCTCCTAGTGAGGATGTAGTCGATTTGGTTGCTGTGTACTCCCAAACCATCGTCTGTATGTCTGTGTTGGTGCCCTGCCATTTCATGACATTGGCGATCATGGCTTTCGAACGTTTTCTGTCTTTTGTGACTTTCAGCAGTTCGACTTCTGTAGTCTCGGCTGCCCTCCCCGCCGACTCCTCCTTCTTCATCCAACTGCTTACGCTACTTAAGAATGTTGTTTTCTGACGCTCTCTACTTCTGCTGCCTTCTATTTTCCCATTGATGGCGAGATTGTCCAATTTTTCTTTCCTCATAATGTTGTGGCCAAAGAATTCCAGTCGAAGTTTTTTCATCAATGTTCTTCTTCTCCCTATTCTCTGCAGAACTTCCTCGTTCGTAACCATCTTTGTCCATGATATTTTTAACATTCGTCTATAAAACCACATTTCTGTTGCCTCTCAGTTTTTCACCATTGCGGCTGAAATTGTCCAGCATTTACTGCCGTACAATAAGGTTGACAAAACGCAGCATTCTAAAATTCGTATCTTTGTAGTAAAACCATCGTATATTACCAAAACATACGATGGTTTTCAGCAGGCTGGTGTCATGAGATTGGATAAAATAGTTCCGAATGAAAACAAATATGGTGTTGATGAATGCTGCAAAATTTGAAACAAGATTTATTCTATACATGAAAAAAAGTTCTCAAAAGAAACAAATACTGTTTTGATAGTATAGGTTACGGCAGAAGGTTCCCCCCTGTCGTCGTACGGAGACTGTTCAAAACCCCTTTGTGACCTTAACACCACAAAGTATGCTATTAAATATTACATACGACTCCAAACGATCATTTCTTAAGGATGAAAGAATTAATGATTAGCCAATAGTGGCTCTAATAAAAAATTGGATAGCCTTCTTGAATCCGACCCCTCCAGGTGCTGAATTCCTGACGGTAAAGGAAAAAAGATATGGAAAACTAGACAGTTTTTTTTTAATTCTAAGAAGGAGTTTGCTAGTGAATTATTTAGGAGCAGCAAGTCATAGTAGCAGAACGACACTGCTTTATTTCCTATCCGACTTTTTTAGACCTTGTCTACTTCATTGAGAAAGCCAATTAAACATAGCTTTTGCTTTTGTAAAAGATAAATTGAATATTTCAACTAAAGTTTCACAGAGGGGCAAAAGCAGAATTAGTGGGCAATGGGGTCGTGACACCCTCCGTCCTAACGTAGGCCAAACTTTCATCTATTCGAGATATTTAGAAATTGCAGTTTGATTAGCTAAAATTGAGGGCAACAATCACTCTTTCGTTTGCAATAGTTAAAATATAAGCAAATAATCATTCTTCATGAATAATACAACTTTTTTATTTCAGCATTTTTTTCTTCAGTAAACCATGAAAAAGTCTGGAAGCAAAACATTTTGGCTTAAGTCTGACTAGTCTAAAATGAAAACTGGTGTTGCTTCAGTTTTACAAACCCTATGAAGCCTTTTAACAAAGACTGCCGAAATTACAGTGCTAAGTAATACAATGCTTATATCTTTTCAAATTTTTGATAAATTAAAATTACTTCAAACGAGAACTTACTAAAGGCACCTTAGGATCATTTTAAAAATAATCCTTGTAGCACATCGCGGTTTTTAAGTCAAACAAAATATGTCTTCCTTAATAAAAATAAAGATAAATATTGTCAAAAGTCGTAGTTAAGGGTTTTGGAGCTGTCATCTAGCGAAGTATGTTTTGATAATACTTTCTCTAAGTTTAAAAATCCCACTTAAAATTTTGCATTTAAGAAGCAATATTAGTCTTCTGCAATAAGTAGTAGATAGATTAGGTTAATAGTCCTTAATCTCGTCAATAGCTTACTGTCATTCCTGAGCTCTTTATACGTTAATGACCAGGACAGTCCAGTTCTTTTACTTCCTATTTGAAACCATTTTATTAGAATATATATCTATATATAGACCTTATGTCAATCTTAACCTTATATATAAATATAAGGCAGAGTGTAGCATGGAGGTTTATTGACAAAATTATATTTGAAGTTAAAAAAATTTCTATTTGATCCATTTCAAATTTTTCTAAATATTTGAATGAGTAGAAAGTGCTGAAGTAAGGAATTTGATATATTTTACTGTACTAGATAATTGCTAATTTAACTGGCTTTTACCTCACTTGGTAAGGTAAAGGAAAGAAGAAAACGTATATAATGATGATAACTTGATGGTAATTTTGATCATTTGCTAAAAGAAAGGAGCTGAACCTAAATCCTGTTGATAAAAATCAAAAGATTCTAGCGCCAATGTTTGTTATTTCTGGCCCTATATGAAAAACAACTTTTGTATCGATTCTCAGAAAGTTAAGTTATATATTGAAAAAACTTTGTTTAATTGAAGCAATCGTTTGTCAAAACTATTAATCCAACAATAAATTTAAAGGCTTTGCTTTTCTTTGGAAAGCTGGCATATTCCATTGATATGTTCATAACTTTGTTTTTGCACTCATTACGAGTATTCCGGCGTAATAGTGTTATCTTTTCGATTTAACAGAAAGAAATATGAAAAAAGTGAAAAATATGATGCAGTTTAGTGATAATATGTTTTTTTTTCAGTTTTCTACAATTCCAAATCATCACTATTTATATAATATTTTTTTAAGAAAATTACTATTAAATATTTGGATGAAACCCCAGTTGGAACTCCTCCACCGTAACACCACTGAAAACAAACATCCAAGTGCCAAGAGCAGTAGTGGTAGTGAATGTGGTACTGAATGTTTACACTAATAGTAGCCTTTACTAACAGTAAACGTGGTAGTACCAACAGTCGCAGCACCGTAAGCAGTAACAGTACTATGTAGCAGTAAGAGTGTTAGTAACATGAGTAATAGGAATAACAGGAATAATAATTTGAAAGCAGTAACAAGTACTTTACTGGCAGTAGTTAGTAGCAGTAGTAGTAACAGTAGTAATACGAGTAATAGTAACAGTGACAGTAGTAGAAATAGTAGTAACAGTAGAATTAATAGAGGTAGCAGTAGTAACAGTAGTAGTAATAGCAGTAGTAGTGCCAGTAGTAGTAGTAGTAGTAGTAGTAAAAGTAGTAGCAGTAGCAGCAGTAGTGACAGGAGTAGTAGTAGTAACAGTAGTAGTATTAGTAGTAGTAACAGTAGTAGTATTAGTAGTAGTAGCAGTAGTAGTAGTAGCAGCAGGAGTAGTAGTGGTAGAAGCAGAATTAATAGTAGTAAAAGTAGTAGCAAAAGTAGTAGTGATAGTAGTAGTTAGAATAGCAGTAGAAGTAACAACAGTAGTAGTAATAGTAGTAGCAACCGTAGCAGTAGTTGTAGCACTAGTAGTAATAATAGAAAGAGATGGAGAACGAGGCCGGGGATGAGGACAAGGAAGACTATTACGTGCAGAAGCCGTGATAGTAGTCGTTTGTAGTAGCAATAGTAGTGCCAGTGATAATACCTTTTTAGCTGTAATGGTAGTAATACAAACAGCAGCTCCAGCAAAGGAACTAGTTGTAACAGCTGCTTGCATGTTAGTGGTTATAAACTTAGTAATACGATTAGTAGTAAGTAAGAACAAGAAATGCTAATAGTACAAGCCATGTTAATAATAGTAGCTTTAAGTAAGAGTATTGTTCACAATGGTGCCAGAAAGGGGAGCAGTGAAGTCATCTAAATTAGTAATAGAGGATTGAAAATATTAATAATATTGTAGAAGTAGTGCTAAAAGTACCACCAGTGATAGTAACAGCAGCTATTGTAGTAGCAGTTATATTAGTAGTCGGATTTGTACCTTCGCATTAGTAACAGTCTTATAAGCAGTAGTAAAAATAAGTAGCAAAAGTACTAAATATATAAAGAAAAGCAATAGAAATACTAGTTACAGGAACAAATGAAGAATTAGTTTTTGGTCTACCATTGTTTGGCAAATCTACAGTCTTCTAATAATAAATCAGACGAGTAAAATACAGTAAATTTATTATATAGCTGTAATTATTACACAAAAAATAATACTACATGCTAGTAACAATAATAATTGAAGACGACATTAATAGCATAATCATCATAACCTCTTTTATCCTAAAGGTAATTAGAAAACAATAAAGTTATTCTTGTTGCTTGGCATTTTGAATATTTCGTTTCAGAAGGTTACTTGTTTTGGGAGTCGCTCTTTACTAGCATTGTGATTACGTATGATAACCTTATGTTCACCTGATGCTTCTTATATTTCATGTTTTCAGTTCGAGCTGGTGTTTAGTGTAGCTTAAACGTTCTCTGTAGTCATGAACAATGGTCAATATATGTAATACGTATATACTTTTCAAGGGATAATGTTAAGAACTAAAAATTAATGGCTTTTCCCAAGGTATGATAGGAAAAGGACATTACCATGGGCATTGACGTCAGCATAGTATTCCTTACAAAAATTTTGTAGGAAAATGAAAAAAGAGATCTGAATGGTGGATTTGTACCTTCAATTAGTTTTCCTTAGTGATTTGTCGTCATTAATTTACATGTTTACTCCCATACCACAATAAGTTACAACTCTAAAATCAAAATGACATGTGAAGATCAGCGAACAGATTTATCAGGCCAAATGTGGTTGAAAATCCACTTAAAGTGCATTTGATTTGGAATAATAATTTTACTTCATCTACTGTGAAAAGAAGATAAAACAATTATTTATAATTTGATGTTTTACAATAATTGGTTTCTTTTCTGTTCGAGTGAGCGAAGCGAGTGAGAACACTATACTACAGTCCCAGTTTGTGTGGATGAGGAAGAGCATCAAATCGTAGTCTTTTTGAAAACAGTAGGAGGTATCGAAAATTGTTTGTAACAAAACTTGATTAAGTGTTTTTTTAATCTTTCAAAAATATTAAAAAACTTTTTTGAAATATTTTTTAATGTTTTTTGAAATTTTTATAAAATTTCTTTGGATATTTTTTAAATTATTTTTTAGAATTGTTTAAAAAATTCTTTAGAAATGTTTTTTGAAATGTTCGTAATTTTTCTGAAAAAATATTTTGAACTTTTTTTTGAAATTTTTTTAGAATCTTTTTTTAATTTTTTTTTATGAAATTGTTTCAAAAAAAACTTTTCCAATTTTGTTTGCAGGTTTTTAGGAACTTTTTAAAGTGTGTAAAATATTATTTTGAAATATTTCTTGAAATATTTTTTGTATATTTTTGGAAAATATCTTTAAAATCTTTTTCGATACTCCAAGCTCTTTTATGGCCAGACACTACATTTTGTGGAGTCTTCTCTTCCAAGAATCTCTATTTCATCCACCTTTTGACCAATTTCAGACTTAAAACAAGTCTTATAAAAATATACAAATATTCACTTCTCACTAATTTTACTTCATGGATTTCTTTTGCATTCCAGATTACTCAGAGCATACCAGTTCTTTAACAAGAATAAGACTAGAAGCAGCATTCCATCAGCTGCCAAGTTCTAGTAAACTTTACAAAAAATGGTCAACAGTAAGGGAACAACGACGATTGTACCTGCTGCTTTGTAAGCCTCATCCAATTCATCTTTACGAAGAGACCAGCTTTCACCGAAGGCAGCGAACAACATAGTGATAGAATGTGGTAAAAAAGTTAATACCAATTCTGCTCAAAGCATGAAAGTCATCGCAAATTTCTTTTTTCAAAAAAACCCCGAAACACAACCTCTTGCTGCATTGATGGCATTTGCTGCAGATTGTAATTTGCCAAAGTATATAAACTTTTAAAATAATGGTCACAACCTGACCTGTGTTATGTGAATACCACACTGAATTCACTGCTTTCAGTACCAAAGGTAAAAGATGATCTTATTTTTCACTGTGGAGAAAATCACGCACTGGTAAAAAAAAATCTTTTTACATACTATAAAGAAAATGGATTGAAACATTTAAAAAGAAAGCAACGAAAAGGTGGATGGGAAACAAAATCAAACACATTATTATAAGCCACTATGCTGTTGTGATTTTTTTAAATGAAAAAATAGTTCTTTTAGATTATTCCAGTATGAAGGTCCAAAGTCCTGCCTAATACAAGTGCACATTTAATGCTCATATTTTGCAAATGATATTAAATGTGCATTAACATTAGGGGAAGTAGGGCGGTACAAATTTTATTCTAACTTATTTTGCAAACTCGCTCGAACAGGTTCCACACCTTCAAGGCGGACGTCTTTTTACTGGTTTTTAAAATTCATTAAACTTAGGAGACACGAAATGAACTATGAATATTTAGACAAATATTTCATCTTCTGATTGGATACATTATAGCAGCTGATAAAATAGTCTATTGCTTTATTTTTGATTCTGTAGGAGGTTTGGAGATCGTAATTTTGGAAAAACATCAAATAGTTACACATTCAACAATAATAGATATTTTGTAGAACACTTTATTTGGGAAATACAGAGTATTCTCTGTTTTAGTTACACACAAATTCATCAATGACCATTAAAACAGCACACAAATTATTACTTGCTATCACAGTATACTTTACGAATCTATGTCTACAGGGGATAGCAGTTAATTTCATTTTGCCAGTTAAATATCCAAGTGGTTATACTGTAGCCTCCCAACCTAAACACTAGACAAAATACTGCTCAAGCTGATTTGTGAAAAATATTAGGAAATAAAATTCCATGTGTATTTTGACCTAGCTACAACGAATCAAATGTCAACGCTGTAATCTTTGTGCACAGATCACTTCCGATATTTGAAAACTACAATTAATTTCGGGCAATTAAATTGACAATATGAAAATCATGTGGTGACAAAAATAAAGCAGAACTGATTATTACTTGGTTGTTTATCTAATTATTTGTTTACTTATTTATTTATTTTGCTAACACATCTTGTTACAGTAACCCTATGTCACAAACATTTGATATGGCTTGGTCAAAAGTGGTCATGTTGGTCATTTATGAAACTAAATCTACTGATTTTCCAGCTCTGATGGTTATCTTAGTCTGTGTAAACTGATCTATGTTTGGCGTTTTTTAAGATACTCAAATTATCTTTCAGTGAACAACTATTTCCAGCCAAGGTAATCTAATACGATGTTTTTATACATGTCATTCTCGCTAAACAGTGAAATACACTGAAATAATCGACAGTCGAAATGCAAACGAAAAACTTGTTTTGTGTGAAGGTATTATTAAAATATTGTGTTTTCAAACGACAAAACCCAAAATAATGTCGCCTCCCGAAACAAAACCAGTATATTGTGTTTGCATATTATCATTACTTCAATGGCCCGAGCTCTTATTACATATATATATATATATATAATAAATATATATAATTAACTTAAGTGTTGTAGGTTATTATCTACATACCACTGTCTTCATTTACTTTTTCTTGATTTTCCACTGGAATTAATATTTGATCATCTGTCATTGTGTTTTCCGGTTTACTTATCTGCACATTTGACATCATTCTTAAATATTGTCAGACATCTTATTTCCAATTTTTCCCATTAAAGCAAGGTTGTTTTTGACAATTTTAATATACAATTCTTTGTTCTTTCTACTATTCTTCATGGATCACATTTCAATAAAGTGTCTGATCATCCTCTTCGTATTTCGTATTATCTGTTTGGTACGAACCAAACAAACTCTTGCCATAAATAACTAATTATACAAATTTACTCGGCATGAAAGCTAAGCTATTGGTGATTCTCAGTCAAGAGTTAAAACTGAAGAAAATAATTGCAACCAACATGAGCCTTGCAACAATTTTGTTGCCAAGCAACACTCATATTTTCTATTCACAAAGAACTTGCTCTAATCGATATATTCAGTTTCTGACCAACAAAGTTGAAATTCAGTATTAATCAGTGCTGTGGGTAAATATGAGAAATGGATGCTTTAATTATTTGCTCCAACTCAGAACAAAAGCATTGATTCTTCTCGATGAGACAGTACAGTATACCTATCCTCTCTTCCAAAGAAAACGTATGAAATTCACTAACTCAGCATACCATGGGGGATTCAATGAATAACAGTCCACACCAACTGCCATTGACTAGAGGGTTTTCCTCAACTTTAACTAAAGGGCAGATGTTTTATTATTTGATGGGTCGCACTTTAGGTCACAGCCATTGGTAAGTACCATAGACTTACGTAATAACATTTAATGAGCAAAATTTTTCAAATCAGCAAAATTATTTGAATTAAGCGAGAACAATATATAACCAAAGTGTTGCACCTTGAATTGTTCTAGATAAACATTTAAAAGCCATTTGAGTTCACACAGAGACTGTCGCCAAATGTACAACATTTCCCCCATTTATGTGAGTTAGCAATATCTTCTAATTTGTATTTCTCAGTGTTAACGACTTTAAAACATCGAAATTTCAGGTAACTACTGACAATGATTTTGTTTAAAATTTATTACATAGAAATGTTCACCTGTTGAGGAAAAAGGAAACCAAGATGACTTAAGAGAGATAATATATTTGGTAAAAACAACAATGCTGTATAATTGTGTAACATACGGTAAACAAAATCCCATTGTGATATTTTAGAATAAACTTTTTTATGGCAGATACATTGAAATATAATTTTCTAAGTTGTGTTAGAGATCAAAATAAAATCACACTTAAATATCTTTTAGCATATCTACATTTTATTCATACATGTAGATAGTACAGTCAGACGACAAAAATGTCAATAAATTAGATGTATCGATGACTGGAATTTGGACGAAAAAGAAGCTGTAATTTAACTTTATGGAACTAAATCTATTATACCGAGTTTGAATATATTATATGCATTTATTTTACAGAATATCTTGCTACAGTCAAGTTTCGTTATTGTGGGCTTTCTGTATAATGGACTCTTCGTTATAATGGACTTTTTAGGCTCCTATCGAGGATAATATCGGATATAGAATATAGCAACAAAAATTGGCTTGAGGGATGCCATGTACATGATAAGGTAGGCTTGGAATGGGGTCACACCAAGTAGCGTATTTAACTGTTTCCACAAAGCTGATTTCCTATTTGAAGATCCCATAGCTCCCGACGTCGGAGTAACCGGGGATGAAGTTTCATTCGACGGATTTCCGATCCATTCGATCGTAATGCAGGGCCAGAGACCTCGAGGGAGGTTTTCCACTACTAAGCAGTCCTGAGGACACTGTGTTGAAGAATGCTGTGGCGAAATCAAATCTACTCAAACACACAAACGTTACACATTTCTTTAAGCCTACAAACTAACAAGGAATACATATGGACAATTCATATCAATACATCTATGAACGTATACCCGTCTATCATTACATAGTGTTACAAAACAGGCTCTTCTAAGTTCTTCAGTATACTTGATCATTTTTATCTGCAATATGAATCCTTTCATTAATATGAATAACCATGATTTATTCACTTTCTACAGCACGTTTGTTTGATAAGTTGTTTCGAATAGAGTGTTTTCTCTTGAGGAAATGTCTTAAATTGGGTATGGAGAAAAATCTTTATGCTACCCAAAGTCTCTCTGTAGTGGATCTTCATTAAAATGGATTTTTGCACGGGGTACCTTGAAGTCCATTATAACGAGATTTGACTGCACTATCTTAAGTGCGGTTACAATGCACTTTCTACGGTAACACTGGTATAAAAAACCTTGCTTATTATTATTATCCTATGTGGACCTCCTGTATCCTATTATTGAAGGGTGAAGAGCAAAGTATCGATTTTCTCTCTTACTGCATGTCGTCTTTAGGAAAATTTTTTCTTTATGTTCTTCCTCTTATGTTCCTCTTATTTATGCTCCTTCAGCAGGACATCCTTTGCTAAATCACCATCATTTAATAGGGTTTCCGTAGGTAGCATCAATACTTACATCAAATAGAATACGACCAATGACTGTTGGTTTAAGAAAAAAAACATAGAGATAGGTAACAGGTAAGGCGTTCAATTTTTCACTAGAGGATATGAAGAGTTCTCATTCATCGTCATATCCTAAAAATTTGTGATCTTCTGAAATACAAGCTTTGCCAGAACTGTTCATAATGGTCCCTCCATGGTGTATCCATCAATTTTATTGCGTAATTTAAGGAGAAAAGGGAAGAGATAAACACAGTGACAATCGCCACTGCTTTCCACTCAGAAGCTCCACACTTAGGTCCAGCAAGTGTTGAGATCATCATGTTAAGCTGTGGGCCTGTTTCGACCATAAACTTTGTAACAGCATTCACGCCACAGCTAGACTTCTCTTCAATGAAGCCCCTTGAGCACTGATGTTGACTGGGTTTGATTGCTACAATTTGTTGGTGTGACTCGCTACTCCTTGCATTTGCTTGCCCTCAAGAGACAATTCCTCCTTACTGTTTGCTTCACCATCGTGCTTTGTGAACAATACCCAGAGAGATGTTTTCCCTGCAGCCATTTCCACCCCCTTCCTCTCACATTTTAATTCCTTTGAACGCCTTAGCGCGCTTTCTAACTTCCCAGCTGTGTCAATAACAAAGAGGGGGCAACAATCAAAAAATATTACAGGATTTTGTGCACTATAAAAAATTTACATGAAAATGTACAGTTGTTCAAGGAGCAACGTGTGGTTGGTAATGAACCAATTCCCAGAAAAGACCCTAAAAAACAAGGGCATTTCATAGTATTTAAAGACGTAGAAGTCCATGACTTTAGTACAATCGAAGAATATACTATGGAATCATTCTTTGCATATTGTAAAGCAGATTTTGCTCTTTCTATTGATGTACTAGTTTCTTCAGTTGTTAACAATATGTTCAGGATTCTAGTGACGGTTTGACGAAACTCGTAGCTTCGCCGATTTAACGTGTCCCAATGCTTTTGTCATCAATGAGGAAATAATGTCTTGTGTTGATCAATAGCGTTACCACAATCTAGTCTCCTACACAAATGATGAAGGATTAGGCATTTCCTCCTGGCAAAGTTGCAGAATTTTCTCTACTGTAGCAGTATCAAAGTTCTCGGTGTTTTAGGAGGCAAGGTAATCAATAATGAACATTAATTAACCAGACTGTTCGTAATGTGGAGAGTGGAAAATAATTATAAATGAGCTAAGCGGAACCCCATCTTTCACCCTTTGAAATCACGTATATCTGTTTGTCAGTGAAATGGGTCATCATCTTAACCTATGGTGTATCGGGAATGTCATGGTGAACAGAAATACAGATCTCGACCTCAACAATAATAAAAATCTATAACTTTTCTATAAGACGGGCCCTTCGTTAAGGGCTATATCTTAACACGGGGATATAATGACCAGTGGAAATTCTAGAGCCAATAAAAATGTGCGTTATACCAAACAAAAAAAATTGGCCTTTGACCAGATTTCCTGTCTCAAGCTGAATCAAACTAGTGAACACAAACAAAAAAGCCACGGCGACTCAGAATAAATCGACCTGTCTATCTTTTCTAAACGACCTGTGACACCCAGTTTATTTGTAATAAACTAAAACTCGAATCACCCAAAACTTCCATTCCTCACAAAGCAAGGCCGAGCTCCATCCACTGCCATCAATTCAATTAACTACTCTAACAGAGCACGAAGCGCATGCAGGTGTTTTCTTGTTTTAAACATGTTTTCTTGTGTCAGCAAAACGTGGAACATTTGAATACTTTGTAGTGTGGAGTTTTCAATTTCGTAATAGAACATGCATAGAGGATGCCTTGTATCATTACCGTTGAAAATGTTGAAGTACAGGGAAGTTTTGTGCAATAGTTTTCATGTTTTATGTAAGAAACCGACAACAATTTCCCAATGATGCTCCCAATTATCAACATAACCTGGTGAGGATAATAGAGGTTCTTGAAAGTCTTTCAGAATAAGAGAGGTTGTGGACTGCTCTCCATGTATCGTTTTCACAAAGATATATCGAAGGTAAATCTTGAAGAAGCATTGAGGATGGTGACCGAAGCAGACAGTGTAGCAGATTACAAAATAAAATTTGGTACATAATAAAAATTAATTTATTTCTTTGAGTCTTTTATCACTAATTGATAAATTATTCCATGAGTTTTGAAACAGGGTTCATTTAAGGGCAAGAAGAGACGCCTGAACATACCAAAGGCAGAAAAAAAAGGCAGGGTTAGAAACGAGGCCAATATTTCAAATTGAGGGTGATGACGTCTTAAAACTATGTAGTTGCAGGATAGCTAAGAAAAAAAGAGGCAATAATGGGTTAATAAAACAAAACGTGTTGTTGGGATTAACTTTAGGAACGAAGCAGTCCTTAAAGGGTCATCACCAGACTGAACCCCTTTCCAAAGCCTCAAAATAAGTCCAGTTCCAGCTCAGCTTTTTATCTAAAAAATATCTAAAAAAGCCTCAATCTTCCCAATAGATTTCACAATATCTAAGACAAATGCCCTCAGTTCAAATTCACTAAAATAGCTTTGCAAACTAATTCTTTCCTAGCATTTATAATTTTATTTCGAGACATAGCACTACGTATCATGGTGATATTTTCAATTTTTTATTCTAAACTTTTATTCTAAATTTTTATTCTAAATTATTTTATTTTTATATGAGTTAATTGTGTCGAGTGTAAGAGAAAAAAAGACTGGCATTGATAACAGTATTGTGTATTTCATACTAACGTATTTTATCCTCTTTAAGTGTTTTTAATAGATGGATAAAAAAATCAGAGAATGTTAGGACAAAAGTGTTATAAAAATCAGGATTGCCATCTTCAATAGACATGACACGTGAATGAATGAATTCTACAAAAATAGCTCTTCCCTTAAACAATCGTCCCAAATATCCTAAAATATAAATATCTTCCTGAATAACGAGAAATATAATGATAAATACTGTGTTAATGTCAAGTAGTTTTGAAGTAGTTTTTAGTAGGTTTTTCGTATAATAGTGTTGAAGTTTTCCAATTTCAAAAATTTTACTCAAAATTTCGGTAGCTGTCACAATAAGGAAAATCACATCAAGTATAGACCCTATTTTTCATGGAAGCATTACGGTGTTTATACGTTACAGAGAGGCTGTGAAACTGTTGACAAATTCCTTGCAAATTAATGAAATGTATAAAACTTTTCAATCGACTCAAGCCACAATAATTGATCCACTGTGCAGAACAAATATTACTGCTGCTAATAACTTTTAAATAACAATAATAATGATAACGATAACGAGAATAATAATAGTAATAAAAGTAATAAAAGTAACAATAAATCTCCTGGGTATTGACATTAAACTGCATCCGGTTGTTGAGTTTCGATGTGGGCTAATGACGTTACCCTTTGCGACAACTACTAGGTTTGTTAGCTCTCCCCGAAACCATGAAGTACCGGGGTGGTTTCCAGTGGGGGTAAGCCTGTCTCATGACCAGGGTGAGACTATTAGCCTTGATCGGCACCAATCCTATGAGAAGGTAAACTCAGAACAATAAACCAATAAATCCGTATGAACTTTAAATATTATTATTATTATTATATACGAATTTTTTTACAGGATGTATATACAGTCATATCATATATACACTATGTACATATATATATATATATATATATATATATATATATATACTGTTATCACAGATGTCCTGTCAACAAAGAATACAGTTATTTATTAGTTAAAAATCGCTAAAAATCAAAAAGAAAACTAAAAGAGCTTCGATTGACAGAAAAAACTAAAATATGCTGTTTGAAGCTCACTTTTAAAGACTAAAACCGCCTCACGTAGAATTAAGTGTCAAGAAAGCCCCATGCAACTGTAGGACTTCTTCTAGAATATCTTTGAAACTTCCTGGTAGGGTAATATTATGTTCTGCCTAAATCCTGTTAAAAAATTCTAAATTAATTCTCTTTCTTTGATTGACGGGGAGCTCATTGAAAACAATTGCTCCATCATCATCATCATCATCATATTCGGTTTAACGTCCGTTTTACATGCTAGCATGTGTTGGACGATTTCTTGAAATTGACTTCCAATTTATCCTATCCTTCACCAGGTCTCTGCTGACACCTTTTTCTTTCAGATCCATCCTTATCACTTCCTCCCATGTTTTCTTTGGTCTTCCTCTGCCAGTGGTTCCTGCCACCTTGATTGTTCTGCATCTACTTGTCCAAGCATTCTTGTCCATTCTCTCCACATGACCAAACCAACGAAGCCTCCTATTCTGCATACAGCTGCCAATACTGTCCAGATTCAATCTCCTTCTGAGTTCATTAGAACTGAGCCTGTCCTTTAGACTTACGTTGCACATCCATCTTATCATTCTCATGTCATTCCGCTCCATGCGGCTGACATCTTCAGCTTTCACTGGCCAAGTTTCACTGCCATACATCATTGTGCTACGTACACATGCCTGGTAGACTCTACCTTTGGTAGGTAATGGCAGAGCTCTGCTGGTTAACAATGGCATCAGCTCCCTGAACTTACTCCATCCACTGTTAACCCTTGCTGTAACACTTGCACCAGCTCCCCCCTCAGCTCCAAGGGTGTCACCAAGGTAGCAAAACTTCTGGACAACTTCAATATCCTCATCCTCCAAATGCACTTTATGTAGGTCTAAGTCACAGGTTGCCTCTCCTTCTTTGCACCTCTTGCAGCTAAAACGGTTAGTTTCTGTCAGTTTGCCCTTTATTCCACTGCACCGTTTATGTACCCAGTGCTTGCAAGTACCACAATAGATTGAGTTGCTCCCAACTCCCTTCCCACAGACTGAACAGGGAAACTTTCCTTTCTCCAATGGCTTTCCTAAATTGCAACCACTGACCATCACTTTTGTCTTGCCCATGTTCACTCTCAAACCTTTACCTTCCAAACCCTTCTTCCAAGTCTCTAACTTAGCAAGTAGACCATCCAATGTCTCACTGGAGAGAACCAGGTCATCTGCATATAGCAATTCCTCTGGGCAACCCTTTCGAAACTCTCTTGACAGTGCTTCCAAAACACAAATAAAAAGCAGTGGACTTATTACAGATCCCTGATGAACTCCAACACCCACACCAAAACTCTCAGTATAGGAACTGTTGACCCTTACCCGACTTTTAGCATTTCTGTACATTGCCTGAACAACCTTAATCAGCCATTCACTTACTCCTAGTTTCCGTAAAGCCCACCAAACAACTTCTCTTGGCACTCTGTCAAAGGCTTTTTCCAAATCCACAAAGGCAAAGTACAGCTTCTTGTTCTTCCCAAGGTACTTCTCTTGCATTTGTCTAAGGATAAAAATGGCATCAATAGTTCCTCGTCCAGGCATAAAACCAAATTGCATGTCATCGATGTTTATTTCAATTCTAATTTGTTTTTCCATAACTCTTTCAACAACTTTCAGGACTTGGTCCATTAACTTTAATCCTCTGTAATTATCTCTTTCTAGAGCTTCTCCTTTTCCTTTGTAACAATTGATAATTGTACTTATTTCCCTGATAGTATAAAGATTTTCTCGCTATTTCTAGTTTTATTTTCGGTATTTCAAGAATATTTCCGTTAGTTCTGGTGTTAATGCCAGTTTGTCTCCATTTATAGTATTCGTTGAATTCACCAAACACTTCATCAGAATAAAGACACACGTGGACAAATGTACATAACTTCTTCTTGTTGGTTGATTCGATTTCAGGTATCTTCTCGCCATTTCCAATTATCATCTGCTCCCGTGTTTCAAGTTGTGGGATTTGATTTTTGATGTATGGAGGAGTCGAACCATGTAATGACAAAGAACAGTATGTAAGAATAGGGACAATAAGAGACTGGTAGATGGTTTTCGTAGTTTTGGAATCCATAAAGTTTCTCATTTTTCGTAAGAGATTAATTCTTGATGGAGCTTTCTTGATCGTTTTCGATAGATGTTGGGTCATACAAAGTGAAGTAGTTAAAGTAAGTCCCAAGTACTTATATGATTCAGTGGTAGCAATAGGTGTGAAGTTATGTTGTACATGTAAGGTGTCATCGTCCAACTTTTTCATTCGTTGACTTGTCCCAAAAATCATTGCTTCTGTCTTCCCCTTTTTACAGTTGATAATAAGTAATAAATAGACAATTCGGTTTTCGCCATAATCGTTCAACCGAGCACGCAACCGCATTCTTTACTGATGAGATCCAACGAGCAATGGATAAGGGACAGTTTACTGGTGCAGTATTTATTGATCTTAGTAAAGCGTTCGATACGATTAACCACGGATCAATTATTAATAAATTTGCATCATATGGTATCTCAGGAATCGAACGTGAATGGCTGACCAGTTACCTCACCAGTTACTTGATTCCAAAACTACGAAAACCAAGATAACAATTCTTAACAAATCTGTCAGCTCACAAAAGTCTTTTTGAAGGTGTTTCTCAACGAGACTTTTACCTTTATCAGCAAAATATATCACTGTATCGTCGGCGTACATTAGCATACTGCAAGACGACAGGGTTTGGACGCCATCGTTAAAGTGTAGTAAAAACAGCAGTGGAGCCAGTATCGATCCTTGTGTTGTGCCACAGAAGATTTAGTAGGGTTTTGATGTTGCATTTTGATAGGAAACCTGCTGATTTCTCGCAAGGCTTGTATTTAATGGATTGTTTGTTAAAATAACGTCTATTATCGTGGAAGAAATTTCACTGACACGAGTTGGATATTTTATCAATTGTATGAACCCATTTGTCTCAAAAATGTCTTTTATTTCTCTATGGTCGTTAGTGTTTAAATAATTGCAATTAAGATCTCCCATGATAATTGTCTCCTTTCTTTCCTTATTACCAGGTAGCATCTGGCACAGAATATTAGCCCCTTGGCAGCAAGGCTAAAATCCACCCTATAAAAATTATGAAAACCCGAAGTAAAATATCATTCCATATCGTCTGTAAACAAGGGACACGTCCCGCAAGAGAGCTGAACAGGCTTGGGGTCGAAAAATGAATTACTAAATCGGCAACCTCTTTTAACGAAAACGCTGTTGTTCACCATGCACAGCGAAACCTATCAGCTGGCTTCACTAAAGATACACCATCAAAGAAAAAGGCTAAAGAAAAGCGCCAAAGGTGGAGCAGAGAGGATTAAGAAGAAGTGATAAATGCTTTCTACATGTCTCTAGAAAAACTAGAAGGGGGTCACATTGAAAACACTTTTAGTATTTGGAGGAACGGTAACCAGGAATGAGAATGAACTTTGACCACAGTAGATTAGCAAATGTTAGGCCTTATATCTTAAATAAAAAGAGGGTGACTGATTTTGAACTTCATGAAATTAAAGATATGATAAGAGCTGATGTTTCGGAGATAGATAGTAGAGAGATTGATGTTAGAGTAGGTGGACCTGGTCAAGAAGAAGATCAGTTGGGAGTACTGGATAATATTCCAATTGATCAAGGTTCTGAGGAGGAATTTTAAGTAGATGAGAGAAGCCAAAATGTAAGATATGACACGAGGAATGATAATGCTAGCATGTTCCTTTCGAGAATTAACACTAAATACTAGAAGTAACGAAGAAACAGGAAAGAATCGCGACACTAAGGAAAGCATTAATGAAGCTGAGTAGAATGGTTTTAAAAATAAATGAGCGTGAAAGCCTAATGAAGATACAAGTGAAAAAATCACAAGAAAAATAATTAACCATAGTAAACTTGATTATACAGGAACTCTGTGATGATTTGGACTTAGATATGGAAGATCTCAACACCATTTTGTATGCAAATGCAAAAACTATCGAAAGCAAGCATGGAGTTAAGACTAAGAAGACAAAATCAATTTAAAAAAACAAAATGGAAAGTATTTTTGAAAATTGAAAATAAAATAGAAACGTTGAAAGGCGATATGATAATAATAACTGAATTTGAAAGAAATGGCAAACCAGAAACAAGAAAAGCTAAAAAGGTTGCAAGAAAGTATAAGATCGCAAATTCCAGCGACATACCGAAGGTAAAGGAAGATTTAAAACAAATAATGCAAGTAAAGGCGAAAGGACAGAAGAGGTTTGATAAGCGACTAAATTTTTACAGGCAAAATAAGATTTTTCCATCGGATGGAAAAACATTTTATAGGGAGATAAGAAAGAATCAAACTACAATTAAGGAAGAGTCATCTAAGGAAAATGTGGAGAAGTTTTGGGAAGAGAAAAACTATAATGAAAAAGCAAACTGCATAGGGAATACTGAGAAGGAAAATAAAAACATCAACAAACAAGAGTGGAAAAATGTCATTGTAACGGAATTGAGAGCAACATTAGCCAAATCCCAAAAATGTAAGTCATCTAGAATTGATAAAGCTCCGAACGTTTGGTTAAATGTTTTATCTTCATCCCATGCCAAACTCGCAACCTTGATTAAACAGTATCTCTGTAATGATATTGACCTAGATATGGACGATCTCAACACTATTTTGTATGCTAGTGGACAAACTATCGAAATTAAACTTGGAGTTAAGACTAAGAGACCAAGAAGACAAAACCAACGTAAAAAAGCAAAATGGAAAGCTCGCATTGAAAGTGAAATCGAAACGTTGAGAAGTGAGATGTCAATACTAACTGAATTTGAAAGAAATAGCAAACCAAAAACAAGAAAAGCTAAAAAGGTTGTAAGGACGTATAAGATCGTAAATTCCAGAGACATCTCTAGTGTAAAAGAAGAGTTAAAACAAATTATGCAAGTAAAGGCACAGCGACTGGAAGTCACCTGGAATCGATAAAGTTCCGAACGTTTGGTTAAATGTTTTATCTTCGTCCCATGCAAAACTCACAGTCCTACTGGATGAAATTATGCATAAACCTGAAAAAAACTCAGAATGGTTGTGTGAAGGAACAACATATTTACTGCCCAAGAATAATGAAACGAAGGATTCAAAAATTACCGGCCAGTTACTTGTCTCTCCACAACATGCAAACTTTTAACATCAGTCATGACAGGTTGAACATTTATACACCTGGAAAGAAACAGCCTTTTCCCTCTCGAACAGAAAGGATGCAGACGCTGATCGTACGGGTGCAAGGATCAATAACGACTAAAAAAATTGCTTCTTGAAAATTGCAAAATAAGAAAAAGGAACATGGGTTGTGCATGAATTGACTACAAAAAAGCATTTGATAGTGTTCCTCATGATTGGATCCTTAACTCTTTAGAATTATTTAAATTATCATCCAAAAATTTTAATTTTCTGAAAAACAATATTAAAAAATGGGAAAACACGTTTAATTCTTACACGTCAGAACGGTTCATTGACTAGTGATAGCATCAACATTAAAAAAGGGATCTTCCAGGGAGACTCGCTATCTCCACTACTTTTCTGCAATTGAAGTGAACTCTTTTAGATACAGATATAAGATCATGTCTAAAAGCATCTCCCATTTGCTTTACGTGAATAATTTGAAATTGATAACGAACTTGAAAGACTGTTGAGGATAGTGCAGGGTTTCAGTGATGATATCGGTTGGAGTTTGGGTTGAGTAAGTGCACCAAAGCTACTTTTATAAAAGGCAAACTAGTGACGACTAACAATGTTAGACATGATGAGGAAACAATGATTAAAGATCTGGAATAGGAGAATGTGTACAAGTACCTTGGTGTTGACGAGTCCAGTAAAATCCAACATGCTACAATGACAGAAAAACTTAAAAAAGAGCTTTTAAGAAGGACGCGATTGATTTTCAACACCAAGCTAAATTCTAAAATTCGAGTCACTGCGTACAACACATTAGCTGCCCCTGTCATTACATACAGCTTCAATATCATTGATTGGAACCATACCAAAATAAGGAGATTAAACAAAAAGATTAGGAAATTATTGACAACTGATAACATGCACCACCCAAATGCCGATGCTGAACGTCTTTACCTCCCTCGAAAACCCAACGGGAGAGGGTTGACACAATTCGAACTTTCTTATAAGACGTCTACAATTGGCCTTTTCTGATATTTAGATCTACCAGAAGATTGGATGTTGCAGTTCATGTTTAGCCATGAAAATAAAAAAGGATCTCATTCTGTTGTTAAGGAAGCGAAACGGTTTGCGCGAGAGCTTCACCTTGATTTGGAAAGTGAGTTGGAAGGGGAATTGAAGAATACTGAGTATTCCCGCAAAGTAAAAAGATTAGCAAGAGAAAAGGGAAAGAAGGTTATCGAGAATGCCTTGAAGTCAAAACCATTGTATGACCAATACGCACTTTGGAGCTAGAAAGGTGATGTTGATTTAGTAGACATCTATCAGTGGCTGAAAAGTGCTGGTCTGAAGGCAGAGACGGAAGGGTTTATTGTCACTGCTCAAGATCAAGCACTCTTCACAAGGAATTATCAGGCGAATGTGATTCATAATGGCGCAAACGAGAAGTGCAGTTTCCGTAACAAAAGTACTGAAACCAATGACCATCTCATTTCAGGCTGTTCCATCCTTGCACCAAATCAGTGTACCAACAGACACAACAGTGTCGGTCAATATACACTGAAAAATCTGTAATCACATAGACATGGAAACTATGGACAAGTGGTATGAGATAAAACTATACCTGTTCTCGATAAGCCAAACGTGACTATTCTATAGGACCTTACGATAAGAACTGACAGAACCATACAAGCTAATAGGCCGGATATTGTTATCAAGGACATGCTGAGAAAGACGTGTGAAATGATTGATATGAATATACCATCTGACAACAACGTATCTGTCAAAGAATTTGAAAAGCTCAGCAAATATAAAGACCTTGGAATTGAAGTGTTGAGAATGTGGAAAATGAAAAGAAAAAAAATTCCGGTCATAGTTGAGGCACTTGGCATGGTTAAAAAGGGAACGCAGAAGTATGTAAACGATATCCCAGGAAAATTATCACTCACCAAAATACAAAAAAGAGTGTTAAATAGTACTGCCCATATCCTTAGAAGAACTCTTTCAGTCTGATCAAAGATCAATAATTCCTATAAATCATATACTGTATAATGAATTTTTCAGCTATATTTTTATTCCAAATTTAAATATTTTTATCCGGTAACTTTGTACAATTTTTTCGCATTTTTTATACTTTTACCTTCTATACAACTTCTTATACACATCAAAATACCTTCAAACATAAAAAAAGAGGAACGTCAAGGAAGCATACATACACGAACGGCTTGGTACCCTTGGTTATTGGTACAGTACTCCCCCCAATAACGAACACACTTACGGGAAAATTGAGATGTTCGTTATTGGGAGGGAGCCGTTATTTGGGGGGGACCATATTTTTATGTACATTCACTTTCTTTCTTCTCTGCTTTACTTGTGTCAAACACATCATTGAAAACATCACACAAAAAGTACTTTACAGTTGTAACGAGCAAATATATTGCATGTTGTGAAATAAACAAAGAGATCGAACAGGATACAATAGGCCTAATCACTATAGGTAAAAAAACTAGAGAATCAAATGCTTGTGTCATAAAGAGTTGCTGAAGCACTACAACATAGAGAAAGATTCCTCATTTCTTCATAAAGACAGTCATTCGCAGCTCCTTTTGTGGAACGATAGTGGCAGCGGCTTCGATCATCTGCCTGGCTTTAAATAACACAGCCACGAGTTCAATGTTGCCCCTGGGGGAAGCGTACTTAACGCATTTTGAGATACAGGGTCTGCCTCAATCCTCGTTGTTGGTGGTGAAGTGGTATCGGGATCGTCATCCCCATCACTTGGGGTGTTCGTACTGGACAATAGTTCCGTTCTTGTATCCTGCAAAGGTTCAGACACCTCAAGACTATCATCCATGCCACAATATTCGTTCATGGTGATGTTCTCTTGGACAAGCAGCGCTTGCTGTCCATCAGTTAGAGCTGGAATAGGTTGTGGAGCCGGTGCAGGGGCTTCCTCATCTGTGGCCCTTAAAAAGCCACATCTTGCAAAGCATTTCGTGATCGTGGACCCAGTCACTGTATTCCACGCGTTCCTGACCCACATGACCGCATCAAGCATGTTGACTGCCTTAGCGATGTCAGTTGCAAACTTCCCAGCATCCTATCTCGCTAAGCACTCTGGTTGGAAGGCTCTTACGGTAGATGAGCTTCACTGCCTGGATAATACCCGCATCACATGGCTGGAGAACGCTTGTAGTGTTT
>RDPX01000282.1:655429-679466 GCA_003991215.1 Morbakka virulenta | reverse complement strand
AAAAGGCCAGTTTCGTCGGCGTTGAAGATATCGCTCAAACTGTAACCTTCACAGATAGAAGGTAGCCTCTTCTTCCAGTGCTCTATCACCTCATTGTTTACGTCGGCAGCTTCCCCTGCGAATACGGTTAGGCGCATGTTGTGGCGACACTGCCACTTATACAACCAGCCATTGGAGGCAGTGAAGTTCTCATATCCCATTTCTGTTGCGATATTTTTTGCTTGCTCTTGGACAAGCTTTCCTGACACTGGAATATTGTTGGCTCTAGCTTTCCGGAACCAGTGCCAAACGGCATCATTTACATCATCGTATGTGGCCTTCCTTATCTTAAGCTGCTTCTGTCCTGCCCTTCACTCTCTGGTCTCCCATAAACGTAAAATATCAGCTCAGCTGCTCAGGACACCTTGAATTTGTGTCTTTTGTACTTTGAATCTAACACTTAAATCCTTCAGAGTGAGTTCTGGGCTTTCTTCCTTTTAATCTGATAACTTTCATTTTTTCTTCTAACATTAAACACTTACGCTTCGACATTTTCACTGCAATTGAACGTATCAGTCTATTCATCTAATAAAACTTTATCATCACAGGAAACGAGCACTGTTTCTGCAACGAAGTGGAGACATCGTTAATGCAATATGCACGCTCCAAAAAAACACCCACTCAGTCTACAAATGTTTTGTTTCGATTGTTAGCTTTGCAAATAAATGGACGCATCATTAGCAAATGTCATCAATCAATAATAAAATTTGTCGAGAAATACCTGTCATTATTGTTGTCTCACAGCTTTTTTAACTCAAACTGACAGGAACAATACAGTTACAATTATCTAAGTGATACAGCTACCGTTATTTGGAGGGAAATTTCACTCTTTGGGGCACGATTTTGTGTTCGTTGTTCGGGTTACGTGTGGGATCATTATTCGGAGGGACGCTTTATTGAAATATACAAGGGAAAAGTTGCGGGCACAGAAAATCGCTCGTTATAAGGAGGGAACCGCTATTTGAGGGGATCGCTATTGGGGGGAGTATTGTAATAGCCAGGTGGCATAAAGTTCTCAAACAAAAGTACTTATTTAAGAAAAATGGTAATAACAATAATAGTAGTCGTAATAATAATAATCATAACAAAGACGTTGGAGAAAGTACGAGTGATTAAGCCCTGCTGGCTGTAAATAATGCCCTGGAGCTTTGTTTTTTGATGCAGTAAAGGATTGTTTGTTTCTAAATTGAATTCGCTTGACCTCACTAAAGGGTTGAACTCATCTGAAGGATTCCTTTTCTTATTTCTTGTCTTTAATTGTTGGTTTTAATAGTACCAAGGCCATTTAATGCTAAATTTTGGTAGCCCTATTACATTATTTGTCGATCTTTTACTATGATTAAAAAAGGAACGCAAATAACCATCCTAAACAGTGAAATTTGGTTTACCTGAGCTGGAAGGTTATGCAACTGATCCACCCTTCAATACGGTATTCCCAGGATTCGAGAAAAAGCCTGTGGTTGGCTTTAGGGTGAGCTCTGGTGGCAGGCCTGTCATTAAATTAGACGTTTTCTTACTAAATAGAATTTTTCGTGGCTCAGTAGAACAAAAGCAAACAGCTCCTTTTGACTGCTTAAAAATCTTGAAAAACAACCCAGTGTTAACATGACCAAAGAGGGGAGCAGATTCAAACAAACTTGCTGCTATGTTGCAGTAATCAAGAGCACTCAAAGTCCCTTTGAGCTTTAAAATCAATCAATGTCAAAGCCAAAGCACTAGTTACACTAACTAGATAGTTTTTTGAAACAGTGATGCCCAAAGCACCCTGTCGTTGGCAGCCTTTTGCTTTGTTCCATATTCGTTTATTAACTTTGGAAGCAAATAGTTGTTCATATGTCTCTAGAATCTTTTGTTTTTCCTACAGCCGTTTGCATTTGTAAGTTCCAAATGACTTGTAACTTTTTCATTTAAAATTTTCACAATCGTCTGGGAAATAGGCCCTCTCATATTTTCATTTGGGCAGAGATAAGTCAATGGACTCAAGAAAATGATCATTGTGTTGCTTACTATCAAAAAACTGTAACTCATCATCTTTATTATCCTTTACCCTAACAAATAGTTGTACTTCTTCAAAAGCTGGCTTAGTTGTTTCCTCTGAAGGTAAAGTAAATTCTTCCTCTAAAGCTGATGTGTATGATGGAAGGGTACCAAGTTTGAAAGATTGCCATGGATGTTTTTCTATTTTTATTTCACTGAAAAGCTTGGGATTTTTTTGCAAGCGTTTTCTGTTGCACTGCAGCCATGATATAACGCTTGGAGTGATAGAGGAATGGTCACTCCCAAGAGATGTAAAAAAATTAGTAACACGTTTTTCTTTCTACGTTCATCTTATATCTGAAATATTTACAACTATCAGAACTGAAGTTTGATCCAATTCGAAAACGTGTTGGCAAAACGAGCTAGAGGTTGCAATCATGACAAGCACAGTTGGTTTGGTCCTTAATTTGGCTGTCTCTTGTACAGCTACGAAATGGTATAGGCTGATGTGGTGTTTCAATACCTTACAAGGTTATCTAAAATCACTTTGAGCCCTGAAAATACTTGGTGATATTTCTTTATTAAATTTATCAGTATGAGAGGTATTTTCTAGACTTTGCTCAGAGATATCAGTTTTTCCAAACAACTGAAACTACTTTTGTATCGCCTGTTAAAAGTTCAAGACATCTTCATACTTAAACACAATAAGAAGTGCAGAAAAAGAGTTTGCATGTATGTAACAACTAGCTGACTATGTTGGGAAAAGGATGATGAAGTTGGATGTGAAAATGGATAGAAGAAGACAAAGGACAAATCATAAATGGGTGATTGCCACCAAAAAGGATATAAAGAAGTTGTTGATACAATAGATAACATAAAGCCTAAACGAATGTGTTCCTAATCTTCTTCTTCTTCTTTGGCCTTCATCCGACGTCTGTCAGGCCGCTTGACACCTTTTTCTCCATTTGACTGGGTCTTCCCATTCTCCTTCTCTCGCTCCCACTTCTTTCATGTCTCGTTCTATGACGTCCCTCAGTGTATGCTTTTATCGTCCTCTATTCCTCCTTCCTATCACTAGTGCCTGCCATATTGCCAATCTTCGTCTTCTTCATTCGGTCTTTTCCAACGTTACGTCGGGTCGGCCGCTCGACATCTCCTTCTCCATTCGCTGCGCTCGTCCGACATTCCGGATTTCACTCCAACTTCCATCATATCCCTTTCCACTGAATCTTTCCACCGTAACCTCTGCCTGCCTCTACTTCTCCTTCCTCCCACCTTCCCCAGATGTAATTTCATCACAGCATGATCATCTCCTCTGCCATATTGCCAATGCAAGTATCCAAATCACCGTCAGATTTGATTGGATGAACAGACTTTGTCAATTAACTTTAATTCACTCCAAAAATAAAGTGTAAGGATCGCTCAGTATATGCACAGAAATATCAATTTAATAAAGAAGAAATAAGACTAAATACTATCGATAATAGTTGCAAATGATATCATGGCTTACATCAATTTTGTCCCAGTATAGTATCACTATGACAACAGCATCGGTTATATTGTATAATTTGCTCACTATGTCAGCTATCTGAAATTCGTTGATTTTACCCCCATATTTATCTGAATAAACTTAAAACTAGCAAAGTTATAGGCATAAATTAGCTTATGTAATTAATAACTATTATTTCTAATATAAGTCTAAATACCCTGTTCTAATCATAAATAATATTTTGGTAATTCTATTGTCCACATTGGCAATTAGTAGCGATCGCCTGATGTGTCATTAATGTTCAGACACAGAGAAGACGACGGTTCGTGTGATGGCCTTTGATCTCTTATTTCGATGATGGCTTGACACATTTGCAAATGAAGTGGGGTTAGGAATTCCATTAGTCTTAACAGAATGGAAGGGGCTTGCTCGGAACATCAGGCTAACATTAAAATACGAAAAGATGAAGAGCAAGAAGGAAGTCTACGGAATATGACTGCAAGATTACTGTTCGATATGCTGAGTGTCATTATAATAACGCTGGTCCACGAAATTTCTAAACCTTTCTGATTCGAGGCTTAAACAAAACTGTTTATATACACTTTAGGATACTGAACACAAGAACACTTTTGAATGGGCTAGTTCAAGTAAAATATGGTGTCCAGAAGTGTTGCAGTAGAGATAAAGCAAATGTTCTGGCAACACCCCGTAGAATGAAAAAAAGCGGTAGTATCTGAATGTATTTGAATAACTTTCCTTTGTTTAATTCCGTACCACTTCGAAGTAGATAACTGGTGGTTACAGTTCTTTCTGAAGTCTTTTAATAACTTTTCAATTTTTTATCAATTTATTAAGTGAGGGAGAATTCAAATTCCAAGTCAATGAAAGAAAGGCGGATCAGATAGTTGGATTTATGAAAGAGTAAGTGTTGATCTTTAGCTTGAAGTTGACTTATGTTTTATCTTAAGTTGTGGTATGTTATGTAATGTTTTTTAATTGTATGTTATGTTTTGTGTGTTTTGTATGAGTGTGATGTTGTTATCTTGGATTATTATACGTAACATTATTTAGTAAAAATACACCGTCTAGGTCTTGTTTGTAAGATATTTGGCTTTTATATTTTATAAAATAAATAACAGTGATTTAGAAATGGCACTTACTGCATATATATTTTACTCTTCTTTTTTAGTTTACCTCTTGTAATCAAGTCATGCGTCATTTAAGTGTGTGCGTGCGCGTGTGTGTGTGTGTGTGTGAGGGGAGGAGGGGGTAGGTGGAATTAAAAATAAGAAATCTTTGTTTTCTATAGGAAAATAGAAATAGAAAGTTTAGATTTACACTTATATTTTGCTTGCCATTTATTTTCCAAAGATATTTTCATGCAAAAACACATCCAAGTTATTTGACTGTTAAGTGCTGTTTAATTTTTATTTCTATTCTCCTGATGGTAAACTTTTTTCAGTTTTTGCATTTTTTTGGCAAAAAAGAATGGATTTAGTCTGTTTTCTCCAAAATGAAAGCTTTTTGAATGGCATGATAATAGTTAAAAGATACAAATTTTTTAAACATATACTGTGTGATAATATTATTCATAGCTTTAAATGTCCTTATGGTTTACTTTTCACAAGCCTACAGCAATTTGGTATATATTAGTGCTCCATTTGATCTGATGGTTGTTAGCTCTGTGATTTACCAGGAAATTTGTTTTATGTAGCAAAACTGTTTTAAGGCTAACATTGGATGCATCAAAGAATGGCCATAAGTATTGTGGTTGGTGTTCAATACACATGATAATCATGATACCGTCTACTTTATAACAAGTGACTAGGTTACCCTTCGTTGAAAAATTGGCTCTTAATCGTCATCATTACATCTGAATATGTAGTTGAACAACATTACGTTGCCTTGATCAAAGAGTTGCCTGAAAGATGCTGTGTTTTGGGGTAATCAATGGGTGGGTATGCCTTTTTAATTCTCTATTTCGTATTAAAATTGGTAATGGTCAGCTGTATTGTGATTTACATTTCTCGGTCCTTTAAAGTGTTCATCATTTCATAAAAATATTTTAAAAATAACTCGGTGCTTACATTTTTTCCCCCTGTGGCCACTATAGAGGACAAAGTTTCGTGGTTTTCCAATTAAATAAGTAGAAAACTGTCAACTACCGGGCTTGATACTGTCATTTTTCAAGAGCAGAATTTTTCTGTGCTTTCCACTTGCTCATTTTTGGTCACCAAAATGTAACAATTTTTTGGAAAGTAAACAGAAAATATTTTTAACATTTAAACTTTTAAAAATTCTTATCTTAACATGACAGCCTCTTCTCCTACAGATTTTTTAAGAATTTGACTCTTTAATGTATTCGATGTCAAACCACTTAGCAAACTAGGGCGCCTTTGTTTTAAACATAAGTACTAACAGTAAAAGATACAGTTCTTTGCTTTTGCTTTGAAAAGTTATTTTAAGACAGCTGAATGCAGCTGGTCATAGATAAAACCATTACATTTTATTTAGTCTTTTCTAGAACAAACAAGCTTCAACTAAAGTATACCTTTCTTCCCTCTTTATCCTTCAGCCATACACTTATGTTCTTCGGTATGCCATAGCTTTGGGCAATATCCATGTTTGGCTCATTTTCATGTATTTCCTTGAAGCCACATAAATGACATAATTAATAAAAATAGCCATTAAAGCAACTTTTACTTTTTTAATGCAATGTAACCATGATCTTATTGAAAAATAAGCTTGCCTTCTACACAGAGTTGTATTTCACACAATCATTTGAATCTACAGTAACAAATTCAAACTATGACCTACAATAGATTCTTTCTAATGCAGTTATTAATTCTAAGATCAAAAACCTGGATAGTCATCTGATAAATTCTTTGTTTTGAAAGCCATGAAAATATTTAATGTTACAAAATGAATAGCATGCAATGAGTAAAAAGATATCAACTTATTGAAGTTTTGGACAAAGTGACTACTCTCAATCCACCTATCCATCTGTCAGTCTAATAATTGCTGGCGTCTTCGTTATTCCTTTAAATTTCGAATCCAAAGTAACATTAAAGGTTTTGGATTGAAAAGCGTTCTGGACAATGAATGCTTTTTCAGAAATTCAGTGAGCTATTGTCGTTTATTTTTTTGTTTCGCGTTTTTTTGTTTTCATTCGACAAGGTGAACCGGACGGCTTCATACGCTTGATTATTCGGGTGATTTCCCTATAGGATGGGGGAGATAGGTCGAATGAAACAGTCGGGTCGTCCAATTTGGGTATCTATTGAGGAATTACGAAAACTTTTTTACGATTTAAATATTTTAGGACATTCGTAAAATACGCGGTGCACTGTGTGGCGTTGAGTGATGGTAAAACGGATGTTCCGAGAACAAATACTTTTTTGGCATAGCCCCAAAAGTTTTTGTTGATTTCCTCGTCGTTGTCAGTAGCAATGGTAATGTCTATTGCCTTCTTGTTTATTTTCTTTCTAATTTGCTTTGCAACATATTTGATGGTATTGATATTTTCGCTATTAAATTTTAAGTTTTTGAGTTCTTTTTTCAGTTCATTTTTAGAGTAATGTTTGTATTTCCCCTTCACTATATGACAAAAACTGCAAATCGTAAATAGAGAAAATAAACCANATTCCCATGATAAACGTTCTTAGATACTGGCATCGTTTGAAGCATATAATGGATATCTGATCCAGCGGACAGGGTGAACCGGACGGCTTCATACGCTTGATTATTCGGGTGATTTCCCTATAGGATGGGGGAGATAGGTCGAATGGAACAGTCGGATCGTCCAATTTGGGTATCCATTGAGGAATTACGAAAACTTTTTTACGATTTAAACATTTTAAGGCATTCGTAAAATACGCGGTGCACTGTGTGGCGTTGAATAATGGTAAAACGGATGTTCCGAGAACAAATACTTTTTTGGCATAGCCCCAAAAGTTTTTGTTGATTTCCTCGTCGTTGTCAGTAGCAATGGTAATGTCTATTGCCTTCTTGTTTATTTTCTTTCTAATTTGCTTTGCAACATATTTGATGGTATTGATATTTTCGCTATTAAATTTTAAGTTTTTGAGTTCTTTTTTCAGTTCATTTTTAGAGTAATGTTTGTATTTCCCCTTCACTATATGACAAAAACTGCAAATCGTAAATAGAGAAAATAAACCAAGAATTGTAATTTTATTCATCGTGGTTGTTGTTCCTTATGCTTTTCTTCAACAAATATGGGATTAAAGTGAATTTCAGGCGTGGCTCAAGTATTAAGGAATCACAAATCAGAAAAAGAGACTAATATGTTACGTTATTGTAACTCGTACTTTAGGGATCTCCTGAATCATACCACGACTTTATTAGCTTTTATATAAATTCTGTGTTGCTTATGAAAATATGTCAAATGAACGCGTGTTTGGAACCCTCTACTCTATGAAATCTGATTTGACTTACTTTAATTCCTGTATATACATTGACAATTGAACAAATCTCAACTCGAGGGGTAGACTACGCCCCACATAAAACGTAGGAAATTCCCCGTAGTTTGGGATTTCTGATAAAAGACTAAAGTAACTGACGAAAGTGAATGAAATTTCTTGGGAGTAAGTTACCCCTCCGCCCAACTTGCTACATTAAATATTAAGTACAAAAATAATGAGTGACGAAATGAAATTGATGATCTTTTCTTCGATAATGCTGTCATTTACATTCTGGAGTGCTTTTTTATCAAATTTTTTCAGAGTTTCTATAGGGTTTTCCCTTTAAACGAAACTAAAACTAAATGCGTCAAGCAACATGCTTTGTCATTACTCTATTTTTGTTGAAGTTCGAGGAATTCTCTTTTTGATAAAAGCAATTATCAACCTAGATTGTCCCCAAAGTTTTGAGAAAAAGCTGAGAACGAACCAAGCTGAGATTACCTTGAGGTATCTAAATTAGCTGTAACCCATCTCAATAAGGAAAAAATTACAATTCAGATCATTTTTTAACTAGATTTTAATACCATAAATGAAAATTGCATTAGGTGAATTTCAACAACACTGGATAAGAAAATAGCATTGAAATTGAGTTTTGTAACAAATACAACTAAGTATATCTTTTAACCATAACTTGAGTCTCAGATCAAAACATTGACAACCATACTGAGGCTTAGCAACGTTTTCCTTTATGCTTGGTTGTAAGAAAACGAGTGAACAGTAAACCAGTTAATACAGTGCACTCAACTGATGAAGAACAACAACTCCCAAGAAAAACAACTGAAGATAAAAGTTAACAAACATGAAAAGTAAGCCTTACCTTTGACATCAAAGAGAAAAGCACACCCTGGTCGTTCAAAAACTGCAATTAAAATTCTTTTTTGCAAGCTTGCAGTATAGCCACAGTTGGACGAGTGCAGGTACCCTCACTTTATGATTGGATTTCTAATTCTTGCAGAGGGAAACGAAGAAGTGTCAAGAGTTTTTCCAAAAGTGTATGTGACATTTCAAAAGAAAGAATTGACCACCGTTACAGATATTACCCGCTTGTATTCCATGTTTGTTCTAAACAATATTAAACAAATTTTGCCAGCAAAAAATGGAAGCACGTGCTCCTGCGGCCCTCCTTTGTCGTCAGCCTTGTTCGGAAGCCACATTATTTGCAGTATCTTGCACTATCTTTTCAGTATTTTCCAGCCCTAAATATTGCAAAGAAGAGATTGTACACAGTCTGAACAACCCCCTGAAAGATTACAGCTCCTGTGTACGTCTCTGCTGAATCTTCTCCACAGATGATTGATAGAATGTTAAGCACAAGGAGAATAAGTGCTCAAAGGATAAACTGATTTGATATGAGTGTGTGCAGCGTTGTAATCCTCAGACATACCAGGTGCATTGTCATACCATTAACCACCTCAGTCATTAAAAGGTACTTCATTCAAAATTGTTTCGAATAAATGAAGCATTATCTGCTCCACTTTAGTTGCTGCAATGAACTCTAGGAACCTTGCTTGTGTACAAAAGACATTATTTTTTCTTTCTTTATCGTAAAACAAATGAAGAAAATACAAAGATTCATCCATCAAGATTGAAAAATACTTTCTCCGTCTCATTTTTTCACAATGCACGGCTTATCTCTTGGAGAAGAAGCCTTGGTAAACTCATATTGTAATTGTGGTGAAAGATAATGAACTTGCATTTACCTGTCTGTTGAGCCGCTATTTCTTTACAAATGTGTTCCTTGAGGATGGGATCTTAATGAGCCAGACGTTTAAAGCTTCCAAAGAAATTTCTATAATGCGCATCTTTAACTGGAGCCCATGACCCACGAATTGCAAGACACCTTACCCTTTCAAACCATCACGATTATCACTCCATTGACTCCCAAATATACCTAAATTTCTAGCCAGATACCACTCTCTATGTTTTAGCTTTTTTCATGTTATAGAACTCCGTCCCATAATTTTCTCAATTTAGTTTTCTTATCCCAAATTCCAGATAAAGCTAATGTTGATTGTGAAGTTTTGGGTTTTTGTGACGGAGGGCAAATGCAGAGGTCACATTTAGGGGAAAGCGGTGGTTGGGGTGATGGTTTTTGTTAGTAAAGAAATTTTAGATAGTTTGCTTGGTGGTGGTTGTTGTCTTTTCGAGGTTTGACCTACTCGGGAGCTTACAAAGAACTGCCAACGAAAAGTCGGAAACTAACTTTTTGGTCGTTAATCAATCTAATTTTCCTCCATGAAGCTCTATTGGAAGTAACAAAGTTATAATGAATAGTTGGACATCATCATTACTGGAAGTTTCCTGGAGTGGGTCACAAAAAATATTAATAGGGAGTGGATTATGAAACCTTTCCAAACAAGGGCAAGGTTGTGTGTAACTACTAAGTCAAATGTAATAAAGCTTAGAGAAAAAAAGGCTTTCACAACTATTTACTCGACAAGCGCCTTGGCTAAAATTGTTTAGAGTTAGCAACATTCCTCGGCCTCAGGCCCAAGGAGGTTGCCCAAGCTGACCTTTTTTCTCGACGCTAGTGAACATATGTAAGATTAGGTACCATTTCACAGGAACCCAAAATTGTAAAAAACTAAATCGTAGTTTTAAAACATTGTACCAACTTTCTCCATGTTAGCTTTACATGTTTATCATTATTTTATGTTTATAATTGCTCATCTTGCAATGCAGGTTTTCCCGAAGTTCCACTGTCAACAGGACTTCTCAGGAGGTCAGGTCTCTCCTAATAATCCTTTCACTTTTAAGTAAAACGGTAGTTTGCATTTGAGAGATGTAAACATGCTCATTTAATTTCTTGAGATAGCCTTCTAATGATGTACTGATCGTCCCTAGTATTTCAATAAGTATTGGTACAATCAATATTTGTAAAGTCCCATTTTGTTTGGAGCTTAAGTCTGAGGTATTGTCTGTGGAATTTTCAATCTTTTTTGGTTGGTATCTGTCAATTCTGTGGTCTTCAGGGGCAGAAAACTCGAGTAACTTGGCTATTTTGCTAGTTTTGTTAATAATGACAATGTCATACCTTCTTTCTTTGACATTGTTATGAGTCTGAACATTAAAGTCTTATAAAATTTTAAAGGACTAGTTTTCGGTGTATGGGGACGGTTCGAGATCATACCACATTTTTTGCACATAGAAACTTTTCTTTTTACAGATGTCCCAATAAACAGCCCTTTCCATCCCATCCGGTCTATTTTTGTACTCTATTTGCAGGAGGCTTGGGCATTAAGAGATGGTATGGATTTTTGTCTCATCATGTGCTTTTCACATACGCATTTTGGGTCATTCACAGTGCCATCAATTTTAGTTTTGATAGCATTTGTTCTGAAAGCCTGATCTTGTGCACTAGTGATTAGTGATTCGGATTTTCTTTTTACCCGTTCCGTAATCAATTCCAAGTTTTTCTGTCAGATATAGTATCAGTATTTCTAATGAACTGACTATGAAGCACCTTACCCCTCCAAGTTGTTTTCTATTGGCTGGCCCTCTATTTTTTATTCCTTTAAGGGGTTTCCACACTTCTTTCACCACTGACGACCTACACGCAGCAGACTGAAGCCGTTCCTTACTATTCTGAACATAGTTGTTTACCCTATTACCGTATCCTCTACATAACTCTCTATAAATATGGGGCATCTACTACCGTCTTTTCTCTTGATAAAGAAGCCTTCACCATTCTTTGGGTGGTACGCCTTAGGCATTGTCAAGAGCTGCTAAGTTCTTCTGTCAGTTTCAAATATTTCTACTTCTGTTCAACCTATGAAAGCTGCAGAGTAGCGGACGAGAAAGACTGCTCAGATGTTATTGCTTAAAATAGCTTTCCACTGTTGAGTTTAGACAACTATTTTTTTATTCATCTGAGGGACTTGGATCTGGATTTCTCCTTTATTACCTTGGTATTTATTACTTCCACCTCAAGAATACCACAATATTTGTAGTTTTTATCATGTTTCAAGGATAATATTTTCAAATTGTGGTGTAAAGCAATGTCACAATTCTCCTCCTTTGCATCTCTTTTCAGAATAAGAACATTACATTTGTATGTATATATATACTTAATCTGCAGACAGTATTGTTTCGCCCTTTGTGGGCTCATCAGTGCAGCACAGAGCTTCTGAGACATAACTCTCTGGCCATGTTGCCGGAGCAAACACAACTTAATGAGTGATTGTGGGATCCTGCCAGAGTGCTCAAACCACGCATGCGCAGTGAGGATTGCATTACGCTAACAACAGGTTCCCATCTCAGATAGAGTGCTCAACCAAACTTTCGTAAGGGAGCGTTATGTATGTATATATATATATATATGTATATATATATATATACATACACCGTATTTTCTCTAATTTAGTACGGCCTCTTATTTAGTGCGGGAAGGGTCAAATTCTCCTCTTATTATAGTGCGGATGGATTTTATTTTAACCAGGTAAAAATAAGTTTAAAATTAATTTTAACACTTTATCCNAGTATTTATTGCACATTTACACATTTTAAAATACTAAGAAAAGGGACTAAAAAGTCTACATGTTGGGATAGTGTGCTGCGAAGATGAGGCTCTTAAAAGAGCCACAGCACTTGGAGGTCGAAACAAAATTACATATATATATGTGTGTATATATATAAATATATATATACTCAATCTGCAGACAGTACTGTTTCGCCCTTTGTGGGCTCATCAGTGCAGCACAGAGCCTCTGAGACATAACTCTCTGGCCATGTTGCCGGAGCAAACACAGCTTAAAGAGTTATTGTGGGATCCTGCCAGAGTGCTCAAACCACGCATGCGCAGTGAGCATTGCATTACGCTAACAACAGGTTCCCATCTCAGATAGAGTGCTCAACCAAACTTTCGTAAGGGAGCGTTATGTATATATATATATATATATGTATATATATATATATACATACACCGTATTTTCTCTAATTTAGTACGGCCTCTTATTTAGTGCGGGAAGGGTCAAATTCTCCTCTTATTATAGTGCGGATGGATTTTATTTTAACCAGGTAAAAATAAGTTTAAAATTAATTTTAACACTTTATCCTTTCTTTGCAAAAAACTAACAAAAGCTACAAACAAAAAGGGTCCTCTTTATCAATTTTTTCGCTGTCTTCTTGCTGAAGATGCTCGCTTGCATTTTGCATACAAAGCTCGTAGAATTTTCCACTTCTGACTTTTGATTTGTCTGTAGTGGTAATACCACAGACTTCGAAGGACTTCTTCACCATTTCACTATCGGCACTGATAACGTTATATGCCTTTTCCACCCAATCAATCATGTGTTAGCGACTGGGAGCAGGAATTTGATAAATTTTTTATTTATCATTTCTTATACTTACGCAACCCAACATTTTCTAAGAATTGCCTTGAAAGGCTGGTTAATACAAACATCCAAAGGTTGGCACTTGGAAGTAAAATCAGCTAAAATCATCAAAATATCTGACTTTTCTTCCACAAGTTTTGCTTTAACTTCATCGGTTTTGTGCGCTGAAAAAGTATCAAAAGTTAGCAACGACTTTTCAACACCAAGTTCTTTCGTCATCGCTTTAGTATGTTTAAACCAAATTTCTTCGAGCCAAACGTACACCAACTCATCGTCCATCCATGCTTTTTCCTGAGTTTTGACCACAAATCCCTTAGGAACACGGAGCTTTTCGATAGTTCGTTCAGTTTTTACTTTAAAAATAAGCATTGGAGGAAGCATTTTACCATCAGCTGCTGCAGACAAAACGACAGTCACATGCTTTTTCTCACAACCTGAAGTTCGGACAATGCATTCTTTCGATCCAGTTTTGCAGATGTTCTTTGCAGGGACCATGTCGAAAAATGCAGGAGTTTCATCCATATTTCCTATTAATGATAAAGGGTATTTTCCTATTCTCATGAAACGACCAGGATCCTCGTAAAATTTAGTAAGAGCCCCTTCAAGTTGTTGTGGTAACTTTTGGCTAACTGAAGTACGATTCCGAAGTGAGAATCGGTGTCTGAGAAAAAACTTCTCTACCCACCCTCTACTTACAGCAAACGCGGGGTTATGAGGTTGTATCACAATTTTAGCTTTGTCTTGCACCGATAACACTGATACCGGAGCATGTAGGTCTAGCAATTTCAGCACCCATGAAACTAGTTCATCCTCTGCCTTTTTAGGATACGTTAGGGGTCTACCTGCTCCAGCGCGATTCCCTTTACTTGATAATTTGACATCGCGTATCGTGGACTTGACTATTTTTCGAACCGTTGACTCGTTCAAAAAGAATGATCTGGCTGTCACAGCATAGTTCTCAGTTGTCAAAAAATGTTCTCTGATTTATTGTTTTCTTTTTTCGGTAAACCTTTCACGTGGGATTTTAACCACATCAACATTTACTCTGTTTTTATTCAGGTAGAAGTTTGCCACTATTGCATTTTGTTTTTCATAATGGTTCACTAACGTATTAAACTCGTGGTTTTTCTGTAGCATGATAGCCAGGTGCCCCTTTGATAAATTCTTTGTTGGTCTTCCAACGGGCCTTTTTTAGGGATCGATGAAGGTGACGTGTCTATGATAAAAAATATAAGAAATATATAGAAGAATGAATTAACTTTTTCTAAAGTATTGATCTTTTTGCTAGCAAAAGACATATTGACTACTGTGCATTGAACTTACCTCTAACAAAGATTACATCATCCCTTGCATCGTTAACTTTGTCATTTTTATCAGCTTTATTGAAAAATGAAGTAATACTTGTTTGAGATTTTCTTTTTTTGTTTGCAACGTTATTAAAGTATCCAAGTAAATTTGTTTGAGTTGCCATTTCTCCGTAAGATTTTGGTGGCGAACGGAAAATAAAAGCGTGTGGCTTGAAGCATCAAACTCAGCTTTTAACTCCATCAAAAAACTCGATTGGAGTGTAATCGTTCGATCAAATTAGCTTCCAATACCAAAACATTCTATGGGACATATGATAATAATAATGCTTTGCAGCGACAGACATTTATGTATTAGACAAAAAATGGTTGATTCGTTGTTTAATTATGCATTAATCAATGCCGTTATTGTTGAAATTCCTATCATTTTAGAAAGGGAATTTGTGGTGCAATGCTGCATTGGGGGCTATTATGTCTATCAATCTCAATGGGATGCAGAAGGAGTAATATGACAACTGCCCCTGAGAACCGACCTGGTGCTCTTCTCAAAGATAAGTATGCAATAGCAGTGGAAAATAATAAGCAAAACGTTGGAAACATACCAGAATTTTTATCCAAATTAAAATTCTTTTTTTTGAAATACGGCGGAAAACTTCAGGTAACAGTTAATGGCCCAAGAAGATATTCTGCTGACCTCAAAAAGGGGGTTGGAGATACCAGCTCAGTTTTACTTCAAATCTTCGAATGAGAAATTGTTTTGTCAAATGAAAGAAAAGGTTTTACCTGAGATAGAAACATTTGAAAAGCAGAGAAGAGAAATCAAAGAAGAAAAAGAAAAAAGTCCAAAAAACAGATAACTCAAAGAATAAATAAATAAAATGAAATAAAAAATTGAATACCAAAAAGAAATTTGTCGTTTTTCTTTTTTACGTTTAACTTAGTGCGGGAAGGATTAAATTTTCCTCTAAATATTAGTGCAGGCTAGAAGCGGCCTAAAGATAGTAATTTATTCTTTCTAATTATTAGTGCAGCATGCCCGAAATAATTATATTTTAGGGCGTACTAAATTAGAGAAATTACAGTATAGTTGTTTCGGCCATGCAGGAAACAGGTACCCTACATATTTTTTTATTGTTCTACGGCTCCTGAGAACACACTGGTTCAAACATCAAAATTACCTTTATGAATTCTTTCGATACGGTGTAGAAGGGGCGGGTGCTAAAAGTGAAATAAAAAAAGGAAGAAAATTGTCATAAAATTTAATTTTACTCATTGTTATTTCGAAAAGACCAGTTAATGATTATGTGTGCTCTTAGTGGGCATCCCTGATGTTATTCCTCAGATTAGGTGTTTTTCTTGTATGAAATTCTACAGTTATTATATTATATGTTATTAGGAGTAAATCAGACTGTTATTATTTCTTTTAAAATTGTATTACCACATTCCAGTTCTGGAGTACAAGGTCAGATGAGGTATATACCTTTNGTTGTTTAATTATGCATTAATCAATGCCGTTATTGTTGAAATTCCTATCATTACAGAAAGGGAATTTGTGGTGCAATGCTGCATTGGGGGCTATTATGTCTATCAATCTCAATGGGATGCAGAAGGAGTAATATGACAACGGCCCCTGAGAACCGACCTGGTGCTCTTCTCAAAGATAAATATGCAATAGCAGTGGAAAATAATAAGCAAAACGTTGGAAACATACCAGAATTTTTATCCAAATTAAAATTCTTTTTTTTGAAATACGGCGGAAAACTTCAGGTAACAGTTAATGGCCCAAGAAGATATTCTGCTGACCTCAAAAAGGGGGTTGGAGATACCAGCTCAGTTTTACTTCAAATCTTCGAATGAGAAATTGTTTTGTCAAATGAAAGAAAAGGTATTACCTGAGATAGAAACATTTGAAAAGCAGAGAAGAGAAATCAAAGAAGAAAAGAAAAAAGTCCAAAAAACGGATAACTCAAAGAATAAATAAATAAAATGAAATAAAAAATTGAATACCAAAAAGAAATTTGTCGTTTTTCTTTTTTACGTTTAACTTAGTGCGGGAAGGATTAAATTTTCCTCTAAATATTAGTGCAGGCTAGAAGCGGCCTAAAGATAGTAATTTATTCTTTCTAATTATTAGTGCAGCATGCCCGAAATAATTATATTTTAGGGCGTACTAAATTAGAGAAATTACAGTATAGTTGTTTCGGCCATGCAGGAAACAGGTACCCTACATATTTTTTTATTGTTCTACGGCTCCTGAGAACACACTGGTTCAAACATCAAAATTACCTTTATGAATTCTTTCGATACGGTGTAGAAGGGGCGGGTGCTAAAAGTGAAATAAAAAAAGGAAGAAAATTGTCATAAAATTTAATTTTACTCATTGTTATTTCGAAAAGACCAGTTAATGATTATGTGTGCTCTTAGTGGGCATCCCTGATGTTATTCCTCAGATTAGGTGTTTTTCTTGTATGAAATTCTACAGTTATTATATTATATGTTATTAGGAGTAAATCAGACTGTTATTATTTCTTTTAAAATTGTATTACCACATTCCAGTTCTGGAGTACAAGGTCAGATGAGGTATATACCTTTCCTTCAAGTCAGGTAGTAGAGTAAAAGTGATGTTTATTTAAATGTCACTTCTCTCATTAAGAAATGATCCTAACAATAAAAACACAAAAAAAACCCCACCCGGACAGCGCAGTCGTACAGCTACTCTATGTATCTTAAAAAGTAAGAAATAGCATTACTTTAGTTCTTAAGACCTTGTAATGGGAGGCTGATAGTAATAAAAGTCAACCAATTTCAAAAGTTATTTATAACAGAATTATCTTATTTTTTCGAGATGATTTCGTATTTATGTTTTACTTCTAATTGATAACAAATAAGGTAGAGAACAGATATTAATTATTCATGGAATATGAAAAACTTAATATGGTTGACCTGCTATGAATCGACCTCTGAAAGAAACCTGTTTTGTTCTTTCCTGAAAAGAGGTTTACAAAATATCGTGTAAGCGCACATTCTAATTAATAGTTAAATGCTAATATCGTTTTGAAATTTAGTATCCAGTGATAAAATAGAACTGTTTAAGCCCTGAATAAGAATTGATTACTAATCGTATGCCTTCAATGCAGAAAAACCTAAGTGTATCAAATAGCAATGCTTGAAATGCTCTAGTTGAGAAGTGCCGGAAACTCGGTGTAGTTTAGTTATTGAATTTTATTTGTGAATAGAAAGACCGAGAGCTGAATTTGTAAAATCACGATCATAAATCAGAATAAAAATTTGAAATTGTAAGATAAAAACATGGAGGAAGGTTCCACAGAGCAAAGAGGATCGAAGAGGCCGTCAATAGTTGATAGTTTTTCGGATAAATTAGAGGATACAGGGGATGATGGCCTAGATGTATACAAAGAAAAGCCTAAAAAGGAACCTGGAGATACAGTGGATATTTGCTCATTGCTAGACCCCTCCACACATAAAGAAGCAGATAAAAGGACTTTCTGCACAGAAAAAATACAATCAAGTTTAGTATTGTGTTGTGGCTTTTTATGTTTCGGGGCATCAATGGCAATAATTGGTCCAACAGTTCTTGAACTAGGATGTTTAATAGGCAACGATGTTGGTAACATGAGTTGGGTTTTCTTTGCTCAGACATTTAGCGCATTAATTGGAGCCATCTGCAGTGGTGTCATAACTGACAGGTGAGTTGCTTAAACTAATTATATTTATAGATATTTAGATAGTCCATTTAGGAATTTTTTTTATCTTTTTTTACTAAATTAGCAGAAAACGTTAAAATAGCTAAGCTCACTCCAAGAGAATAGCAACAACTACTAAAAGTGTTGATTAGACAAGTTTAATGACAGAAAAAAACATTTATTTTGCATAATAATACTCATAATATGTGAAAGATAGATAATATATATTAGGAAAAATGGTAAGAATAAACTTCTCAAAACAAACAACATCATTGAATAGTGAAATATTTAACTTAAATGTACTTGTGAATTACTTTAAATCTTTGTCATGATATCAATTTTTTTGTTAGTTGACCAAGAAATTTTCAGAGATAGCTTACTTTGTTGAAATTCAAATACCAAATCTCCAACAATAGTCTGCAAGCATTGTTATGGTCCATTAACTCTGGTAGCGCTTGTCCTTGGTTGAGACACCTTAGTGAAGCCTTTTACCTTATTCTACCTCTACTGACTTGCCCACAGTTTGCTGTTAAAAAGTCTAAATGTGAGTCAAGAAAAAAATTGATGTTAAGTGACTTTTTACATCCTATGTTTTTGTAAGCCTGAATTTTCACAACCTCTTCACTGCTCTTCTTCCTTCTATTTCCAAGAAATCTTTTTATCACTAATAGTTTCCAAAGCGGCTTCCTCCTTTCCAACGAAGAATGATTTTAAGTCACGATTTTTAGGAAGAATCTGAGGACCAAAGAAAACTCCTTTTTTATCTTGACGTCGCTCAGTGAGGAGAATTTCGATGTTAGATACTTAAATACTGACCAGATTTCTCCTTAGCTTTTGCGAAGTTTTCATGAGCTCCAGTTTTATGTGTGGTGGTGGAAGTAAAATTTTGTTTGGTTCTGGGAGAGGCTTCTGTAGAACACTCTTCATCATGGGCTCCAATGATTCGCAAGGTGACCAGTCTGACCTGATATAGTGAGAATCTCCTTCACATCCGTTCCATGCATACAGAAACCAGCAGTACTTGGTGTATCCGCCCTGCAAGCTTATCACAAGAGCAATAATTTTCAAGTCACCGCAGAACTATCATTGGTGTTCATAATATTTTATGCATTGCAACATGGGCTTTATATTCTCAGAAAATTCTTTCATATGTGATGCATAGTCTACAGGAACAGATGGTATACTATTGCCGTAATAAAGTAAAACACCTTTCAGGCTCATTTTTAAGGAACCAATGAATAGCCTTCAGTATCTGGTTTCATATTTAATCCCAAGCGCTTCCGTGAGATCATTGATATTTTTAGAGCCCTCTAACTCACCTTCCGTTCAGAAGAAATCCATGAACTGCTCCTGAAGGTCACCAAGTTTTAACATTTTTACATCAGCTGACAGGAAATTCCACTTTCAAAGATAGAAGCCTAGCAGCAACTCTGCCTTATTCTTGGGTAGTTGTAAAGCCCAAATGAGTTCATGGAGTTTCCTCGTGTGTTATGTGATGTGGCCTAGAGGAGTGTGCCTCATCAAGATTTGGGTCATTTAATAATCCAGTATTGGCATCCTTTTCTGCTTCTTCCTCTGATTCAAAGGATACCAAAGTTGGTGCATCAAGACCGCGTAAACTTTCTTCATGTGGAACTGAACGAATAGCCGAAGGAATGTTTAAATAGTCCATGGACTTCTTAATTCTTCTTTTGGAGGCCCTTTGTACAAGAGGTACTATGCAGAAATAGCAATTACTGGAATGGTCTGTTTGCTCTTGCCATATCATTGACAGAGTACAGTGCATTCCTTTCCTCTATTGGGTGAAGGTTGGTATCACTTGTTGCAACATATATGAGGGCATCATTTCTTATCCTGGTTACCAATCTTACGCCCAAAACATTAGTGATGTGCCTTTTGCCTAATACATATTTATGAAAGACTTATTCTTGACTGGGATAAACTTTGCCTCATTACTGTGTTTTTACATCTTATTCTTTGTCTTTCGACTTTATCCCCGTTATCGCCACAGCGGACCAGCCGTCTCCAGCCTATTCTGTTCGTCTTATCACCACCCCTCACACCAACAGCTTCCATATATCTGTAAATTACTTCTTTCCACCTCTTCCTAGGCTTCTCTCTTCACATCCCACCGGGGACTTCTCGGCTTCCTCCTCTCTACAAAATCTGCATCTCTCTTTGCTATGTGCCCATACCAGCGAAGTCTTGACTCCATCATCTTGTCTCTCAGTCTCCTGATATGAGATGTTTCTCATATGTGGTCTTTAGGAATTCTGTGTAGTCGCGTTACAACTAGCGACCACCTTGTCATGCGCATTTCAACCACTTCCAGCTCCGCTTCTTGTCGCAGCTCATTCACATAATGGCAATATTTTTTAAAACAGAGTAAGACATTTTCTTTATTACAGTTTCTATACCTTCATTAATGACTGGGATTATCATTTATTTTTAGCAGTGTAAACTTTACCTTCCTTTGTTATCATAAGGGAGATTAGAGGATGTTTTGAAAAATGTTTGATATTTGATAGATTATATATGTATATTATTGTGTGTATTTTTTGTGTCAAAACTTTGGTGATCATGATTTACTAGCACTGCTTTCCTTAAATCGCTGTAACAAATCGCACAATTTTTACAAGCCTCTCATTTGTGTAATAATATTCAAAATAATCATTTTCTCCTTTCCCTCTTTCTTTTACCTTCTGCTTTATTCAAATGATTTTGGCATCCAAGTCGTTTTTTCAGATCTTGCGTCCTAAGAATCTCATTTGACTTACCGTTGTCATTTGCTGTAAATTTCTTCCCATGTCTTCATTTCTCAGCTTTCTTTGAAATTCATTCCTATCTTTCAAGAATATTACAATTTGCTAAACCATATTTTTGCTCCTTCTAAATTGTACAATGCTAATATTTTTAGATGCTTAAGGACCACACAAGGCACAAAGCTACTTAGTGTATGAAACTGTGAAAGGAAGACAGAATAGAAGATTTTCTCGATCGGGCTTTCTCGATCGCCTCTTTGTTTTCATTCCTGAATAAAAGACATACTTGCTTCCACCTTACTTATTCTAGCTCCTTTGGTCCAGTCGAGTGCCAACAAAATAGCTATCGACCAAACTGAACGTTATTTCAATACCGATTTTTACATTTCATACCACTAATCGTTTTTTTTGAAAAAAAGGTTCAGGCAAAGAATAATAGAGTTGACCATAGACTAGGAAAATCAAAAGAGCTTCATAATTTAGCTGTTTAACGAAAAAACCCCACAATATACTCGTACAGTATTTTTTACGACAACGGACAATTGCTGCATGAAGATGAAGACCTAGAGAGAAACGAGTCACATGAGAAACATCAAACTGAGCTAGTGGCATCAAGGGAAGCTCATTCGAACACTTCCGAAGATAATACCTATAGATGAGATTAAGACAAGCCACATTTCATCGATGAGATAAAGGTTGATGAGTACGAGCAAGATTTGGAACTATCAAATTACAACCACGATTTTGAGCTTGATCAAGAACATTAAGATGAGATGAAGGAGCGAGCACTTGTCCAGTGCGACAACAGTACTCCATGCAAGGATTGATAGTGGATTTATAAAGTTAAAAAATACCTCATACCAGTCACTCCTATTAGAATGAGTCAACCACGTTATATGATTGAAGTCACCAAAGACAACGATGTTAGCAGTGTGATCCTATTCCAGAGGTTTATGAATGGAGGCTGATATTGTCTCAATAACTAAGCAAGAATCGGAGGAGAAAGAGTGATACAAGAAAATAGGTACCAAGTGGTCTGAAGAAAAGGGAATATGAAGGCTTACATTCCATATTCGACTGGAAATCCTGTCGAATATGGATACAAGGACCAGAATATCATTTGCAGAGTTTAGTTAAAAGAGGTAATTATTCATCAAAATGAAGTTTACTATTAGTAACAATATTACTGAGACCCGCCTCACAAAGCGCAAGAATCTCAGAAGAGTCAGAATGAAGGAGAGCTGAACGACAGCAACAACAACAAAATTATAACATTACTGAGGGTTAAGGAGAGAAAATGTTTTGAAGTTGACAGTCTCTGGGGTTTGTTTAGAGCCAATACTACCACTTCTCATTACATGTCATATTTCACTTCTTATCACTTCTCATACATTTTTTTGTATACAGCTGAAGATTGTGAAAGGCATGAAACTCTGAGTGCTGTAAAGTTAGAGTTTTTCTTTCTCGTATATCTGATTATTTAATAGCTCCTACCTTTTAATGTGGTAAAACACTGTTGCTGATGACATTTCATATTCATTTGTTAATATATATATATATATGTGTGTGTGTGTGTGTGTGTGTGTGTGTGTGTGTGTAAATCCGAGGACAACTAAGCAAATTGCTCCCATTTATTCCAAATTATATGAAAAAACAAAACATGTAAGCAGCAGAAGTTTCATTAAATTTTTTTATTATATATATATAATTATATATTAAAATTATAGGATATTTATCATGTCGTACATTTCCGTGTCGCTAACATACCACTTTATCAAATCAATTGTAATGTTAGTCTATTATCCTTTTAGGCTATACAGTAACAGTATAGTCTGGTTTGATAAAATGGTATGTTAGTGGCACCGAAATTTACGTTTTCATAAAAATTTAACTTTTAAACAAACTTTGTTGTTTGTTTCTACTGTTTACATGTGTTTATTTGTGTAATTTGCAAGCTGTGGTTTCCATGACGCCGTCGATCCTACAATTTTTTCCCCACAATTTTGGCAACAAACAATATAAGTAATGTTTCTGGACCCGCAAGATAAATTTCATTTATTCTAACTTTTTTTCAGTTGCGTGTGACTCGATGAAAGTTCTTAAAAATTCTTGATTTTGCGGACTGAGTGGAAGACAGCCCGAGCCTCACGATGGGAGAAGTATCTCTCGAAATGTAGCTCAGAAAAAGCTGACAACTCACGACATGATAAATATCCAACATCGATCAATGAAAGTTGTTTGAGGAACAAAGTTGTTACATCAGTCAAAGCCCCAATCATTTCAAATGTCCACAAATAAATATAAAAAGATATCCACCAATAGCCACAAATTACAAACAGCATATCAAAAAGGGGCTTAAGACCTACCGAATAATACGTCATTTTATTGAAGACTGCCCGGATGAAACACGCTTCAACTTAAAATTTTTAATATGACGTTTCAATATGACGTTTAATATTTCTTTGTAAATGAAAAATATTTACTATAGTTACCCTTTCGCATAAACCTGTTTGAATGTTATCTAATAGCGAATTTAGTAATCTTTTGGAGAGAGGGCGAAGAAAGTAGACTAATGTGTTCACCAAAATTTACTAAATAGATATTTTTAACTCTTTTAAACATATTTTGTTGGTTGATCCTTGCTTGTTGTGTTCTTTTGTATGACCTTTGCAATAACTGTAATTGCTTTTTATACAATCGACAAAGTTGTTACATGAATGCATATATACATATACATACATATATATATATATACACGTTTATATGTATAAATGTATAAGTTTTTGTGGTTTTTTTTATGTTATTATTTTGTCAAAATATAAGCCTTAACATCTGGCTGTTTGGAGTTTACTCCTAATACTATATATATATATATATATATATATATATATATATATATGTGTGTGTGTGTGTGTGTGTGTGTGTGTATGTGTGAGTGTCTCGAAAAA
>RDPX01000282.1:630963-644854 GCA_003991215.1 Morbakka virulenta | reverse complement strand
GTCGATGCTGAGGTGTAACACAATAACTTGTTAATACTTTGCAGTCTGTGACTTCCTTCAGCAGTCTTCTTCTGCAAAGTACATAGTTGATTTGGGTACTATGTGGACCGCTTTTGTAAGTCACTTTCTGTTCCCCTGCCTTCATGAAGAATGTGTTGATGATAGCTAGGTCGAAGCTTTCTGCAAAGCACACTATTCTTTCTCCTTGCTCATTTCTTGTTCCTAGTCCATGCTTGCCCATGTTCCTTTCATTTCCCACATTACCTTCTCCAACATGTCCGTTGAGATCTGCTCCTATATACACACGTTCATTGCCGGGGGTCTTGCTCACATAGTCATCCAGATCATCCCAAAATCGTTCCTTTTCATGGCTTGAACAGAGCGACCAATGAAATTTTACTTCGGGTAAAAGACGGTAGAATAGGTTTCGGTTTAAAAAGGCGGTCAGACGGCTAAATAGACACCTCGTAAACTTTGATCCTGTAGTTAACTGGACTTTCAGCCAACCTGAGTAAAAGCGATATTTTGTGTATTTCTGATGGAAACAGGATATTGCAGCGAAACTGTCTTTGATGTAAACGTCCTTTAATATCTTTGTTCCCAACAATTTAATTCAACAGACTCCTTATTTTACCAACATCTTTACTATATATTTGTGTAATACTAATATTATTCTGTGTATCATGTAATAAGCAATAAAAGAACAGATACACAAAAGATATTAATTATGAAGAATAACAAAGGTTTCTTGAGCTCTTTACATGAGAGTAAAATAGGCTGTCTGAAGCAGGCTGCGCCCTGTAAGTGAATAATAGAGTGGAAAAGGGCGGGAGAGACAAAACGATAAGTAAAAAAAACGAAAAAAGGCAGAAGGGTGGAAATAAATATAGTTTAACTGGGAAGTCGAGGAAAAGAAAATAAGATAAATACTTTGGTTTAGTATACTCAAGATTTTAGGATGTAGGGTGGCTTTGCTCTTTCTTCAGGCTTCCTCTTCATAACCCTCTTGGTCCTTCTTTTGATCTTTTTGACTAAAGAACTCTTCCATTAAATTTTAATAGGTTTCCAATGTTAGTCAAGCTCTTTTCTCTTTAAAGTCTCTTTCCTGTGTTCAGAGAGTTGCTTTATGGGAACTTTATTGAACTAATGAGGAAGTTGTTAGCCAGATTACCTTCCTGGTACCAAATAACTAACTAATTTTTGCCTCGCTGGATCTATCACAGAAACTCGTGATTAAAATACAGTTGCAATAACCACCATATCACTGATTCCCTGGAAGCACCCATTTGAGGTGTGAATCAACATTGCACTCATATATTTATGTAATTCAAACATTTTTACTTGACCTTTACCCATGGTTGTGTAGGTCTGAACCTATCAATTCTTTTCATACGGTTGGTTTTCAATAGCCAGGACAAAGAGCAAATAGTAACGATGATTTTAACTTTAGGAATAACCAGACAATCACTTAGATGAAAGGCATCAGTCAGTCTTTGCCTCTTCTAGTGCAGAGAAAGTGGTGGGAATTCGTCCTGTATTACAACGAAACCATAGAAGGAATTCGTACCATATTTCCTTATTTAAATTTCAGTAACTATTTTTTTCAAGTGTAAGATGCTTGTTTACACCCCAGTCTTCTTTATAATGTGAACAGAATCCAATCAAAATGTTACTACGTGTTAGAAACAATGAAATGTAATAATTCATAGTTTGTTGTATTTGACTAGATTGTAGTTACTTTCTCATTGTGGTACCTATACATCGTCGAGAGGAGAAAAAAAAATCAGCTGTATCAGAGTTTGTCATCCTTAGAACAAACAGAAAGTGAACACGGTAAATATATTTAAGTTTTTCATTTTTTGTTCTTGAAATCCTTTTATAAGTAAAAAGTATTTTTCCCTATTATACAAAAAATAAAATATGGTTTTCCCTCTAGGCAATTTTTCCTTCCTACTCATAGACAAGCATTTTTTTCTTTCAATAAAATCATTGTATCTAAATACTCAATCTGCAGACAGTACTGTTTCGCCCTTTGTGGGCTCATCAGTGCAGCACAGAGCTTCTGAGAAATAACTCCCTGGCCATCTTGCCGGAGCAAACACAGGTTAAAGAGTTATTGTGGGATCCTGTCAGAGTGCTTAAACTACGCACGCGCAGTGAGCATTGCATTGCGCTAACAACAGGTTCCCATCATCATCATCATCATCATGTATCTAAATAGAAATTTAGTCTTTTCCATTACTGTAAATTGAAGTACACGTAAATGATTAATGAATGATAAAAAGATGTTTAAAAAATGTTTATTTTGTTTAAAAACCAGTTCGCTGGCACTAATTAGAAGTATAGAATAGCATTTAAAAATTAACCATAATTTTGTAGATAATGGAAACAAAAGGAATGTTTGGGAAACAGGATATTGGATTTTTGGAGTTAGTATCTAAATAAGAAAAGGTCAAAAACAAATTTTTTTTAACTGTAAAACCGAGCTTTTTTACTATATTGTTACTTCCTTTATCCTATTTGTTTTCTTTAGTAGTAAATTAGGTGTTGTTTGTTTGCATACCTTATTCAGTTTTGATACGATTTTGCAATTTTAGAAAGCCTCTAGGTGTAAAATTCTTTCATGTACTATTGTGTATACTTAGTTGTACTTGTTGTAGCGTCCTCGTCTATTGAGGGTTGCCGATCACCATTCTCCACAGGTCACGATCTTTGGCACGTTTGATTGTCAACTGTATGTTAGAGTTCAGGCTTTGGCAGATGTCTTTGAGCCATGTTTGCAGTGGTCTCCCTCTCGGTCGTTTGCCATGCACTTTGCTTAACAGGAGCTTGCGGGTGAGGCCATCTTTTCTGCTCATGTGTCTGAAGAATCGTAGTCTGTGGTTGAGCAAGTGCTGATAAAGTTGTGGTTGATTTCAAATTCTTCTGCACACTTCTTCATTAGTGGTGAAGCTTATCCAGGGGATCCGACGTATGCGTCGATAACACCACATTTCAAATGATGCTATCCTTCGCCTCACATCCTGGGAGTAGATCCATGTTTCAGATCCATAACTCATTATTGACCAGAGAAGGGATTGTACTAATCTCTTTTTGGTACCTAACCTGATGTTTCCACACTTCCATAGATCCTTCACATTACTTGCTTCCTTTTTTGCCAGTACTATTCTTCTCTTGACCTCTTGTGAACTGTTGCAGTTGGTGTTGAAGAGTGCGCCCAAATATGTGAACTCTTTTACTTGCTTCAGCATTGCGTTGTTGTAATTGATGTTGATGTTGTTTTCCGTTCTTCCAAGGGACATGACTTCTGTTTTTTTCTCATTCAATCTCAGACCATATTCTAAGGAGGTTACACCGACCCTACTCACAATTTCTTGCAGTGATTGCTCGGATGTTGCCAGTAGAACGACGTCATCGGCATATCTCAGATCTTTAATCTTCTCGCCTCCAATGGGGAACCCTCCGTCCCACCCATCCATCGCTTCCCTAATGATCATTTTGCTGTACAGATTGAACAGTGTGGGGACATAGGGTAGCCTTGTCTGACTCCTTTCTCCATCGCTAGTGGGTCAGCGAGCCCTACTGATGCCTTCTCGCTGAGTAGGCGCAAATTTAGTATCTGGTCCCTCCTGAATCATGCTTAGGTTTCACTGAGTTCTCTTTCATAGTGCTGATTGGTCCTTTGGTGAACGATTGACAAAGCTATTTTACTAAAATGGGGAATGAGGGCTATTGTTCGATAGTTGTCACAGTCTTTGTTGTCCCCTATTTTGTAGAGAGGCAGGTACACCGATGTAGTGAAGTTCAGGGGCCATTCCCCATGACAGATGATCTCGTTGCACAGTCCTAGTATGCAATTTTCAAAGTCCCCATTGTCTGTCACTGCTTTCAAGAGTTCGATCAACAGTCCATCCACTCCGGATGCTTTCTTGTCATTGATGTGTCTGACAGCTGCTGTTTGTTCTGCACGCAGTACAGCCGGTGCCTGGAGCTCATCATGGATTGCCAAACGTAGTAGGGGCTGTATTGACAAATTCTTGGCGTAGAGAAATTCTGTGTAGCTTCTCCAGCGCTCCTTGATGGATTCATTGTCCTACAGGACAGTTTTATTTGCATCCTTGGTGGTCCTGGAGCGCAAGTTGAATGTCTTCTTTATCCCCCTGATGTGCTTGTACGCATTTATGTGTCTTTGTGTGTCATGTTTGTTCTCTAAGCTTTCACACATGGATTCTAGGTATGCGTTCTTGTCTTTAATGTCACTTCGTTTGATGTCTTTGTCCCATGTTCTGTGTTCTTGCTCTTTTTCAGTGCTTGTGTGTTTCAGGGGGTTAATCTTTGGTCGCTCGTCCATTAGCCCAAGAGTTGTCTCAGAGATCGACGGTTGTCTTTTCCTTGGTTTGGAATTACCAACTGCTGTCTCCAGTGCTTCCGTGACTATGTGCTTGAGTTGTTGCTATTGTTGTTCTGCTCCTGTTCCACTAGGGCCTGCTTCATTCAGTTGCTCTTCTATTGCTGTCTTGTATCGTTTCTGGCATGCATTGTCGTTCTACTGGGCTTCAAAATTCCACTTAGGGCGTGCTTGCTTCTTTTGGGTATTTGTAGTGTTGCATCTTATCCTGATATTGGCTGATAGCAATTGGTGATCTGAATTGAAGTCTCCACTAGGGTACGCGCGACAGCTAAGCACAGAGGCTTGATACCATTCTTTCACCAGTATGAAGCCTATTTCATTCCCCACTCGGTTACCGGGAGAAATCAATGTTAACTTGCGGCGGATGTGGTATTTAAATTTTGTGTTGGTAACAAAGAGCTTGTTAAATGCGCAGAAATAAATCAGTCTCTGGCCACTTTTGTTTCGTGTTCCCGTTCCAAAACTACCCATTACGTGATTCTCCTTCTCAGTGCCTAGGATCGCATTGAAATCACCCATAACTAGGGTGAAATTGCTTGCTGGTGTATTGTCAAGGACTTGTTGTAGTAGCTCGTAGAATTCATCATGTACCTCCTGTTCGTTGTTCAGTGTAGGGGCATAGATAGGCACTATAGTCCTGTGTACTGGTTTGGCATTGAATCGGACAGTCATCATCCTGCCATGGATGGTGTTGTAGCCGAGAACGCTGGATCTCAACTTCCCACTGATGATCAGTCCAACTCCTTGATGGTTGCTAGCATCGCCCCTCTGTATGACGAGAGTTCCATCCATTTCCATCTCCCCTGAGTGCTTTTCACGAGTTTCCGCGAGGCCACAAATGTCTAGGTTGAGTCTTATGAATTCGCGGACAACTTTCTGAATTTTCCCAAGTTGTTTGATTCCTCTGATGTTCCATGTGCCTTTCCGCATCTCTTGTTGCAGGTTGATTTTCTTCTGGGCAGTAGCACATTTTACACGTCTCCCCTGTCCAGGCACCGAAACGCGCCGATGTCCAGTCAGGTCGCCTGGCAAGTTATTCTGTGAATTTTGTGAAATCATTAGTGATGTTCCCAGGAGGATTGGTCAACGGTGGATCCTGGGCCTCTTCCATTGGTTAGGCTTATTTGATGACGGCCTAGCCTCGCCATATCACAAGGGCATGCGGATTTGTGTGGGATTTTATAAGGCTTCAGGCACCACCCTGAATCCCGCCACATCCTGCTCCCTTGCCGATGCTGTCTGCGGCTGCTTATTGGGTATTCGCAGCTAACCCTTATTTCTAAGGGCCGTCCGGCTATCCGCCACCTTGCCGACGCGGTGGGTAGCTGCAGCTCGCCCCCACACTATTGTGTATACCTTATCTTATCGTCCATGTCATCGTAATTGAATACTGTTATAGCATAATCAATAAAAATCATAAAAGGAAATTTTCATGTCCAATATTTATATTGTAACAATGTGTTAATTGAGTCAATAAATAAACAATGCAGTGAACATATATCTAATTTTTGTAGATGATATATAATCGTCGTTGATTTGATAAAAAATAGAATGACAATTTTTTCATAAAAGAATATTTCATGAAGTTCTATAATCTAATCTTATTGTGGTAATGTACATAGCCTTGAGAATTTAACAATTGTGGCAAGTATAAGTCAAAAATTTTGAAAGCTGGTTTATGAAGTGGTTTAATTTTTGTATGTGTGATGCAATTACTATTTTGAAAAAATTGAAATTTCTTGCTTAAATATATTATACTGAAGATAGTATATTAGTAAATTATACAAAATATCTAAATATATAAAAATAATTATTTTAAAACTCTATTTGAATTATATTCTTAGTTTGCTCATTTTTGCTAAATGCAAACAGAAAAGCATATTTCCTACTCTTGAACAAATAACTTAAAATTCTCCATGGAAAAAGGAGGTTTCTTCCAGCTGTAACTTTGCTACTGCAAGTGTTTGTCCTTGTGGTTTGTGGATCGACATTACAAAGAATAACGTACAGGAAATTTAGGCTAGAATTCAAAATTTGTATTTACTAGGGTGAGTGGGGTTTTTGGAATAGAAATTCTATCCTTTTTCTACTGTCTATCAGTATTGTTGTGTCAGTAACATATCCCAGTAATAATGATAATGAACTCTACAGGTTTTACAAGGCATTGGGAATTCTTGCTTAATTGATAATTACATTTTCCAACTAAATTTTGCCCTCAAGATGTTTTATAAGCGTAAATATTACAATGCAATAATATTTTAAATATGTGTGTAAATATGCAGACATATAGGGGAACATTTGGAAAATAATTATTAAAATGTATGCATTGATACCAAAGATGCAATGCACCCGGAGAATGGGTGGGCGTGAGATATGTAACCATAACCTATAAAACCCCAAGCGTATCTACACAAACAGCAGGAGGCAACGAAACTGATAGACTTTTCAGGTGACAAGTAAAGATTCAAGCATCAGTGACCCAGGTGGCATTATCTTTCCATGCAACATTACTAGATGCACTTGTAACGAATCCACAAATGTATACGCGATCCGAGTAAAACAACCATAAAATATACACAAAGTGTTCGGCTTCTCAATCCTCTATTCACTTTTACACAAGACTCAAAACTTAAAACACGCCATTTTTCTCTCTCTCTCAACTCACCATCTTCCGCTAAAACAATACAATAATTACTAAAGTATCATTGGATAATACAAAATACTTCCGGTCGAACCCAGTCATTGTTACGTCCATAATAATGTCCAAAGATGTCTCTTAAAATACCACACACTCATAACAAGCATGGATGAAAGGAGCGAGGACATCCATACTTTGAGTTTTTTTATATTCTTCCCCAAAACTTTACATAAGATTTGGAACATGGAAGGTAATCTCTAAAAGGATATTGCTAAAAAGTCTATTAAACGCAGCAAAGCCAAGACCCGTAGAAGAACAAGCAGCATTCAGGGAAGGGAGGTCACGTACAGAGGAGATATTTTGTTGAGAAATATCATTGCAGAGATCCTAGAATTTCATATAAATCTTGTACTGTATTAAACTTCATCAATTTTTCAAGAGCGTCTGAGAGTATTCATAGCCAATCCCTTTGGAAGATAATGAAACGCCAAGGCATTCCCCCAAAATCAACACAATGGTGAAATCTATCTACAAAACCCAAGTCGTGGAGTCAAAACTACATTTGGTATGATATGGAAGTTTGAACTTATTTCCAGAATGAGACAAGGGGCCACCCTCTCTCTCCTCCCTTGTTTATTCTGTGCATCAACTTTGTCATGAAAGATGCTATGTCAGATGTTAGCTTTGGCACTCCATGGAGCAAGCATTACAAAACACATGGGCCTGGAATTTGCAGACGATATCACATTAATAGTTAAAAACCATCAAATGTACGAGAAAATGACCACCACATTAAAGAATAAAAGTGCAAAAATATGATAAAACATCGGTAAAAGAAAGACAACGGTAATATGCGTTGCTGGTCATCCTGCCACACCAATCTTATTAATTGGAATTCCACTGCAGTTCGTGGAAAGCTTGCTTACTTGAAGAGTTACCATGGAGACTGGAAAAAACAAGTCAGATGTTCTAGTAGATTAGGCAAAGCAAGCACAGCCTTTAAATTTATGACATATCTGGTTGTCCAGCCAAATAACAACTAATATTAAGATACAGCTTTATACGACTATTGTCATATAAAGCTGTATCTGACAATAGAAGAAAAATAATGTATTTTACCTGAGAAACTCAAGGTGGATCCCTAGGATTACCTGGAGAAAAAGGATAATAAATGAAGAGGGCTAAAGGTCCACAATCGAAAGAGAGTTGTATAAAATAGTGGATGGAAAAAGGTGGAAGCTCACTGGACATGTATTCAGACTGCATCGGAGAGATTTGCTTAATGTGTAATGCTTTGGAGGCCACAAGGTTGTGAAAAAAGAGAGAGGAATGCTGCTTGGAACATGACAAGCCACCCTTAAATATGTACTAAAAACCCGTAGACTGCAAGTCCAAGATGCTCCAGCTTTAGTCGGAGACTTAGCCTGTTGGTATTTACTGTTTTTTAATCTTGGATCACTAGTATTCTACTATTTGTTATTTCTTACGCAATTTACTATCAGTTACAAGATCTATCTCAGCCGATAACCGCACTTTTTTCCTTTTAGTTTTATCAATTAATTTCATTAGAAATTTTATATACTTCTGTGGTAATAGTAGTAGTAGTAGTAGTAGTAGTAGTAGTAGTAATAGTAATAATAGTAATAGTAATAGTAATAGTAATAGTAATAGTAATATTAATAGTAATAGTAATAGTAATAATAATAGTAATAGTAATAGTAATAGTAATAGTAATAGTAATAGTAATAGTAGTAGTAGTAGTAGTAGTAGTAGTAGTAGTAGTAGTAATAGTAGTCTTCTGAAAAAAGAAAGAAAAAAAAGAATGAGTTAAGAACCCTTAGCATAGCATATGGTCAGACCAAGAACATTACACGTAATCTAACAGATGGAAGTAAAAGACATTATTGATAGTATAAAATTAGAGAAAAGATCATGTAGCCCACAGTTTGCAATTGATTCATTGAAAGCTTTAAATCAAAGTGAAAGTTATTGTACTACTTGTTTGTCAACTCTTGGTTGTAAACCAATTGTCTTTTACAACTTCAACGTCTTCCAAAGTGTTTACTATGGAATTGGAGAATACACCTATAAAAGTTAGATACCATTTATTAAGACAAAACTTCAACCTTGCTATTTAATTGATTTTAATTAATCAAGCTCTTTCTATTTTAGGGAGCGGTTCTGTCTCGGCAGGAAGTGTACAAGGAGATGATACTGTAAGCACTGTTAGGAGTGAGATTGATCCAACAGTCAAATCTCAGGTTGTTTTAATAACAGTATGGATTGCAGCAATGGTATTTATTTCAGATGGTCTTCAGGTTAGCCACCCATTCTTAATACCTAACTCCTTATCCAATCTTTTAGGACCAACACTGATAACACATAGCTCTCGCAGATAAACTCAAATTATGGCCATGATATAAAAGTTATTTTGATGCACTTTACACTCCTTTATATTATAGTTTTTTATACTGATTTGTTTAACTTACTTTTTCAATTTCAAGCACTTTTAACTGTCAGGTATCTAATATAGTTGGACCTATGTAATGGTAAAGTATCTCATGTGCTCCGGCATGAGAAATTGTCTAATAGCTGATTCAATCGCACATGCATCGTTATTAAACACCTGACATTATCAGAGATAGGTAGTTTTCGTGGAAAAATTAGATACGTTTACACCATTGACTATAATGAGACTGGGGCGAGAGTTTGAGAAATATCAATGGAGATTTTTACGTCAAAAAAGATAGCCGACCCCAGCGAATGACGTCATGCACTTAAAAAGATCTGTACCAGTTTGAAGAGAAGAGTTTCACCTTACAAAGGTCTTTTAAGGCTTAAAATTCAAAAAAGGGAATTGAGCAAAAACAACAATCAATTGGAGAGGAAAATATTTACATAGAAAGCAGATGCTAACAAATAGTTAGCAAAATCTGACATTCTTTCCGCCATATTTCTTTTCCTAGGTAACTCACTAGTTGATATTACGAGTTGCTATATATACTTATATACTTTTACGGACTACCTTTCATCAAAAAAACCTAGGTGCAATTTCTCGCTTTTACTTGTACTCGCCCTTGATCTAAACATCCTATTTATTTGTACAACTATGGCAAAAAGAAAACCTAAGATATGTTGATGTGGCTTATCGAATGACATTTATTGTTTACATAAAAATTAAGGTAATTTGCAAGTTGAGTCTAGAGAAATAGTAGTTTTATTCTTTTCTGACTTTATTTTCTCATGAGCTAAAAACTCCTCACTTTCACTCAAAAAAATAAAACATTGGAAATTTCAATTCAAAGGGTATCTTGAAATGGACTCAGCAGAAAAACACATTCAACCAACATTTGACAGTAAAGTTGGCATGTTAAAGAACCTACCAGGACTATTTCTGTTTAATACTTTTGCTCGAAAATTTAAAGGACGGTGGCGAGGATTAATTAAACTTTTTATTTTGCAACCTTTTTATGAAATGATTCAGCATTTCTCTTTTTTATCTTTTCTCAATCTTCTCATACCCTGTGTCTTAACTTCTATCTCTGCATATCTTTCCGTAGGTCTGTCTGTATCCTTTATTCTGCCTCTCTACCTATGTCTCTTTTTTCTTCATACGCATGCTGTTTATATCTTGCTTTTTTCGTCTCGCTTCTTCCAGTAACTGTAACAATTTGTTTGTAATCTTTTCTTGTCGTCTATTTTCTCTATGTCTTTCTTTTCATTGTTGTCCATCTTTTCGGTCCACTCTATCGTGATAGCTTTCTCCTTTACTACATTTCTCTCTTATTCTTCCGTTTTACAGGGGTCATTTGGTAGCTATATATACACGTACGCCATGAAAAGTGGTATTGGTATTCAAACAGAAGATGCAGCATATCTCAATTCCTTATTTTGGGTACGTTAATTTATCTTTTAATCTGAATAAAGTAAGCAAGTTAAAAAGATTTCTGACTTTTGCCGACATAGTAACAAAATTTGGCCTCCTGTAATGTTTAAAAAATACAATAAGAGCAGAATAAGATAGTGAAGAGAGCAGGAAACAAAAAATACGAAAGAAATAAGTGCGTCTAAACGCATGTCTGTCAAATACGATGGCTGTTAAAGTAATGGCTGTGTGAGGCCGGCTGGGAATTGTCGCCTGGGAAATATAGTATTATACAAAGGTTGTGTCAAAAATTGTCTCCAAAATGGTATGCTCTTTTTAGGTTTACACTTTGCCATGAATGTACATTTTGAATGGACAGTAGAATAAGAAAAAACTCTTTTATGTGTGTTGTACTTTGTTCCGGCCTTCGTAAGTGTCAAACAGAGTGATTTTTTACCTTAACGAATGGACTTTTTATTTTGAGTTTCAAACTGAAGTTTATTAATCCAATAAATCACGATCGGTCAAATTCACCGGATTAGAGACGACAGGATAAAATGGAAGTTATTTTTACTTTTTTACAACAGGGTGCTTTAGCGCTTGGAAGACTACTGGCAATATTTGTTTCAATATATGTATCACCAAGAATTATGTTATTGTTTGATATTGTAAGTATTCCATCTTTGATATTTGCACTCTTCATCTTTGCACCCTTCAACTAATAGTGTTGATATTTAAACATCTAATGAAACAAAAAATGCTTACAGGATTATTTGTCACACACTTGTTTTCTTACCTTATCATGAATTTTCAGGGGTGTCAAGACTGGTATACGGGGTAATATATTAACACCGAAATCCCCCCCCCCCACACACACACACACAAATTAAATCTACTTCCAAACACCAAGCAAAAGGAATGAAAAAGGGGCACTTATTATAGTAATTAAAGTTCAAAGACCGCCTATTTTTACTGCTCGTATAAATAGCAAGCTTTTTCAGATATGGAAAATCTTAATTAAAATTGAATAATATATATATATATTTATATATATATTGTATATGAGGATGGACTTAAGCCCATCCTCACTCGCTTATACTGTTATGTGTATCATACACTTATACATGATGTTTGCTTCAGAGATTTTAAGAAGAGCTTCTGAAAAATAAGATTTTGAGAAAAAGGCTCAAATTAAGAGACTGTGGATAAATTCGTTGCGACCCCTTTACAGGATATCCTGAGAGCAAAAATATTTAAACTTGCATTTAATGTAATGCAATGGGATTTGGGGGCCATTTTCTGCCCCTTGAAAGAAAAAAAGGTTTTCACATCTTAGATGTCCCAGGCTAAACATTTGATGACAGTTAAGAGTAACTTCCACATTAAGATCCTGACTTTGGTCAGCTAAAGTTTTGACATTTCTTCATCTCAACAGGCAGGCTTCCAAAAAAGCTTTGGTGGCCTGAAAATTTTATATAGAGGCTCAGTCATTACAAGATGCTACTGGAATCACCTCGTTCAGACAGATTGAAATCGTTAGTTTATAACCAATGGGCTTTGCATTTTTGAAGGCATTCTACATTGATAGGTAACAAGCTAAATAAGAAAATGTTCTATTAAATTTAGTATATTTTATTTATTGGTTTCATCCAAGTGATAAGAAAGGGTATTTTGGTTTTATCGATTTTTTGTAATCATTACAAGTAATTCCTTAACAATAAACTGACCCGGTCTCGGGGAGATAACGTGCTTAATCGGTTCTGTCAGACATCCTGATAAAAAATTCATGGACACTTAAAGCAAAAGTACGATGAAAATAATTCTAACTTTTGATGTTAACTTTTTCAGTTCAGTAAGCTTAATATTGGCCAGAATTCTATTTGAATAATATGAATTACATTTGCACATTTTTAGGCTGGATGTCTAACATCAATTTTAGTAATGTTCTGTTTACGTGGGAAAGTAATGTCGCTATGGATAGGTACAGCAACATTTGGGTTATGTCTTAGTAACATTTTCCCTACTAGCGTTTCAATGGCAGAAAGCTATTTTCGTTTGACGGGTAAGTGAATTTTTAGAGTAAACATTTGTGTAATATGCAGTACCTGAGGCAGCTGGGAGGAAAAGTAAAAAGGCATTCAAATTTTACTTCGCTGCACCCAGAAAAAATATGTAGCAACCCCTTTTAAAATAGCTTATAACACCACTGCCCTTTACTAGAATGAGGTTCAGAACACATTTTTAAAGACTAAGTCTTAATAACCTTTAATACCCTCCCTTAAAACCTAAAGGTATTGAGAATGGAGCCTAAATATATGACCTCTGTTTTACAAGACAAAGCTGTCTTCAGCCAAATTGAATATCGACCTGAACTTTTTATTCGTTCTCTATAATTGGTAGTTTTGGGAGTAAATCTCATGACATTTTTTATGCAACTATTAAAATTTTTTTGTAAAAAAATAAGTTTAATTCTGATGAATATCTGCTAAAAACGGACCAGATTAAAACTAATCGTATATAGGATTGCTTGTTTAACCTTTGGGTTTGCTTCCTAATGTCGTGTTTCTCTTTCATGCATACGATTTCTTTGTAAAACGTCAAACAGCCAGTTCCAATACGAATAGACTGATGTATTCCAGATGAAAACGTGGTAATTTCTGGTTTTGATTTTGTTATTTGTTTTGAAAAAAGAGGGTAGGAATACCGGTCTGGAATACGTTGACACAGTTTTACAGCCTAAGGTAGTAAAAATTATCCTGAACAAATTGGAATTCAAGATGAAAAGCTAGATACCTTCATGTTCAAGGTTGCTTTGTTTTTAATCGTTGTTTTCTACACACACATACACATACACACACATACACACACTTTCTCTCTTCTCTCTCTCTCTCTCTCTCTCTCTCTCTCTCTCACACACACACACACACACTTTCTCTCTCTCTCTCTCTCTCTCTCTCTCCCCCACCCCCACACACAC
>RDPX01000282.1:588921-626545 GCA_003991215.1 Morbakka virulenta | reverse complement strand
ATATACAAATACATGAGTAATTAAAATTATATAATAATATACATACGCATAAAAAAAGATAATTTAAAATATAATGGGATGGAGAGAGAGAGAAGAAAGAAGAGAGAGAGAGAGAGAGAGAGAGAGAGAGAGAGAGAGAGAGAGAGAGAGGTGGGCAAGGGGGAGAAGTAGAGAGTGTGTCAATATCTGTCACATTTTTACACTCACACTTTCTTATCTGACAGAATACTGTGTTCTCTTTGCAGGGACGAGAAGTTCGTCGATAGAGAGTCTTCACGAGCCTACAATATTAAGCGATGAGCCAAATGAAGTAATTAAAGATGACATTTGTGACTCCCTGGAGGAGCATGACTCACAATCTAAGGACCCAAATATCAGTGACAATCGGAAGTAAAAATAATTATATAATAAGCAGCTGGACTGTCCATTTTATTCTAATTTATTTTTAAAATTACAGTATTTATTTTATTAGTGTATTATATATAAAATAATAAGATATAGAAAAATGGGTCACTTAGTTGAAGTCTTTTTCAAAGTAACTCTGAAAATTAATATTCATAAAATTGGATTTATTTTCATGTGGTGTTAACTATATTTAGAGAACCCTGACCCATTTTACCCGAGAAGACATAAGATACCAATGACACCAACAGAAAAACCTAACGGCTCCTGGTAAAAAAGAATAATAATGTCTCATCTCGTTGCAACTGCCTTATTCTAGGACATAAAATATTGTACTCAGAACGTTCTGTACTCAGTTTTTCTAGATTGTGCCAGAAATGGATGTGAATGATTATCATAACGGAGAATGCTTTTGCAGAATATAACAAATACTGCATAAATAACTTGGGCGAAACAGAAGACGGTATAAGCACGGACATTGGTGACATGGTTAACTATTTTTATAAACTTTTTAATGTCATCTGAACAAGATATCTTCGTCGCGTATTACTACTGTAAGGCCTTTTAATAATTCCAATAGTTAGATATGGATTGATAGATATGCATAGATACTTATATATTATACACGTATCCATAGATAGGAATATATTTATTTAACCTTTTATAAGGCGTACTGGGTGGCCAAAAATCAACATTAAGTTATATCATCAAAGTAGAAACCACTAACGCATTTTTTGGGTTTGGGAGGAATCTCCTTAAAAGTCGTCTTACTCCTGGCCAGGAATAAAACAAGCACAGTGTATGCATACCTGAAAATATTTTTGAAAAGACCTGCAATATTGTTATAAAAGATTATTGTACCTTTGGCTTCAGGATATTAACTTTTCCACAGCCCATTTTCATATCATCCTGTAATTTTTCTATTAAATCGCTTCAACTAAACAAAAGTTAAGAGTTACAGGAAGGCATAGAAAAGGCAATAGCTTAGATGGAAGATATAGCTGCAAGGTACTTGTTACTAAAAATCTTTAATCAATTAAAATTGAATTTACCAGGGAAGAAAACAAAGTTTCCACTGTATGTCTATGCGTTTGGGCATAAGAAGTTGAGGCTCAGATTGCTTCATTAAGAAAGAAAGAAGAGGATTATAGAGTAAAGATGTGAGCAAAGAAACTCATTGTATGTGAAAGTTCCCAGCTTAAGAATCTTGGCAGAAAATGGAAAAACTCTCATTGTAAAATAAATAGATCGAGGGACACTTTTAAAAGGTGGTACAGAAAAAAAAAAGGTCTTCATTGCATTGGGCATGGATACTTGTAGAAAAAAGACATAGATGACACAGCCTGACGATATCAAAGGATTTCAACGGTTTCAGCAAACTTTACCGTAATCAGGTTTCCAACTTTAAATTTGGTCCAGAAGATCCAGAGGCAGGTTTATCTGGCTAGATGTGAGAACAATGCTCAGTACATGGTCGGGGAAGACTCAGATATAGACCACAACAGTACCTCACTTCTAAGAGAGGTACATTTAAGTCAATAGAAAGAGAAACATTTTCAAGTAAGCTGGCTTTGCGAAACCTTTTTTAGACAAAATTTTCAAAAAACACCCTGAGATGATGCCAACCTAAGGTATGTCACACTAGACCTCTTAGAAAGGAGGGTGTCATTCATGATGACTGGCGGAAAAACTGGGCTCCTTCGGCGTTCCATCTTTACGTCCCTTTGGATCTTATGATCATGTTGTTGTCACTGTTGAGATTTAAGGTAACTGTTTTAAATCTTGTTGACATGCCATATCATTGTGAGACCTTTAAATTTGGTCAAGCTGAACGGGAGGGATTACATCAATTTCTTGGTGGTATTCCACGGCACTCAGTCTTGAGCAAATCAGCTTCTGAATCACAATGGGTACAAGATCGTATTAAACATTTGTACCTAATCAGAGTTACAAAATCAATTATCATTCTCCTCCATGGCTTAATGCTCATTGCTCTTATTCAATTGCTCCTCGCAATCATTTCCATAATCAGCTTTAACGTGATTGAACTGCAGAATCCTGGTTTTCTTTCAGACAGGGTAGCAACGCTTGTCAAAGGGTGGTATCTGATGCTAAATCTTGCTATGCTGAGCGATTTCAAGAGACTAATTTTACTCAAAGACGTGAGTTGAAATTACTTTCAGATTTACATAAGTGTTTCGAATTCTGGCAAATGGGTTATTCCTACACTCTTTGGTACTGTTCAATTTTCTCTGTCCTTTAGAGAAAAGGCTAATCTTTTTGCTAGACTGTTTTTCACTTATTCCTCCCTTAATAACACTGGTGATTCTTTGCCAGAGTTTCCTCCGTAAACTGATCAGATTTTGGACTCTGTCATAACAAATCCAAGATTTGTTTGAAAGATTATATTATTTATGAGCTTGATCAAACTAAAGCTCATGGTCTTGATCCGAGTCCGGTAGTTGTTTTTAAAAAGGGCTGAGCTACCTTCCTTGTTGTCCAAGTTTTTTGACCTTCGCCTACCGGTATCTTGTTTTCTGCCGTCTTGAAAAGTTTCTGTTGTGCCTGTCTTTAAGAATACAGATGATCCATGTGATCCTCGGAAATATCCTGCAAGTTTTCTTTGTGTCAATAGTTAGGTCTTTGAACGACCTATCAAAAATGTACAGGTAGAATTCTTGCAGAAGCTATCCTTTCTTGATGTTCAGCACGGCTTCAGAGGATCTCACTCCACCGGTAACCTTGTAACTCTAATCATGGAACGGAACTATAGGTTAATGGAAAAGTTTAGTGAGCATGAGCAATAATGCTAGATATGTCCAGGACATTTAATAAGGTATGTCAGGCTAGCTTGTTTTATGAGCTCTCTGATTATACTTGTAAAAGGGCTTCAAAATCATTCAGTCCTTTCCCTCAAATGGCTAAATGCGTGTCACACTGGATGAAATTACATCTGATAAGCATTCAATTAATGCTGGCGTTCCTCAGCGCTCTATTCTTGACGCTACTTTCTTCCTTCTTTACATCAATAATATTTCTGGTAATTTGCTTTAGTTTGTCGACATCTATGCGGTGACACTACTCTGTACTCTGGCACTGAATACAGGTCAATTCATCAGGAACAAGGCACACTACTGGAAGCTTTAGAATCTTACCTTTAGGGTGTCAGAGAATGGAGGTGGCTGGTTTCTTTCAATGCGGCTAAAACGGAACTGATGTCATTCAATAACAAGCTGAGCCCCTATCTCCCTCTGATATTCATGAAACACCATTCTGATGTTAAGTCTAGTGAGGTTGCCTCTCCTCTTGAGCAATATTCATCAAGGAGGATACTATGTCATTTTCTCCAATTCGTTCTTTGCGTTCTTATATTCAATCTATTAACAGGAATGTTTCCACGAAGGTTGGTTCTTTGTATCATGCTAGAAATTTCCTTACACCTGAGTCCATCTTGTATCCTTGTGAATCTATCACCCCCCGTTCATGGAGTACTGTTGGTATATCTGAATAGGTGCTCCGTTATCTTACCTTGATTTTCTCGATTGTTTTCAGAGAAGTGTTGGTAATAGTATGGTTCCAACTCTTGCTGTTACTCTTCAACCTTAGTCTTTGTCTTTTCTATAGGTATCATCATGGAAAGTGTTTTGACGAGCTTTCCTCGTTGGTAGCAGCTCAGTTTGTTGCTTCTCGTTTGACTCGTTTCTCTCAACGATTTTATGCTCATGCAGTTGTTGTCCCTCGTTGTAATAATTCTTTTTGCTATTGTAGTTTTTCCTTCGGACTGCTAGATTGTGCAACTCTTTGAGATAGGAGTGCTTTCCTACATCAAATGACTCGAATGATTTCAAGTCCAGAGCTGGTACTAACCTCTTGGCTTAACCTTGTTCTTTCCTTTTTTTCTGTCATATCTTCACAGTTCCATACACCTCGTGACATTATGCTCTATATGGTTCTTGACCATTAAAAAACAAAAATTTGGGTCACTAGGATCAGAATGCTCACCCGAGTTCTAAGTCTTGTTAGCAATTTCAAATGGGGTTTCAGTTAGCCATGACTGCAAACGGCAAAAATCTCCATTCAGCAACCACTGGAAGCGGCAAAAGCCTCCATTCAGCAACCACTAGAAACGGCAAAAAATCTCCATTCCATATTGCCCTTGTTCGACAGCGTATTGTCCATAGGAAAATGGCACTTAACGGCAAAAAGCGGCTGTTATTGGCAAATATAGTGCAAAAGGGAGCACTTTGCTGAAAAAGGGTTCTATTATTTAAGATGTGCTTATNGGATCAGAATGCTCACCCGAGTTCTAAATACTTGAAAGACAGATGATACTCTCCAGCAGGATTGAAAGCGAGACTTTTGCAAACAGGTATTGAAAAGTGTAGAGATAATAAGTAGCGTTTCTTGAAAAAAGTTTTGTGTTACAATGGCTTGAATTCCATTATGGTCAATGGGTTTTGCTTTGTCAACATGGACGATAATAGATGCAACTACTGCACGAGTGTTTTGCATTTCATCGATATATGAATTAGTACGGTATGAAAAATGAGATGTTATAATCGCTATCATTTTAACACAAGATTACAGCTCAATGACCATACCCGACATTTAAGCAAACCCAAAGAATTAGTTGTGGCCTCCGGATAGGCCTACCAGGAATACATGCAATACGGCACTACATATTACCCAGTATCCTGCGAGTGCAGATGAAGCAGCATATCTAAGGGTCACCCCAAGGTTCCATCTCCTATACTACCACTCAGGTATGCAGCTACCGGTAAATCTTTAATCTGTCATTCCAAGCCAAAGACTGTAATTACTACAACACAAAGCAATTCATACCCCTATGCAAGATGAATTCAAATAACAAGCAACTACCATTCAAGTCTGAAAGAAGAAAAGAAGTCAAAGCTAAGTGATAGGCAAGGCCAAAGATGTTTTTATTGAGATAACATAATTCGGCGGATTTAAAGTCACAGTTTTCTTTACGATAGACAAGTTGCCTATCCATCCTAACATATGTTTGCCCAAAACAAATAGTCTTAGGAATCTAGTGACTCGCTAAAACCCCTTGGCCTGTCAGTACAAACAGTTCCCCTGGAATTTAAGACAAAGGTACAGGTGAAGGTCAAGAGCATGATTGTGAGAGGTTGTTGAACAAGAACTCAATACGGAGCAGCGTATAGGAATTGAGAACTTATCACCGGTGTTGACGGCTATGACAACTTTAGAACTAAACCAACTTTACTCCATGTTTAAATACTTACATTTCGCAGGGATACTTGTACTTCCTTACAAAGTAATGGTTTTATATCATGCATTCTTCCTTTTTTTCAATTTTCTTTCTTTGTGTTGTCATTTTTACTTTTGTTATTTTCTAAAGCTAGCAACTATATTATCAGGTACATTCTAAGGTATAGTCTATATATGATTACTTTCATTGACAAAGGTTTTTTTTCCTTGACTTTTGGAGCCGTGCAGGTTTTTTGAGTAGTCAGTAAAAATTTATTTCCCGAGCCAAACCTCTGCTAAAATATTTAACTGCGATTAGCTTTTCCTTTTTTTTGCAGGTTTCCCTCCCTGGAACCTCTCAGGCGCTCGTTTTACTGCTGACTTACTGACTATATTCTTGATCCTTGAGTGTATACACTATCACGTATATGTTTTATATTTTTCTCGTCAAATTTCTCTTTGATTGTAAAGACTTTTCATAAGTCTGACATGTAAAATATGCAGTGGAATTTGTGCTATATGAAAATAGTCCTACTTTTTTTGTGGTTCTTGAAAAGTTGGAAAAACTCTTAATAACATCAATAGGAACTTTGATAACGCTATGGAAACAACGACCATTTATTCGTTCAATCCGCATCTATTTCAATTGGTTGTAATGAGTATTAAGAATTCGGGGTGTTAACAAACATTTCTTATTACCTATGATTTTGTTGGTTTATCAAGAGAAACCTTGCCGCAATATTAAATTTATGCTATTTTNTCTCTTTGATTGTAAAGACTTTTCAAAAGTCTGACATGTAAAATATGCAGTGGAATTTGTGCTATATGAAAATAGTCCTACTTTTTTTGTGGTTCTTGAAAAGTTGGAAAAACTCTTAATAACATCAATAGGAACTTTGATAACGCTATGGAAACAACGACCATTTATTCGTTCAATCCGCATCTATTTCAATTGGTTGTAATGAGTATTAAGAATTCGGGGTGTTAACAAACATTTCTTATTACCTATGATTTTGTTGGTTTATCAAGAGAAACCTTGCCGCAATATTAAATTTATGCTATTTTTGCTTGTCAGAGTCTTGTTAGCAATTTCAAATGGGGTTTCAGTTAGCCATGACTGCAAACGGCAAAAATCTCCATTCAGCAACCACTGGAAGCGGCAAAAGCCTCCATTCAGCAACCACTAGAAACGGCAAAAAATCTCCATTCCATATTGCCCTTGTTCGACAGCGTATTGTCCATAGGAAAATGGCACTTAACGGCAAAAAGCGGCTGTTATTGGCAAATATAGTGCAAAAGGGAGCACTTTGCTGAAAAAGGGTTCTATTATTTAAGATGTGCTTATACAAATATGCTTTCTTGAGAAAGAGCTTAATAGGACCTTAATTGAGTAAACATACTTAATACTTCAACTGTTTATTAATTAATTTGGGTAAATTTACACAACCCAACAATGATTTGGCTGTTTTGGTTTTGATAACTGATTCTAAATAATACGGGCACGCTGATTTCAAAAATTCAATCCATTTTTCTCTATCACGTCACATTTTTTTAACAATTGAAGATTCGAATTTTGATATTTTGATCAAAATGTGCCATTTTAGCATAATTTTATCATTTTGAAACTTTTTTTTTACATCAGATACTTAGTTTTTTCCATTTCCTGTTGCAAAAATTATTAAAATCAAACGAAAACATTGCGATAAGCACAGGATTATTGATACTTTATCAAGATTAGCAGGTTAAGAAAATTTTTTAAATTGTTAAAATTATGTCACAAAATCTAATCTAGTAGGAAGAATGAAAAATTAGAGTTTTATTGTTAAGATAGGCTTAATAAGTGAGAACTCATCGATTAATTCTCAAAATCTATTTTTATTTACTAATATTTTACATGCACCCCCCTCTCCTCCAGAGCTCACAAACTTTCTCTTACAGGATTTCCTAGAATGCTGTTTGGTGGGGCAGTCTCTTTTTAATGACCAGCAGTAATCAGCCATCATGTGGGTGTCCAATCTGCCAACAATGCCATTTTCCTACAAGTCACCCCCAGATTGTTTCAGATGTAAACAATCACAATGATCCCTACCGTTAAACAGCTGCGCTGCTGTTTTAATTTCTGGGCGTCTGGTCATCACATTATTAAAACGATGTGCACCCTGTGATAAAAAAAACCACTGCTACGAATTTTTGGTCTTTTAATGTAATTATTTTCAATAAAAAGAGGATCCAAAACAAATTTATATTTCCCGTCTATACTAAAATGGTTGGGAACATATGTGCTAGAGCAAGGTCGGTTGCAATCAAATATCTGTCATTTAAAGCCAACTGCTACCGCTGTGCGCCGAGGGCAAAGGGCAAAGGGCAGAGGGCAAAACTTGAAATAATTATATCACATATCTTCTTATATTACAGTTGAACCTCGATTATCCTAACAAGAGGGGCGGGAAGCAATTTGTTCGGATAACTGATTATCCGTAAAAAAAACGACACTTTACTCGATATACATGTACATATATTTACATTTACAGGGCAAGACTTTGGCCCCGCACTGTTGTTACCTTTGATTACTTTCAGCAATGGTGCTGGTTCTTTGAAAAATCTCAGAGCAAAAATATGCGCGACAAGAAAATTTATACATCAAACATACCTGTAAAAAGTTAGCGGTAGCAAATACATTCATTTGTTTTCTCCCTCTTTCCTACTCTTCCTCTCTACCTCACTCCCCTCTCTTTTGTCTACTCGTTCTTTTCTCTTGAAAGCAATTGTAGCACGACCAAAATAACAAATAGACAAAGTCAAGGATCACATTTTTGTGGTCATGTCGATAATTTCCCCCTTTTCTCTTTCAAAGACAGGCCATTGTATGTCATTTATAATCAATAAAACTACTTAGCATAGAATATAAGACCCGACATCCAGCAAATATATAACTTATTCGTCCATAACAAAAATACACACAAAAATTCGACAATTATTAAGAGTAATTCAAAATCGCCTTAAGCTAAAGCTATGACTGCTTACACCTTTTAATTCAAACTTGAATACCATCCCTAGCCTGCGTCCCTGTAGAATATGTCAAACCTTTTTAAAGGCCGCTTTTAGCCTGCAGATTTAACATTATGTGTCCATGCCGAAGGGGTTAGTTCTTGGTCCCTTAATTTCTTTTTGTGTCGTTATTTTCAGTCTTTCAGATTAATGCTATTATTCCAAGATGTTAAGAATAACAAAAAAATGTATATTTCAAAAAGCTTGAGCCTATACTCATTACATAAATTCCTACTTATATTATGTGGATCTGAGCAACAACACAGAGACTTTTCTCAATGCTCTGCGATGCCCTTAGCCAAGGTTAGTAGATCAACCTTACGCATGTTATAGTGTTTCTTCTTACAGATCCTCTTTTCCTTCATCCAATTGTTTGTTTTCTGTTTGAAAATAAAGAAAAAAGCTAAAAATAAACTAGCCTTTTTGGAAGAAAGAACGACTGTAGATAGGATGTAACACATAAAATTATACACCCCGAAGAGAAAATTTTAGTCTTTCAACAAATCAAAAAACAAAACCCCATGGAACACATGTGAACATAATTACTGCCATTTATCTTATATATCGCATATTTGATTATACATTCCATTCCATGCAGGTCTCCCATTTGAGCAAAAAAATATTTTCCAATGGTATCCTTAAAACCAAGGCATTTGCTCTACGTAAGGTTTTTCCAATAATTCAAATAGCTTTGGCATTACCACCTACGCAATAGCAGGCTTTCCATATTTACATTAACTATTTTCTTGAGCCAGCTCATTAGCATATTTCGGCAACCTTTCCCCCTCCACTCTTAAAATATCTCTTTAATTTTATTGTTAATAACTCCAGGTTTTCTCTTCTTTGGCTTACTTATTTTCTACATGAACCACAAATAAACTTGCTTCATAATTTTTCTTGGACCATTATGATGTAAAGAAATCATTTGTTAAACTTTCGTTGCCAAGTTTCAGAAGCATATAGCAAAAGAAACAAGTCAAAGGATTCAATTTTTTTTGGTCTTTGGTTTCAAACTTACTTTATAATGTATTCTGATAAAGTTTTGTTGTTTTTTTTGATAAAATTTTTTTGACCAAAACATAAGCTAAAAATAAAAGCTCCTTTAGACAACACGATTTGTTGGAGGGTGGGGGGAGAGATGCCAGGTTTAACAAATAATTCATTTCAATAAAAATACAGCAATGTACTTACCTCTTTTGTGAAACTTAAGTGAAGCAGAGTTTGTACAGTATCGAAGACCAGTTGGCTTTGGACCATCTTCGAAGACATGCCCCAGATGTGCTCCACACTAAAAATAAAAGAATATACATATTCTCTAAAAGAAACAGTAATATTTTCAAATATGGGCTGGATTTGGAGCCCCAAATTAACAGGTTTAAACAATTCAAAATAATTTCATCATGTACATTATCCAAAACCATGCATTTTCAAAGATAAACTTGGCAAAGTTTATCCCAGATTTGACCAACTTTTGCAATACCTTTCCAGTGCTCAAGATCTGTCAATCGCCAAAATAATGTCAGTTTTTAATAGTGGTATTATCCCAGTTCTGCAAATGGACAAGAGTTGTCAATGTGTACAATGAAGAACCTGAGGCATCCGGAGTGATTTCAGATGGGATGTCTGTGGATAACAGGAGCGTTGTTGTTGGATCGACTGTCTATTAAGGAAGTGTGCAGCAGATTTTCTTAAGAGGTACTAACAGAACAATGCATCCACTCAGCACAACTACACTGGCTAAGCTACATTTGAGAATGAACTGCAACCTCATTCTTAGGAGGATCCTCTTTATACAGTAGCCAGACTTATAGAATCCAAAGTACCACCTATCATGGGCCAGTGGAGTGAGGAAGAGCCTTGCCCATCATAAGAATATTGTCAGCATCACATGGTAGCCTACACTTATGTAGGGACATGTGGTAAACTAGAATCGATACAAGTGGAAAGTGCTCATTAGGGGCACTGGAAATCAGCAAGACCCAGCTAGCAGATAGCTCATGACTGTAAGTACACCAAAATGAGTATTCAAATTTAGTTGCCTCTTAACAAGTTTTAGAGCATCTTGAACTTTCAAAATGTGTACCCAAATCATAATAATTCTGTTAAATAACTAAAAAATACAATTGTGCAGTAGACATATTTACATTTTTTAACAATCATTACACAGTGTGAATATAGCATAACCAGATACAAATATATATATACATATATATATATATATATATATATATATACTCAAGCTACATACAGTACTGTTTCGCCCTTTGTGGGTTCATCAGTGCAGCTCAGAGTTTCTGAGACATAACTCTCAGGCCATGTTGCCGGAGCAAGCACAGCTTAAGAAGTTATTGTGGGATCCTGTCAGAGTGCTCAAACTGCGCATGCGCAGTGAGCTCCGCATTACGCAAACGACAGGTTTAAATGTAAATATATATATATTTGTGTAATTTTGTGTATTCGTATCAAAAAGTGCTCAATGCAATTTGTAGAGCAATATACATAAGGCAAAACACGAAAAATATGAACTATGATTGCAACCAATAGTTTCACGATATTTCGATCATCAGGCAATATACATATACATGTATACATATGTATATTGAAATTTCAAAATAAAACTCTTAAACACCCCTCCCTTTCCCCATAAAAACCCAATGGAAACAAAAACGTTTTACAACCTGTACATGCTTGAAATGAATAGTGGATTTTCAAATGTAAGTTTTGAACTCTAACTCCTCAATCACAAATAAAATGTAATGATTTAACTGAAATCTGCTTACATTACTACACACAACTTCTGTTCTTATCATCCCATGGGAGACATCCTTCAAAAATTTGACATTTCCTTTCATTGCAGCATCTGAAAATGATGGCCAGCCACATCCAGAATCAAATTTGGTTGATGAGTCAAACAATTTATGTCCACAAACAATACAATTATATATCCCTTCTTTGTTGTTGCTCCAATATTCACCTGTAAAAGCCCTGTCAAGAATATCAGAAATAAAGTGATAAACATGTGCTGTAAATCTTGTTGGGTTAAGTATTGTTTTAGGGGTTTAATTATATATCCATTAAGCCTGGAAATGATTAAAAACACAACATTTTCTAAAGCAAAATCAGAAGAATTAACTTATTTCAAAAGAAATAGTAATAACTCTTTAAAAACATTTGCTTTTGAGAGAAATATAAGCCCCTACAGAATAAATATCAACACAAAAATGACAACAGTTTTCATAAAGTATCTATTTTAGACCCTCAAAAATAGCAAGGGAGGTAGAATCTTTCATTTACCACTCAAGGGGAAAATGGTTATAATAATGCTGGAACAAAGTAATTTCAAAGGACATCTAAGTAATAGGATAGCAATTCACTATTTCTGAAATGAGATCACAAATTAACATATAGCAATCAAGTAACTAATAAGCAGATAAATACTCCGGTCTAAATAACATCAATCTCCATCTTCAGTCATTTAAAATGAAATAAAAATAAGTTCTCCAGAAAAGATTTTCCACCTGAAAAATTCTGGTGAGATAAAAGCCAATGTAAAATCAGTCTATTATTATTATTATTATTATTATTATTATTATTATTATTATTTATTAAATTAATGTTTATACAGGATACAATACAAATATGCAAATATATATATAAACACACCAGTATTTTACATATGATGTAAAAACTGCTATCAATGTGGTTTTTTGACACATCAGTAAACAAAAAGGAAAAAAGAAAAACATAATGAGAATAGGAAGCTAAAAAGCTGCTTTAGGGCTGACCTAAGACTATTAACACATAGTAAGTCAATGAAAATGCTGAAAAACGAGCCTAAATTGAATACCGGAAATTTAGAGGAACTAATCACTAAAATCTGAAAATCTAAAAATTCAAAGATGCTAGTTGAAATCATCTTATTTAAAAATCAAGCCTGGTTTCTTAGTATAATTTTTATAATTTTCCTCTTTACGTATTTTTAACGGAAGATCTTACAGAAATAAGCATCTGAAAACCTACTAAAAATCCTTTTAGAGGAAAACTCTAACAGTAAACTAAAAACTAACCTTTCAGTGCCTCTTTCTTGAGTTACATGATACTGTATTGTGTTTAACCTCTCTTTTAACTCGTCATCATTAAATTTAGCTGGGTATGCTTTTGGTCTTGCCTCACCCATAGTCTTGGCTAAAAAAAGAAGAAAAATATTTTTTAAATGTATGTATGTATGTATGTATGTATGTATGTATGTATGTATGTATGTGTGTATGTATGTATGTATGTATGTATGAATGTAATTATGCATGTACGTATGTAAGTATGTATGTATGTATGGTATAGTGATATGTGTGAATGTATGGTGTAGTGATACACATCCACCAGGGCACCAGATTGCGGATGGGGGCAGGACCTCCAGATATGGTGGGAGCTTGCCGTGAATATGGAAATAAGCTGTCCCGAAGAAAATCATAGGTTGCCCTTTGGCAAGGCATAGCACTCAAAAGCCACCCCACCAGGATCACAGGTGAAGACATCGGCAGGGGGATAATGGATGGGCAGCTGGCAATCATCAACAAACCGATGCTTTGATAACTGTACAACACGTCAAGCAGATGAACAACTTACCGTCAATGATTGAGGTGAATGAGCTTCAATGGAAGTTACTGCGTCCGAGAGTGAAAGATCCCTCAGTTGCCGAAACTGTGGCATAAAACCTGAGAAGGGCACTCAGTTCCCCGTTATCTTGCATTTGTTTGTCATTGGATCGTAACTGTAGATGCTCAGAGGGCGATTATGTGTAGTACAAGCATGTGTCATTGAGATGTTTTATTTATTTATTTTTTTTCAAAAGTCCTGTGGCGGCGGAGTAGTGGCTACGTGTAAAGACTTAGCATGTTGGAAGTATGCAGTCACAATTCTGCACACAGACGGTCCAAAGCTTATCTTAACATTGTTTTTAGTTCTGCTCAACAGAAACTACATTTGGTGGAGCTTTTTGAGACTGAGCAGCCCTTTATAGGGGCAATGCTGCTCACCCAGATCGTGGGAAGGGACAAAAAGAAGGTGACCTAAACATCATTTGTTCAACTGGAAGCCGGTCAGCTACCCAGAGCTGACGGTTGTTCAAAAGAAATACCATTTATACAAAGGAGAGAATTAAATTGAATATTGCTGCTTGGAATGTAAGAATTGATTGAGAAGAGTTTACTCATCCAGAACAAAGAACAGCTGTTGTCGCCAAGGAGCTGGCTAGGTACAAAGCGGACATTGCTACTTTATCAGAAACTCGGTTAAGTGAAGAAGATCAGCTTACTGAAAGAGGATATACTTTTTTCTGGTAAAGCAAGCCTGAAGGAATAAAAAAGGATGGAGGAGTAGGTTTTGCTGTACGGACACATATCACAACCAACTTGGAGCAGGCTTATGGAGCTAGTGATCAAATCCTGTGTCTAAGGGCGCCTATAAGATGTGTACTTTACATGTCTGTTATTCCAGTGTATGCTTCTACACTGGACAGTAGCAAGGTCATAATCATTCCGTTTTATCAGGATTTAAGAAATTGCATCTCAGGAATACCAAAGGCAGATAAGTTACTGATACTCAGTGACTTTAATGCACATGTTGGAAGTGATTATAATACCTGGAATGTCTTGGGGAGATATGGTCTTGTTAAGGGAGACGATAATGGTCTTCTCTAGCTGAGTACAAAGTTTAAACTAGCAGTATGTAACACCTTCTTCCAACAAAAGGTTATCCACATGGTAACATTGATACATCCTAGATCAAAACATGGGCATATACTAGACTATATCGTCACACGAAAGCGTAACCTTCAAGAGTCATGCAGGGTGCAGATTGCGGTACTGACCATAAACTTGTTCGTGCTAAAATTAAGAATGAGGGGTTGAGCAACTGGATTAAAAGTGCCTAAGCGCATTGATGTTTCTAAGTTACAAAATGAGGAAGTACGTGAAACTCACAGGAACAAATTTAACATCACATTTGATGGAATTTGGGAGCAAGTCAAATCAAAAGTGATCACAACAGGTGGTGATGTTCCTGGCCTTAGAAAGACTAAACACAGACTAGTTTGATGAGAATGATGTTGCAATTACTAGTCTCCTGGAAGAGAAAACCAGGCTTCATGAGAAACTTCGGTGTACTTCCGGTTCAGCTAGGGCATGTGCGGAAAGAGCTCTCTGGGAGGCAAAATCGAACCTGAAGCAAAAGATTCGACAAATAAAGAACAGATGGTCCTACTATCATTTCAATAACATTCACTGCTCGCCAACTTATGGAGAAGTGAATGGAGCAGGGGGTGCCATTATATCAAGCTTTTATTGATCTGACCAAAGCTATTGAAACGTTCAATCGGAGTGTACTCAGAAAGTTTCTTATGAAACTTGGATGTCCTGCAAGTTTTGTAGAGAAGATAAAATAGTTACACCATACAGGTTGCCACAGGTCAGCAGTGGATCATTGTCAGAACAAGTATCAGTTAGTAATGGTGTAAAACGGGGTGATATAATGGATCCTACTCTTTTCTTAATCTACCTTGCTGTGATGCTTTTTCATGCTTTTAAGGAATTTGATAAAGGTGTAGGCATATGGTTACGAACATCAGGAAAGCTTTTCAGCCTTTGGCACTTCAACCTTCAAATTTTCAGAATCTTGTTCATGAGCTTTTGTATGCCGATGATGCCGATCTTGTTGCAGATCCAGAGGAGGTTCCAGGTAGTTATGAATAAACTCACAAATGCTTGCAAAGCTTTTGGTCTCACCATCAGTCTCAAAAAGACTTACATTATGCTTTCATCTCTTGTTGGAGTGCTATATCCTGAACCACACACTTTAGTTGTTGGGAAGAGGTTAAAGGTTACTGACAGTTTTGCATATCTTGGTGGTACATTGAGCAGAAGAGGGAGGGGGGGATCTGGATGCTGAATAAAATCACAGAATAGCCAAAACCAGTTTTGCTTTTGGTAAGCTGGACAAAAACGTATGGTCAGATCGAGGAATTACATCAAAGACAAAGATTAGGTAACATAAAGCATGTGTGTTCACTTCTTTGTTATATGGCTCAGAACCTCAAGCTTTTGGAAAGGATTCATCAAAATTTTATCTGGAGAATCCTTAACCTTAGTCAGAATACTTTTACACCTGACACTGCAGTCCTTAAATGATCCAACAGCACTAACATTGAGATGTGTATTTGTATCTGTCATTTGTGAACATTCATGGAAGATAAAAGCTGGGTTGAAGAGTCACTTATGTGTGCACAGACACACAGTAACAAAGTGAAGTGATGGGAAACTTCTGTCAAGCAGGAGCATTCATTATACATATATATACATATATGTATATATGTATATAAACATATATGTAAGTATAAGTTTGCCATTGTATTAAAGAGCTAGTTACTATTGTTTGTGGAGTAAAAAAAATGTATACATACATACACATCCATCAATCTATCCATCCATCTATCTATCTATCTATCTATCTATCTATCTATCTATCTATCTATCTATCTATCTATCTATTCATCTATCTATATCATTAATGATAGGTTGCAAAAATTAAGGAAGGAGGTCTTGATTTTAAAAAAGCTGATTAGTTATTTCAAAATTAATCACTGTAAGTTAGGCATACATAATCTTTTACCTTAGATCTACATAGGTCTTAGTAATGTTACAGGGCATCAGATCATCAGTTTTGGTTCTATAATAAAGCATATACCAGAGCATTTTGATTATCATCTTATGGTAAGCATAGTAACCATTTCTTCAAGAGACTTAAAAAATTAGTAAGCATACCAGAAGAAGTTGTGCTTTGCACTGTTGATGTATTTGGGGTTTTGTTCATTATCAGATTTTGTTTAAACTCCTGATTATCATCTTATGGTAAGCATAGTAACCATTTCTTCAAGAGACTTAAAAAATTAGTAAGCATACCAGAAGAAGTTGTGCATTGCACTGTTGATGTATTTGGGGTTTCGTTCATTATCAGATTTTGTTTAAACTCCACTGTCTGGCTGGTCCCATGACCAGCATAAGAAAGATGATGCCTTAGGATTAACCCAACAACTCAATCTCATAAAAAGAACAATTTGTTAAAAAATATAGCAATGAAAAAAAACACACACTACAACTGGTGTGGGTGGGGTTTCTGTGTCCCAGTTTGGAAGCTGTATGACTGCTGGAAGCAAAAGCTGCGAGGAAGATAACTGATAGGCTTTGGACCATCACTGGAGAAATAGCCTCTACTTAAGGAAGAGTGACGACCAACACCATGAATGAATAGTTGTGATACTTGGAGACTCAAAAAATACATGATATCATGGAAACCAGTCAACAAAAAGCTAATGAAAATCAGACTCAGGGGTACACAAATCAAATTATTCATTTTACAGTGCTCACCCACTAACGCCACTGAGAACAAGCAGAAGAACAACTTTTACAAATTCTTACAAAATGAGTTGGATACAATTCTATGCCATGATACAACAATAATTATTGGAGACATGGATGTGAAAGAAGGGAATGACAACATTTATCAACATTTGCTTAGGAAATTACCAAACATGGCTGCAGAGTCACGAAGAAGAATGGGGAGTGACTGGGTGATCTCTAAGTCTACTCATCAATGGTACCTGGAGAATATCCCTGGAATATGTGAAAGTGAGCAGAGGGGCTGTTGTTCGAAGGGACCATCACCTTGAAGTGGCACATGGAATAGAGGAGCTATGCAACTCAACTCAATACAACTCTGTCAATCATTGCTAGCAACGTACTAACCATAAAACAATAAGGCACTAATAGTAGTACAACTAAACAACCACAGATATGTTGATGGATTTCTTGCTTGATTCTACTTTTAATTCTGGGGGGCTCTATGGCAGTCACATATAGATACTGTAAATGTTTTTCTTCAAATATGGCATTTTCTGCAACAATGTGACAAACTTTGCTATGCCTCATTTATAAAAGGAAAAAATGGATCAAATCAACTGGAGACCAGTCTCCCTTTAAAACACAGTTAAAAAAATCCTTACCAAAACATTCTCTGCGCAACTTCAACCCTTCCTCCATGAAACCCTCCATGACAATTGGGCATGCAGTGCTCCCAGTCTTTCTATTCATGACAAGTTAAAGCTTATACAGCACATCATATCATACTGCCAGCAGAGGGAAGTATCTTTTACCCTCCTAAACCTACACTAAGGAAAGGTTTTTGCCCATGGCAAATGATCAGTTTTGGATAAAACAATGGCCAAAATGAGCTTTGGGCAAATCTTTAATCAGTGAGATGCATTATAATGGTTGTCCTCTCTCCCCTTTGCTTTATCATATTGTAGCTTAAACCCTTCTTAATGCAATTTTTTAGTGTTTAGTAGAAAAAAAGTGTAACTTGAAAACCAACCTTTACTGGATAATACATATGGTGGGACTCTTTCAGTCCAACACAGTTAAAAATTAGTCTAACAAAACTCTAGTCCATAGTACTATCATTAAATTCTCTCCTGAGAAATTGTCAGGAGAAATAGGTACAATTATACAAATTTTGTTGAGCAATGGTTACTGTAGCAATGTTCTAGAGCAGGGGTGGGCAACCTTTCTAGAGAGGGGGCCAGATCCTTCAAAAATTTTCTTCATGCAGGCCAAACGTAATAAGAAAAACGAGAAACAAATAGAGAGAAAAACAAAGAGAAAAAAACAAAAGACATTATGTAAAGTAACCTCGCTGTCAGTATTGCCGTGCTTGCTGTAAAAGTGGAGTGAAACCACACCAGTGTGCCCATTTACATGCAGTCAAAACTACACCCATGAAAAGTTACACCGGTGTGTGGCTGCTGAAGTGTGGGTCACAGTCATCCAAGTGAAAAAGTTCTTTTTTGAATCTCAAGTTTGACAAAGTTATATGTTTTATTCAATACATTCAATATCTGCAATCCCTAGACAATCATATTTGCTAACAAAATTTTTTATAATTTTATGGCCTTGCAGGCCATCAAAATTCTTCTCGTGGGACAGATTTTGGCCAGTGGGCCATAGGTTGCCCACCCCTGTTCTAGAGAAAGTAATTGGGTACAAATTATTTAGCTTTGAAAATCCTATTAAACAGAGCCCAAAAAGTGCCCTATATCTCAATTGTCTCTTTGTTTACCATATGAAATAAAAAACCCACTTGCTTTCGGGTTTCTTATTCTGGTGCCTTTGGTCCAGTTGAGTGCCAGTGAAATAGCTATCAACCAAAATGAGCATTATTTTGATAGCAAATTTTAAAGCTATTATTGTAAAGAATACTCCCATCAGCAAATATTTATATTCCCAGCTCAAAAATATAGAATCTTGTTTACATAGGTCTTTCAAAGAAACCAAGAAAATGTTGCCTCTTTCAAAAATTCTCTACCACATTCTCTTATGTGCAGAAATCCTGCATGAAGGTGGCAACAGAAGTGTAACACTGCGATACAGCAATTGCAATTATGTACAAACAAAATCCCATATATTTGTGCAAACTCCCTCCCCATTCCTTACATTTGTAAGGAACACACATTTTCTACCATCCAACTGAAAACTGAAATGCAGTAATGCCAAAAATTATTCTGTTATACCTTGTCAAAATTGCTAAGCATTGCCTCTGGTATTGCCAATGCAAAAAACATTTGGACAATGACAGGTAAGACAAATATTCTCTGTTTGTCTAATTCAAAACTACCCTCTATTTAAGAAGAAATACTGCCTTTTGATCCCAGGACCACTTTCTGAAGGGTTTTGAAGGTGTCTTATTATACATCCAGATAAAGCCCTCTATTAGAAATAACAGCCTGTCATTATTACAAAAATACTCCTGATGTTGAAAGATCTACTTGGAGTATTACAACATTTTCTGTAAATAACTTTACAAAAAAATACAAAACAGATGAAAAAAGGAGACCAAAAAAGGTCTTGCCAGGAAAGATGTGGGCACCAGACTAAAAAGTTATAAAATAAATAAGTAAATAAATAAAAATCAGGAAAAATAAACAGAAAATAACTAATCAAAAGAATCATTCCATCACTTAATTTTATCTGTGGTCTTCCACTTAAGCAGTGACATATCCTCTTCCCTTCTCCATCTGTTGGATTGGTTGATGATTAATTGGTTGGTGTCACTATGTGATTCCCATAGTCATTGAGCACTTAACAAATCAGTTTAAGCAAACTTAAAAAAAAGATCAATCAGAAACTAAACACTGTCCATCAGTGCTATCTAAGTACAATTTTGGGAGTTCATTTGTTCATTTGTTTCCATGTCTCGGCTACAGCATCTCTGCCCAGTAGCAGGCACATGATATTGCTGATGGTGTGGACTCCCTTTAAGACAGCAAAGTTGCGATTTGGGGCATCTGGACATTGCAGGAGGTGATCCAAAGTCTGTGTGGCATCACAACTCCTGGTGTCAGATGTTAATAATCCCATTCATTTCATGAGATTTGAATCTATCAGAACAAGTATGTAGCTGGTTTAGACTGCACCACATTGACCAGCCAAGATTGTGGCCAGTAGCAAGTTGTTCTTTGGGTACTACACCTCTGCTCCCAAAAGCTGTTGAGCTTGGTGATACATCCCATAGTGCCTTCCACATGATTTCTTGTTTAGATTGAGAAGATGAGATATTTTCATCTGATATGGGCAAGAAGCTATGTCTTGACTTCAGATGAGTTAGAGGTGGACCATGGTTATGCAATGGGTGATGCTCATCAGTGATTTGTATTAATCATTCCTAATTAAAGGCAGGCAGATGTCCTCACATGTGGTGGGGCTTTGCCTGACAGAGCATACAGAGTATGGACTGGTATGGATCACATTGTTGTTGTAATTACAACTACAAGTGTTATTGACTGAAATATCCACTTGCTTAGTATGTGTTGACCTTCCCCAGGTGGAGCATGCATACTCACTGACTGAAAAGCATAACTGAAGAGCAGTGGTGTCCAGTGTTGATGGGTTGGCTCCTGACTTGGAGGTTGCCAACTTGTCCGACAGATTATTTCTTGTGGCAATCTTTGCCTTCACATTAGAGCAGTGTGATTTGAAATAGAGTGTTCGATCCAGAGTGACCCCAAATATTTTCTATGTGGATGGTGCTCCAGTGGTTCTTGGTTCCACGTAATATTGAGAGTGTGCTTTGCTTCTTGATTTTTCAGATGAAAAGCACAAACTTGGGCTTTAGCTGGGTTTGGCTTTAAGTCATTGGACTTGTAATAAGCAGTAAGCTGGTTCAGGGCATTCTCAAGGGTGTTTTCGATCTTAGTGAAGGACCACTATTGAGTTGTTATACAGGTGCATTGTATTATTGTTATTTTTATTAGGGGTATTATTATTGTTGTTGTTTCTGAAAACAGTACAAAGAGAAATGTGTAAGCTGATAGAGAAGAGAAGGTGGAGAACAGCTCAACATGTGCTATGGCTTCCAGATGGACAATTGGTGCACCAGGTTGTGACATGGAGTCCAAGAGGAAAACAAAAATGAAGCAGACAAGTGAAAACCTGGCAAGCCACCTTCCAAGAGAAACTTCTTGCCAGGCAAATTTACATTTACAACATACAGGTCCTGGCCAGGAACTGTGACCTGTGGCTTGCTGCCCAGTGTCTCAGCAGAGACTGGACAACCCCCAGGTCTAAGGTAAGGTAAGGTCATTTGGCTTTAGCCACTATAGGCTATGGTAATAAGCAAGCAGCAGCTACCTAGAACTGATACACTATGGACTAGCAAGTAGAAAGTTAATAGGGCTCATAATGCACCAATAACTCATCTCAAGAATGTCTACTCGTTTGTCTTTGGTACAGTCATTAGCACTGTTAGGCTGTATGTTTATTAATGTTAAGCAAAATATATTCTGCTAATTATAAGGCCCATACCAGGTGAAGTAGTGGCTCTCATCAGTTTTAGTATTATCTTAGGGGTCAGGTAGGTTTTTTCAGAATATAAAAAAGAGAAAGCTTAGCTTGATAAGAAAACTTATCTCATAAAATCTTGCTTGTACACAAAACAAATTTCTTGATCCTTGATATCCATTTCTTTAGCAAATGGTGTAAAGTGTTGACTGTGATTGTGTTTGGTTTCGCGGCATCTGTTAGCATGCAAGGTTGAAATGGTTTATGGATATGTAAGTTATCCTACTTGGAGACAGTATTGTCAAATTTGAAATGTTGCAATGAAATTATTGAAGCATCAATAACCAAATCACGCAAAAACCCAAGAGCACTGAGCAGGACTGTTGGTAACAACTGGGTGGGGGTACAGCTGAAGATCAAGATCAGTTATTTGATGTGTGCTGATGTCTAACCCTTAAGCACCACCACCTGAAAAGTAGAGGAAAACCCCCTCAAAACAACTAAAATATTAATGTGGTGGTGGGTATGTAGCATTAAATTATTTGAATACTGCATAAATGAGTATATTTTGAGTTTTTTGGTTACAAGCATTCGGACTAAATTGACAGACAAGGAACAATTGGTTAAGCCGGATAATGAAAAGTGAGGAACAATGGTCAATTAAAAAAGCATTTACACCACAGGTGGTTTGAATGTGGAGAAGAGCAAGGGTGATACAAAGCCACAAAAGCGTGTCTCTGTCAAGAGAGCAACATTCAATTAAAGTGTCGTACAAGGCCAAAAAAAAGAAGAAACATGTTTACATATATGGTATTATACAAAATGAACACGTTTGTTATAAAATTAAACCTGCCGACTTTCCTTCCATAAAAGTGTATTTGAATGCGAAGAAATAACAAGACCTTACATTCACTTAATAGACAATCCCTTATTTCGCAGGTAAGTAATTTTGTTGGGGTAACTGTTTCAATATTTCGCCGGAACTAGCGCTAAGATGGCTCTGTTCAGAGCTGATTCATTAAAAGTGTAGAAATCAACTACAAAACAGCTCCTCCTTAGCCTGGAACAACAGATTTCTATCTCGTAATTGAAAACTACAAAAAAAATCACACACACAATCATTTTACTATCACAAAAATAGAACATCTGTTCTTCTAATCTCAATTAAATAATTGTACACAGTATCTAAATTCATGAGATGGTTTCCGCCGCTCGGACTCTAAAATCTTACAAAAAAATAAAATCTTACCACCATCAGCTACCATCCTTAGAAGATTCATTGTGGTGACTACCGACAAGCCAGTGATCGGTACCTTGGATATTCGTTGCAGGAAATTCATTTTTCGTAAATTCTTTCACTCCCAAAGATTAGTGATGTCATAGGTACACTTCGTTTAAGCCTCTGTCTGCTATTCAACTGCTGTCATCCATGACATGATGTCATGTGGAAGTGGTAACATTCAGTGGGAAGTTGATTAATCCAAATAAGTAACAAAATACACATGAATGTTGGTCTCTTTCTGAAAATAAGGGGTAGCCATGCACAGGGTAGCTCCCTGTGAATGCGCATTAAATAACAGGGTGTGCAAAACAGCAGCTTCTTCTTCAAAGTACTTATCGTTTAGATGTGTGTGCCAATCTAAAATACAAAATAATGACGTTCAGTTGGCAAAACTTATAGTTGCAGCAAGATTTTTTCGACTCACCTGCTTGCTGGTGAAAAAATACCTGGAATCAATCTTTTCTTTACTTGGTGAAAAATACAAAAATTAATGTGAAAAAATAAAATATGGAAAAACAGTTGTCATGCATGAACTCCAATCAAAACAAATACTCACACCAAAATTCACCTGAAATGACCCAACAAATTAATGAACCAGCATGTCGATCAGCTTTATTGATGTATAGGTTCTTTGTGTAAGTCACACTAATTGTTGTCCGGACTCGAAACAAACACAATGGCTGCTACCAGAAAACTGTGGGTGGTGAATAGAAACAGACACAATTACCTTTGGACCTGCAGGCCAGACTTTTTCGTGGAGCCAAGGGGCATGTCCCCTCACTTTTTTTCCAGAGCAATGAAAATTTTTGTCAAAGATTCGTATTGTTTTATGAGCACCTTTAGTAATAATATATAATTTCCATGTTTATGAAACAGTTTACATCAATTGAGAAGCTTCAGATCAATATAATATGATAATGAAAATAATAAGCAATTGGCCTCCTTAGTCACTATATTAAGTGGCCCCTCCACTTTTAAAAAGGATCTGTCGGCCCTGATCTGTGGTTATTAATAAATCTAAATTTGACCACACTTTACAACTTTTGTTCATTGCAAAAAGTGTATAGTGGGCCTGATAAGACTGCTGTATGGCATAGAGGTGAAACGTGGAGGTTAACAAATAAACTAAAGTCGCAAAAGGACGATTGTCTCTCGGGCGAGTACAACCACTTTGCCTTTGCACATTTTGTTGCTAGGACACCTCAAATTGTCTATAATGCTAATTTGTTCCCAATAACATCTCCCCGATAACACCTCTTTTAACTCTTAGGGATGTGGTACTTCAGGTATTTAACATAATTCATATATGATATTTTTGAATGATTTCTGACCTGAATATATCTGCCCTAATGACCGTCGTGACAGTTAACTCCTCCTTCCACTACCAGGCCCTCCTCTTTGTTTTAAAAGGGCGTTGCTAGAAACAGGAAACCACGAAATTGACCCTCATTGTTGTGAAATAATGTCTCTTAATGCTGAGGATTACAGAGAGACACTAGGTGGTGGGAAGGGAGTCGTTATAAATCTGAGAAAAAGCCTTTGGAAGCTTTGCTCTCTGTAGGGTTTTGTAGGTTAAAATGACTTGAAATAAAACACATCTAGTTACGAACAAAATATCTGAACGGGAGATACTTCAGAAAGGCGTAACCAGAAACAGTATTCTAACAATTTTTTATTGGAAATATCCAACGGTGAACTTTCTACTGTCACATTTCTGTATAAATTCATTCCCAATATCACTTAAGTTCGTGATTTCAATAATTTATCTGAGTGTAAAATTGACAGGTACTTTAAATATCTGACAATAAAGTCGAAATGCAGGCTGTGATCTAGCTTCCAAAAAGAAGTGGTCTAAGTACGGTTTCCATATCTTTTAGTATACAGTATTCTCTCCAATTAACGGACACTCTAAAAGGCGGACGCCTAAGATTAACAGAAAACTTTTTTCCCCGATCGTTTTCTGGTCAGTCTCATAACAAAAAAAATTTTAAAAGCGGACACCTAATTGACGGACACTAATTAACGGACAATATTTTTTGCACAAAATAGTCAATATGACTTTTTTTCTTTCCAATTAGCGGACAGTACAAAAAAGTTAGGAGCCAGCAAACAAAAAATAGAGACGAATGAATATTGTCAAGTCAAAAGTGAACTGCAATGTGGTAAAACATAGAAATATATTTCGAACTACTCGTTCATCACCAGTCTACTGTATAAAAGCATCAAGCAAAATGTTCAAAATTTATATTTAATTTACTAGTGAAAAAAAATCCTATGGGAGTACATAAACAAAAGAATAAAGAGCAAAAAGGGAGGACATAATAAAATCCTTGTATATGCCAAAGTAATTAGCGGATTCCATAACAAATTTTCTAAATTTAATAAATAATATAAATTCCCAAGACCATTAGCAAATGGTAACGATGGATGAATATCCTAAATTACTGTCATTATATTTTAATAAGTAGCTGCCTGCTCCTTAATTCATCCTTGGTGTTTAGGGCTGGTTTAATGTGGTAAATTACTGGAAACTTCAGACCATAGCTATCTCAACGATTCAACGTGTTTCCAATAACTTGAGCTGTAATGGAAGTGTTTGGCCCTTTCAAGAATAATAAACATATTTTTGAAATGTTTTGTGGCACGTGTCCAACAATGCTCTCTTTTCGTAAAGAATCAGTTCTGATTGCTATTGCATTTTCGTCCACCTAATTAGATGGCTCGTGCCTGCATCTTAACATTTCCCCCACCAACGGACTCCAGATCTTCATATAGACATGATATTCTCTTGCAAAAGATACTGGTACTGATACACATTCCAATAATTTTCGATACACATGGGTAGGTCGACCTCGTACATTTCTTCAGTAATCATATTTTAGTTACAAATTGCCATACCTCAGAATAAAAATAGTTATAACTATGAATCAATTTCCTTTTTCAAAGAAAGTTCTTTCGAACGTGAATTATTGAATGTTTTTAATAAATGAAATTTCAAAGAAAAGATATGTAATTTTTTATTCGAATGTTTTATTTATAAAATCGAATGTTTTAATGTTTCGTAATGCGTCAATGTTTTGAAAAAGACTGATCGTTTTTAAAAAACATTTTCATCATTGATGTTGTGAGCAGAACTGTCATCGTCATGGCTCCTGGTGACGTGAAGAAAAGTGAGACTGGGAAGCTAACAAACGCTGTCTGCTGACATTAGATGAAAAATAAAAATTTTAGATGAAAATAAAAAGAGAAAAATGAGTTGCAGAGAGATTTTGAAAACATGCAATATTGGAAAGACACGTTTTGAAAGACCAGATAAAAACTAAGAGCAGTGTATGAAAACTTTCAAGGCAAGGGTTTTAAATATATAAACAAAGGAAGCCATCAAAAGTTCAAAGCAATTAATGTAATTATTTACTCTTGGTTTAAAAAATGTGAAGCATCTGGTATCTATGTAAATGGCCCTATACTCAAAGAAGAAGCAACTAATATCAAACAATCTTTGAATCGTCCAGAACTGGATGGATTCAAGGTATCAGAAGGCTGGCTTGATAAATGAAAGTTGAGTCAAGGTATAAAGAAAAAGCAAATCTCTGGTGAGTCTCTGGACGGTTCTGCGACCACAATTGAATCTTGGATGGAACGGGTACAAGAACTCTGCATAGGATACGAGGATAAGGATATAATAAATATGGAGGAGAGTGGGTGCTTTTTAAAGCCTTGCCTATCAAAGATTTGGCTTAGAAGGGAAAGAAAAGCAAGGGTGGAAAAAGTCTATGCAGAGGATAACTGATGCGTTTTTTGTCAGTGCGGATGGAGAAGAAGTTGGAAAACCCGCTATAATTTGGAAGAATAAATCAACAAGATGTTTTAAACGAGCTTGTGCAGCCTATAAGCTTAGTAAGGTCATGTATTTTGCAGATAAGAAGTCTTGGATGCAAGTAGAAACCATGAAACTCTAAACCACCAAATGGCAAAAGAGAAAAGAAAGGTCATTTTGTTTTTGGTTAATGCCACTGTCCATCCACTGTCATTAGTTGACAAGTTTAGCGACATAAAAATCGTATTTCTTCCAAAGAATACCACATCTTGCTTACAACCTCTCGATGCTGGAATAACCCAAAGTTTTAAATGGAAGTATCGAAAGAAGTTGATGCGCTTTGTTATTGCCCGTGTAAAAGGACTTACTAGCCTCAGAAATTACGAAGAAAATTGATGTTTTACAAGCCATTGAATGGGTGGCTAAAGCTTGGGAAGAGTTTACTACTGAAACAATCAAAAACTGTTTTGGTAAATATGGTTTTAATAAGAAATCATGTGAAGTTGAAGGTGATAATGTCGATGATGAGTTCAAAGAGCTTTTCAAAGAACTTACAGAATCTGAAATATCTGCTGGAGAGTACATTGATTTCGATGTCGAAACGTGCACTTTGGTTTCTGAAATCAACCGTGATGAAGTAGATCGGGGGGGGGGAGGGGGTAAGTTCAGTAGAAAAATGTGTTGGTGAATATCTCCGTAAAGAATCTGGAGTAGAAGCTGTAGAAGAGATTTCTTCTGATGACAATGACAAAGATGATGAAAATGCTGACGTGGAAGAGAGAATTACCACATATGAAGCACTGACAATGATTGATAAATTGATAAACTTGAAAGATCTCAATAGTGAGGAAAGAGCTTCTTTGTCCTCACTTAAAGAGAGACTAGGGGTTATTCGTCTCAATAACAAAAAACAACAGTCAATTAAAAAATTTTTAAAGTAAAAACATACAGTATGGTAAATAAACATTTGCTTGCAAATTTTGCGTTCGTTAGTTGATATTATATATAATATTGATATTTATTGTTGTTGTAAAAAAGTTGTATTACGTTCAATTTGGTAATTGTTTCTTTTTTTAATGTCCGAGTTCAACTCGATACTCACTACTTACCCAAATAACACCTGTTAAATATAAAACTCAGGTCTATTTTCAAATTTTGGCCTTACATTACAAAACTTTTCAAAAGGCGGACACTTCCAATTAGCAGACACCTTGCTATTACCCCGATGGTGTCCGCTAATTGGAGAGAATATTGTATTTACAAACACTTATGAAGAGTTATAAGGATATGATATAAGGGACAGTTCTTTAAACCTTGTGCTTTTATTACCATCGTTATTGTTTCTTATGTAAACAAAATCAAAAAAGAATTCCCTGATTTCACTGCTAATTGAAAGCCTGAGACATACAATATGCTCAGAATTTCTTGACTTAAATTGGGATATGTTAGCTTATCAGCTATCAATGAAAAAGGAAAAAAGAAACTTCCTCTTCAAGTGAGTCTTCCCCTAGAAATGACTTTAGTGACGGTACTCGTTTCTTTATTTTGAATGTTTTCTGATGCTTGCTGAGTATTATTTGTCCCTTGAAGTGAAGGTTTTGGTAAACAGGATGGTACTTTTATGTCATTTGCAATGTGGCCCAAATATTGATTGATTGATTTGAGCTCTTAATTCCAAAAGCCTCGATTAGACTTTTCCTGTATTCCATGGAGAGTAATGGCTTACCCAACATTTTTAAGATTGATATTGTTTTCGCACCTATCTTCACTTATCTTGATAATAAGAGAAAAGAGAACTTTCCAATTGTTCTTTATCCTATATCAGGAGCAACACATAGTGAAAGGGATCTTATTGGTTGTTCTCAGTACTTGTCGAATTTCATCTCTTTCTATGATCTTGACCTGACTGATTATTGAATTTCATACCATTGCATCTGCGTACCTTCTTTTGCCACAGTGACAAAAGGTAGAAAGCACTTGCACAGGACTTCACTAACAGCAAAACTGTAAATTTTACTTTTTAAAACCAGTTTCATTATTTGAATAGGCCAGGAGTTAAAAAATTGAAAACAAATTTTTTTGTTTCAAGCATGAAAGATACTCGTTTTTTGAAGAGAGGTATGAAATCTGTTTAAAAAGCTTTCAAATAACACCAATCACAAGTCACTGAAATAAGTAGGGAAAGGGTTGTGAGGTTGAGAATGGACAAAATCAGGCAGAAATAGTTACCGCAGGATAAATTTTATGAGTTGCCTTTGAAAATTGTTTACCAGTATATTAAACTAAAACCTTTCAAAGTTTTTTTAATAGTGGAGAACCATACAAGACATGCTAATAATTATATTGAACTTTGAAGAAATGACAGTAAAAAAAGAAACAAAAAAAAGGGAAAAGAAAAAGATTTAGACAAGAGTTAAGAGTTAACCTTCGACTTAAAACCATTAAAGTCATATGATGAGGCAAAGCAGTCAGAACCCAAAGAATTTCAGAAAATTGCAGTCTCAGGGAAAAAACTACAATCGGAGAAAGACATATTACAACGAGGTACAACAACTGCATGAGTATGAAGACGTTCAGAGAATCGAGTCGCACGAGATGCTACAAACTGAGGTGATACCAACAAGGAAAGCTCATCAGAGTACTTCATATGATAAAACCTATAGAAACGACTAAGAGAAACTGCATTCCGTCGATAAGACTACGGTTGAAGACTAGCAGCAAGATTTAGACTTATCAAGCTACAAACATATCTCTGAATTCAATCAAGAAGATCAAGATGAGATAACAGAGCACGTATCCAGAAATGGTAACAGAGAAGAATGGACTACATAATGAAAACCAAGCAGGTTTCCGAGTTGAACATTGAAGTGAAAATCATAATTTCAATTTTAATCTGATTAAAAATAATTTTCTTTCAAGTGGCATAAAATTTTAATACGTATTTATTGATTTCAAAATGGGATTTGGCACAGTCTGAAGAAAAGGGGCTGTGACTTATTTTAATTAACTATGGAATTAGAGGTAACTGCTTTAATGTTATAGCTAATGTGTACAGCACAATCACCTACATGGAAGAAAAAGATGGGAAACTAAGTGAACTTTTTCAGCGTTATACACGTGTTACGAAAGATGAAAACCTTTCACTGTTAGTATTTTTAATATTTGTCAATGACCTGGAAAAGTCACTCTCACACTATGGTAATCAAGAATTAGTTTTTGATTGAAGTGGTTAGCATATATTAAGATTCCATGCTTTGTTGTAGCCAGATGGCAAAGTATTGTTTACAAATTTGGCAGCAAATTTGCAAAAATCGCAACCTTATTTGAAGAAATTTTCAGGGAAATATTTGACTTTTGGTGAATTAGGACGAATATCAGTTCTGTTGCAATTAATGTTGAGAACATTAGGATATTGGAGCTAATTTCTGAATGAAAAACAAGAGGAGATTTCTGATCACCTACACTATACATTCATTAATAAGTTTAAACAAATGTAATGGATTCTTGCAATAAATGATATTCTTGAAAGCACAGGTTTGTATTTCATTTGGGATAAACAGTATGTAAACAATGCCCAGTTATTTGAAATTATGAAATGCAATCTAAAAGATAAGTTCCTGGAGGGTGGACTTCTATATAAAAAGTGGTACATATCTTTTTTCGGAGTATTTGATAAAAGTACCCTTTCAATGATGTTGGATTTTTAATTTCATCCCTTTTCACTGACACTCTACTGGCTTTCTTTAGCGTTTAATGATAATCCATTTCAAGTACAAGTATCTTCTACAACGTATGTGCTGTTAGCAAGATGTTTCTTTGGGGATTTTTTTTCAATAAAAGACCCTTTTCTCTAAAATCTCTGACTGTGAGCCAAAGCCTATCCCTTATTAAAAGTCCTAGTTTCTTGGATTGATACTAATTTATACCCATTTCTCAGTGAATGTAGGTACAAGGATGTGCACCACATTTTATATAGGAGCCCACTCCCCATGATCAGTTTCTCCAACAATGGAATAACGAAATAAAGGCATAAAAGGAAAGAAATACTTGTTAATTAAAAAAGGGTTTGAGATGGAATACTATTGAAATCACAACCTTCAAATTTCTTGCAATTTCTTTGCTGGGCTTGAACAGCTTTCAGTCAAAACTGGAAGGTGGTCATGTATTGATTAAAATTTACACAAAAGTGATATGAGTGGCGGATAAAATAGGGAATGTGTATCATACTCTTCTCAAGAGCTCCACTTTTTTGTAATAGTCATTTGTATATTAATAAACATTACTTTAAATAATAAACACTACAACTACTAGTAGTAAACATTACTTTAAGTATCAGTATGAGTTTAAATTTACTGCCCTAATGACATACAATAGGCAGAATTAAATTAATAGAAATATTGTAAATTTTGGAAATATATTTTTAGATATCGAAATAAAATACTTGCCCCTTTTGTAAAAAAATCAATTCTATTAATAGAGTTTCTATCATTCTTCCAGTTATTTTCTTTTTTAAGTATGTAATTATTTACTACTTATTATATTACTGATACTATCTATTTACTGTTACTGTTTAAAAAAATTTAATGCATTTTGTAAAAGCTCTAAATAGTCATTTAAATGTTAAGACCTTTAAACTTATTTTAAATTGTATGGTCTTGAAATAGATTTTCGATAGTAATGGTGGTCACAGTAATAGAACAATGAGGTGGATAAGTGGTTTGACAGTTTTGACCTGTTTTATCCAGACCTTTACCAAGGGTCTGTGCAGCCGATGACTTGTTGTAAGTCAAAGATTTGGATTTCCGGCGTTTCGAAGGTCTCTGTGCTTCTCTTTTTTCGTTGGTGCTTTGTTTTGTGTCTTTTTGGGGAAGCATATTGTCTTGGTGTTTTTGGTTTTTACGCCTGACACGTCTTGGGCTTGTTGTTGGCTTTGGGTGGGTGTGAGGTGTCGATGTGCTCCCGTTGGGTTGGTTGTAAAACGTATTCTCTCTTGTAATTGTCGTGTGATTGGTTGGATTTCACTTTTGTGCTCAGAGAACAAGCTCGTTGAATATTCCTTGTGAAAACAAATCAAAAGCTCCCTTTGTTTGTCGTTTGATAAGGCCTTTTAGTCTTTGGTGTAGATATTTTTACTTGAATATTTAACTTGCTTGAAATTGTGTAGCTTAGTTACTTATTCGCGTACAATGGGCTTTATTTCCTATTAAAAGATAGCCCCTCACCAATTTGAGTTCCATACAGAACCATACAATGCATAAAGCTACTGAGTGCTTGGAACTATAGAAAAACATTAAGGAAATCAGATAAGAGTAGACCTTGACTGTTTGCAAGTTATCTTTCACATTATGAACAGATTTTTAACTTTAAATAACGTTTAATGCTGAAGCGTGACATATCTTAAGCTTAATAAAAAGTGTATCTATTTATGTTTTTAATTTATGTACTTTTTTTCGTGTTTGTTGGTTCCACCGTGTTAAACCCTGCTGGTTACTCCCAACACATCCTGACATTTTAAAGTCACAATACTGGAGTTTTTTATTGATAGCACCTTTAATATAAACAGTGGTGTGATTAACACCTTTCACAGATATTTATCCATTAATGATACCATGGACACCAAGACATAGGAACCGTCTCCCAAAGTCCCCCCATTCGAAGGCACGTCCTCTTGGTTGGTCAAAAATCAGTGTTTCAGCATGGTCAAACCACAGGTTCTGCAGACAAGGACCCTAAACTGGAAGATATATTGTGGATTTTGTTTATGATATGTATTGTTACAAATACTCCAAAGTCATCTAAATCTTTGAACATCCCTATAATAATTCTGTTTCTACGTGAAGCTTTTCTTTAGCTGATTCTGTATATTGCTTGCTTAACTTCGGATTTGAGTATATTGAGTCCCTCTCTGTTCTTCCGTCGCTGTGGTTGGTAGAGTATTCTCAACTGAGTTGAGTATCGCTCCTTTGCAAGCATTCAAATTTGTTTTGTCTTTAATGGATTATTTTAATTTTTCATAGACTGTACTTTAGTGTACATATTTCTGGTTTGTAAATCTTGTCTTAGAAGTGTTACGTCAGGCTTTGGATCGCGTTTGATCCGTTCGACTTTCTTCAGATTAACACAAGCATCAGTCATAACTGAAACATGGTCTGATTCACAATCCAACCCTAGATATGTTTTGCATGACTTGGTAGGATTTCTAAATTTTTGGTTTCTCATTATGTCATTATAAATTGATTCATGCATGTTGTCTTCGGTTATGTTGACTAAATCATATATTAACAACAAGTTGGTTAGTTGCTGTGCACTAGTTGATGAACTTTTGTCCTCTGCCGTTGATATCATCTAACTTTTACTGTCCGGTCACATTATTATCTGTTGTACTGCCTACTTTTGCATTCACATCCATAATGAGAACCCTGTCTGATATGCACGAGTAACTAAGGTGCCTTTTCGTGTATTGTTTGTCTAACACAATGCCGACACAAAGTGCATGTTTTTCTGCACCGGAATATACAATTGTGTGACTCCCTTGTTAACCTTTCCTACACCTGTACACCTAACTTCACTGACTCCTAAGAAGTTACACTTTACTCTGTGTATATCTAATTTGATGTTGTCAAATTTTCCTGCTTGGCAAACTGTTCGAACGTTCCATTTTCCAATGCGGATGTTCCCTGGATGACGGTCTGGTTTCATCTGTCGCACGTGAAAGTCCTTAATGACTGAGGCATCTCTACCTGGTGATGTATAGATCCTATTAACCAAGTTGATCTTAATTCCAGTTGATTTTGATACAATAGTTGGTCTTGGCAATGTGGCTAGTAGTTTGTCGCTGCTTTCCACTGTTGCAGTAGTAGGTTGCTCGTAAGCCTTGGTTTGTGACCTGTTGGTCGTGTTGATGCTCCTCCTGCCAAATGGAGAAACTGCTGTTGACTGATCAAGTCCACCCTTCCGCCAGTTATTTTTGACAATGCCTACTGCAAAATAACACTTTCTTTGTAACCCCATATAGGGGATAAGGGATACTTGTTCTTGCTCAAGCAATTCCTTAATGCATGCAGAGGGAAGTAAATCACCACTGTTTCATTCACAGGGTTGTAAATCCTGAGCCGTACTCGCACATATATGATACTTATATTACATTACTGTTTATACCCATTACATTACTATTTATATTTGAGTTGGCGCATTATCATTCTCTCTCTTTTTTTCTCCCCTCCCCCCCCCCCCCACACCCTGGTTCATGGGCGTATTCCCATCCCTACACATTGTGAAAGTACATGGATTCAGGCGAAAAAAATGCCTTTGTTTATTTCATACCACGTGCTTTTTGATTCACAGATATTAGGAGTCAATACGTATGGTCTATACTGTCGTGGTGTTCAGAAGGAGTAGCTTTGACCGTGCTAAGACAGTTTTATTGCAGCAGAAAATCTTCGTGAACTTTAAAGGCTTACATTTACAATAACTATCCAGTTGAACAAAAACAACCTTTTCATCGACTTCTCCGAGAAGATTTCACATTTGAAAACATTATTCATCTGTAACGGAACTATTAGAATGTACTTGTCGGGCTTCTTCTTGCAGAGGCGGAATTAACAAGGTGTGGCGTGATTCCTTATCTCCAAAAATTCAAATGGTATATCTATGAATTGATAAGATATGTCAATGAAATGTCGATAACGCGCAAGCTTTTAGATTCCTTTTATCAGGGGCGTTGCAAGTCACAAAAAGTGAGATAAAAACAATGAAAGCGTCTAGAAAGAAACCCAGATAAAATTCTTTTGGACACGCTAGTCAGACTCAGAAAGACGGTTAATCCCTTTTAAGTACTTTTATCTATTTGGAAACTTCCCAGAAAGCAGCCATTTTATGCAGCATTTTTTGTTCTTGTCTGTTTACAAAGAAGGAAAGATTATAATTAAGAATTTACGACCTTTTACTCAAAGATACCAGAACGGAATTCAGAATTTAAAATTTGAAAGGAAATTCATTCTTCAAGCATTAATAATCAACATGTTTGTAAGTCAAAGAAATTACTTAATAAAACACCTCAGTCATTTATTATTAATCATACCAAATATGACATCTTTTCTCCACAAAAGTCGCACATGATGAAACGGCTTATTTTCCATTACCATCCTGGGGATTTTCGACAGCAATGGCAGCTATTGTGGATCTGGGCGTGGACCAATCCGGCAGTAGTTTTCTCTGTTCTGTCGGCATACTGATTTGGCAAACGTTTTATGCCGCCTGTCGTGGCTGTCGCAACCCACCTCTCATTTCCAGGATGAGGGACTGGCTGGAGATACTACTGACTTGCAATACATTGAGGCCGAGAAGGCCACCGTGACCCTGGCAAGGAGAGCATAGGGATTACTAGCACTTGCTCAAGGTACTACCCTAGACTAGTGGAGGAAAGTGGTCATCTTACTTCTCCATTGCATGCCGAGCCTGTGAGCCAGACCATTCCAATGCCCTGGTGACCTTAATTCAGTAATTGTTTGATTTCACCTAGTAAAAGGAAATGCATTGAATCCCAAGCAAGTAGCTTTTGAGACCCAAACGTAAATGTTCCAAGAATCTCTCTGCCGTCACGTCTCTGTCATCACATAGTTTGTCCATCCAGAGGCAGAAAAAGCTACTACACACTTCAAACGGAGCTCTTCATTTAGAGTTTTGACTTCTATTTCAGTCCCCTTAAAATGGCTACTTTATGCTCCATCTGCAATTGCAGTTAAAGAAACAGCTATATTTACTTTCTTTTGACCCAGAGTTTTTATATTTACAGAGTGAGGATCTCGTTTCTCAACAGTACTATTGGTCAACATTTCATTTCAGATAGCCGTTTCATCCAGAGCGAACATTTTTTTGAATCTTTAGTTTACCTTTCTATGTAGTCGGTGGACGTTGTGAATATAAGCGCAAAGTTTCTCAAACAGTTGATTTGGATTTTTCTCTACCTTTATTGTTCGTCTTCTGATGAAGAGACCACATCTGCACATGCACTTGTACACCAAACCATCACTATTCAAATCTATTACCCAATCATCTTACTCTCTGTATTCACTGACTAATTTTCCTGTTGCAGTTTTTTTTGCTTTAACTTTGATCAGCTTCTGAGAAACCTGCAAACCATTCCTTCGTCCACCTCCATCCAAATGCAGTTTCTGCCCTCCAGCTATAAAACTTCCAGGTAGTCAACTAATTTTTCTTTCTTAGCTTTTCATTCACGAATTGCCTCCACTGCTACCCTGTGCTTTCTACGTGCCGCTTTCAATTTTTAAATCGATTGTGTAATTCCGTGGGTTTTCTTCCTTTCTTGAAATTCTTCCTATTTGTTCGTCTGCCATTTCAGAAAAAGCTTCTGTTTGCATTAACGGTATAGCATGGGCAAGTTATGCTCCTAGGTGTCCGATCTGAGATCATTATATCTTCTCAAGGTGAGGATGACCGTGCTATCCTTAAACATATGATACAAGTTTCATTAAATCTGTCAATTATAGGTTTTTAAAGAGCTATGTCGTATGTATTACTGTCGTCTTTATTTTTATCGCTTCTCGGCCTTTTGGTTAAGATCAAGTGTAAAGCTCTGATCTCTCCTTGGTCGGGTCTTCGGCTAAAGGGCCCAACCATGCAGGAGAGGTGTTCCCGAGATGCTTGAGCACTGGCTTTAGACCAACTCAAGAGGAAGGGTTTCCCACGGAGGATCCTGGAGGAGCAATCTGTATGTCTTGCATTTTATATTGTCTTGCGTGCTTTCTGTCCCACTTTTTCTTGATCTGTTGCTTCCCTTCGGGTCTCTCATTGATGGGAATCCGTAAAAGACAAAAAATGGGCCCACTGTTTACCAGGGGTATCATCAATGAACAATGAAAGACCCATATGTATTACTATTTCAGTCAACCTCGGTCGGAATGTCATGACTTTTTCTTCCCAGTAGTTCCGATCTTGCATTGCCGTGATCCAATTCTCTGTTACCAGCCTCGTGTCATCAATGCGTACATCAATGAGGGTCCTTCGAGGTCTTCCACAAGGTTTCTTCCCATGCGCGGGTTCCCACAGTAACAGAAGGTGGATTAACACAATTTTACTTTGCCAACAGTGACCTCAGAAACACATCCGTTCCAGACCTGAAGCATTCTGGTGTAACACTTGTCTAATCGTTTGATCTGCTCAGTTCTAATACTCCGTGTACTAGAGCAATAGTTAGGGACGGTTGTAAGTGCAATACGATTAAAACAAAGACTGTTTCAAGCGTATTGCACGGTTAGACTTCAAGATCACATCAAACCTTTTAAGAGCAGTCCATGCCTTAGCAATTCTGACATCGATGTCTTTTTTTACATGAATTCATCCATGAGCCCAAATACAGAAAATCATCTGTGCTTTTTAGCCTCTCGTTCTTAAACACTCAAGGAGACTAATTATAAACCATAAATTCTGTTTTAGTGTTGTTAATATGCAGACCAATTATTTTTTTTTGCAGCATTTTTAATTCTATGAAGAAGGCTTCCAGCTTGTTCCAGTGTATCAAGAGATAAGCGCAATGTCATCAACGTAGTTAGTATCACTAATGGTGACAGCAGGATGCCTTCTGCTCCTTGCTCTCGCAACAGTGAAGAATCCAATGTCAGAAGGCGTTGTGATGGCAATTCGCATGGCGTAGCCTGGAGCTACAAATTAATGTTAAGTAACTGTAATATTTAAAAGGTATTAAAACCTCTGATTATATATATATATATATATATATATATATATATATATATATTTGACACAGGAAATGACTAAAGAAAGTATGCCAACATTTACTTGAGTAAATCAAATATTTATTTATTATTTCAAATTTTCGTCTGTCTACAACAGACTTTATCAATAAACTGACAAGCAAAAAACGTATACGAGATAAGACTGGACACACGTTGCTAAGTGACAATTTATAGACATGCAACAAAAATT
>RDPX01000282.1:559585-577849 GCA_003991215.1 Morbakka virulenta | reverse complement strand
ACAAATATCCAGTCTGTATTCAATGCTGCAATACCAGACTTAGTGCTAGTACTAAGACATCTCTCCATGTATTGTCAGCTATCAGGCTAGGAGTGGGGAGTGCTGTAGTCATGAGTTGTTGTCATACAACAACAACCGCTTGAGCAATGTGCCTTTCCTCACTGGTTGTGAGGCGCCACTTGCAAGGTTGAAGTGATGTTTCCATTTTTATTTGGTTATTTTATCTCACTCTTGTGGCTACAGTACATGTGCCTGCATTCAACTTTCCTGGCTTGTTGTTGGGCGCTGAATGTGGGTTTTTCACCCATCCATCACTAGATGGTGTGTAACCACTCGATAATAATAATTAACAAAGTACAGATTCATCCAATAGTGCAAAGCACTAGATGATGTTTAATGCACAAGTAATATGCTGGAAAGATAGGTGAGTGACAAGAAAGACTTTATGTCAGTCTAGAAGAAGGAGGACAAGGACTCAGTCAATGAAAGATGTGTACAAATAGACTAGCTTATGTGTGGTTTGCTGTATGTTTATATCAAAGAGTCAGTGCATAAAAGCTGTTTGGAAAAGAGAACTTTTGAAAGAAGAAAATGCCATCATTGCAGAGTGTTTGACCACCATGCAGGATGTTGAAGTAATATTGACATTTAAAGGTGAAAACATAAAACTAAATAATGAGCTGGTTGAGGCAGAATGGAAAGCAACATGGAAGAAAGCGAAAATCACACTAAGAAGGGGTGCAGAAAGGAGGAGAATTGAAAAGTATGAGGCAAAAGAACAGCAAAGCAAATTATTTAGAGATCAGGAATGGGAATGCCACCTGTGGGTAAAGGGGATCCTGCACCCAAGCAAAATATCTGTTACAATGGATATGCTTGAGCAGATGGTTGACACAAGTTTGTGGAAGATGACAGTAGGGTTGATAGGGGATGGAAGGTGTAGAATTTTCTTTGAGCAGAATGATAACTTAAAGCACTTGGTTGCAGCATGTATAGTGCTGGTGGACAGTAAAAATTTCATCAAGACACAACAGAGCTCTGATAGTATAAACAATTGTATGGGAAAAAGAAAACAACCTAATTGGACAGGATATGGTGTGGTACAAGGAGAGATGGGAACAAGGAACAGCTCTAGAAAAAAAGTATGTTTCATTGTATAGGGGTTTCTTTTGAGAAAAAGACCAGTTGTACAGTTGATTGATTTGCCTTACAATATGTGGAGTAGACTCTACCTTTGGTAGGTAATGGCAGAGCTCTGCTTGTTAACAATGACATCAGCTCCCTGAACTTGCTGTTACACTTGCACCAGCTTGTCCCTCAGCTCCAAGGGTGTCACCAAGATACCAAAACTTCTTGACAACTTTAATTTCCTAACCCTCCAAATGGACTTTCCATAGGTCTAAGTTACAGGTTGCCTCTCCTTCTATGTACCTCTTGCAGCTAAAATGGTTACTTTCGGTCAGTTTGGCCTTTATTCCACTGTTACAATTATGTACCCAATGTTGCAGGTACCACAATAGATTGAGTTGCTCCCAACTCCATTCCCACAGACTGAACAGGGAAACTTTTCTTTCTCCAATGGCATTCCAAAGTTGTGACCACTGACCATCACTTTTGTCTTTCCCATGCTCACTCTCAAACCTTTACCTTCCAAACCCTTCTATCTATCTATCTATCTATCTATCTATCTATCTATCTATCTATCTATCTATCTATCTATCTCTCTATCTATCTATCTATCTATCTATCTCTCTATCTATCTATCTATCCATCTATCTATCCATCTATCTATCCATTTTTCTTTCATGAATATATGTCTGTAACTTGCTTATGCTGCTCTTTGAAAAAAACCCACAGCTTTAGTTCAATTTAGATATTCATGATTATTATGGTAGTGTAAATGGAAACTTATGCAATGTATGTGATACTACATCATACTGGGTTACTTTTAATGGATTATGGAAAAGCTATAGAGAAGGAATGGCTCTTGAAAAACTACAGTGTAAATGTCAACAATATAACCATGTAAATTGTTTAACAAACTAATATTAAATAAAGGAAACCATACATTACAAACCCAATGAATTACTGATTTTTTAAATAATTGAAAAAATTGAAAGTAAATCAGTTACTGGGTATATTTAATAAAAATTCTGTATTCAGACCCTACAAGAATGCTGGAATGACATTGTTGATACAGATAGATGCTAACTCTTTCAGACAAGTTATATTTTGAAATATTTTTTTTCAGTTAGAAAAATGGCTTAATCATGATGAAGAGCTGATAAAACAGACAAAAAGACAGGTATGTGATTATCAGACTGTCACATTTTTATATTTTTATTTAGTCATATTTTTATTTTGTACATAACACTCAGTTACGTGATAAAATTCACATGTGGGATACTAATATGACAGCATTGGTTAACATATTGTATAGAAATTACTGAGGTACTATGTAACATTGTTGGATGTAGCACAGAAAATTTTGATTAACACATTAAAGTAACATTGGTAAACACTATGACATCAGTGGCCACCATATTTCATGTCATCACAAACTGACAAACGTACCACATAATATTATTGATTAACATACATTTAATACATCTACTTTTACTACTTTTCCCTCATTTCAGCATTTAGTTTTCATCGACAACATTTATTCAGAAGAAAGTGTAGTCTTCAATCCAGTAAGATCAAAAAGACCCAAGACACCATCAAAAAATGAAAAAAGATTGTAAGTAATTAATTTTATTTGTGGCTTTCACTTTAATCACATTGATTTTAAACTAAATAATTTGTTTCCTCTTCCCAATATGAGTCATTGGTCTATTTTTGAATTATTTCTTTTGATGCCATTTTCCCATGGTCTTGAGCTAAGATTGTTGCCTTTAGAGGGACTGTTTATGGCAGTGAGAATTTTCTTGGCCTCATGCTTTTCCTGGTGCAAACAAAGGAAATCAAACGTAAAAACTCTTGTTTACAATGGAACTGCACAAACAATCAAGCCACACCTTGATGTTTGTAACATTTGATATATGAAGTGTGAGTTAAGAAAGCATGAATCCACATAAAATGCCACAGTCAAGAGTATTGTGTATGTAAAAGCTACTTATTGACAGTTGAGGCATCTTCAGAGGAATGTTTTAGAATTTTCTGGAACATCAGTCAATGAGGCTAAATCTATAAATGATTATTCAGTAGTTAGATATATGTTTGCTTTTTACTGAAAGTTGTCAAAAATATGTTGTATGCCCAATTTTTTCCTTTAATTTTTTTAGCTTTTTAATTTTTCCATCCAAAATATAATCCCCACTTGTTTTTTGTGTATGAAGGTGAAATTTTTGCATACCACAGTGATAAAATATGTATAGTACAGAATAGCCTATTACTTTGAATTGAATGACTCATTCTTTTAATTATTTCTTTTCTATAACCATAAATGGACCCACTGATTGCTTCTTTGGATTTTTTAATGATAAATTACTGTTTTAGTACCTGTTTTGCTTTTTTTGTGAAAGAAGGCTATTCCAGATAAATTTGTGTTGTGGGTGTCTAGCCCCAGCATACCACTTACACAGGCTACAACAATGTACAGTCCCACAGCCAATTTATACTTATAGCTAGACACTATGATTTATCATATTTTACAGCCAGACACTGTGACTCATATTTTTTATTGTCTAGCACCATCACTACTATTGTTGTTGCATCCTCGTAATGTACAGCATATGTGAGATCTTTTTGTTTTTGTCCTTCCTATTCACATCCTTTGCACAGAATAGCAGTTTTTCAATCAACCAAATAGGGTTGACATTCAACATTCCATTCAACGGGCAAGAATCCTTGTTGCGACAAATTGCGAAAATTGTCGCAACAAGGATTCTTGCCCGTTGAATGGAAAGTGTCGTGATAAGCACGTCATCTACCAAGGTACCATCAAAGCATCAGAAAACGACGAAGGTGTGAACTACATGGGATTAACCGAAAAAACGTTTGAAGAAAGATGGTATTTACACAAGAATTCCTTTAAGTATGAACATAAAGCTAATTCAACAGAACTTTCGAAATATGCCTGGAATTTACAAAACAGGAACACCAATTTTGAAGTGGAAAGTGATCGACCATGCCCACCCGTATGTTAATGGCAGCAAAACGTGCAACCTCTGTCAGACAGAGAAATTCCACATAATTACGTCCAAATTGAAACTATTAAACAAAGGATCCAAACTAATCTCTACATGTCGACACGTTAATAAACACCTTTTAAAGAATTACAAATCCGTCCCTCCAGACCATTGAGAATTTTAATGACTTTTTAATTACTATATCAACTTTATATAAGTGCATAGATTTTTAGCAGTTTTTTATGTGTACATCTCATGAATGCGTAAGCAAGAAACTCGGAGTTATGTACTTTTATCAGAAATATTGAGATAAAATTTTAACTTAAAATGAATTGTAAAGAAATGGAAAAATTAATTTCAAAGAAATGAAAAGATTAATAAAATGAATTGCAAAGAAATGATAAGGTCTTCTTCAGGCATTGCCCTGAAGACTTGCCCATAAAATATATTTACTCGTTGCCACTGATTCACTGTTTCATTTGACCCATTTCTTTTTTGTTAACATATTAACTTAATAGAAACTAAACAGGTGTTTTGTAATTGTTTTATGTAAGACTTTGAACAAGGCTAAAAGACTACTTTAATCCAGAGGATTATTTATTACCGATTTTTTCCTTCATATTTTTTGAAATTTTTTATGTTTTTCATTGCTATTCCAATTCATATCCAAAACATGTGCATGTTTTTTTTATAGAAATTATCATGGGGAATGTTTTTAGGAGATTCTCTTGTTAGCACTTGCACAGTTCGTTGCAACTTGTGTGACTTCTTACCCTCGTCGTCTTCATCCCCATTTAGTTGTTATTCCTTGTTTTAATAAATCTTTCTGTCTGTAAAGGGTTTTTTGTCCTCTGACAATGGAACTCTTTGGCTTTAAACTGCTACACTGGTTTAAATGTATTAAAACTTAAGTAACTTTTTATTGTTTTGTTTTGGCATTCACTTTCTTTGTCACAGTTACTTACACGTCTTTTAGCCTAAAATGGATATCAACCGTAAAGAAACACACCAGAAAACAGAAACAAGAAAACTGAGTAGTCTCGGACGAGTAGCAGAAAAAGAGATGGCTGAAACAAAATTTGAAGAAGGCTAACTTTACAGCATCTAATACTTTGTATTTAGCAATAGCCCCTAAATTTTATTTACTTTTTAAGTTGACTTAATCACCCAGTGACAGTAGAATTTATATAAGCTTTTTAGGTATATAAACATAATCAATTTAAACACTTATTTTTTTTCTCGTTTTTTAATCAGACTGAATTTTTGTATTTTCTAATTTTTTATACCATTAAATTATCTTGTTGGTTTATTTTGCAGTATGGAGGACCTGCTAAACAAGACATCCAAAAATTGTGATTTTTGTAACTTTCGAAAGTATGTCTTAAATTAATTTACAAACTTTTATTTCCCTATTTTTGTTACAGCCTGTTTGTTTGCTTTGATTAGGTTAAGTGATATGGTTGAATATAGAAATTGGCTTCAGATGGTAACTTGAGGGTTATAGTATATTTCAAGGCCTTAAATGTTGCCACCACAACTGGTAAAGCATTGGAATAATATTATGAACGAAATTCTTTTGAATATTGGTGCGAAAGACACGCCTTGGTAGGGTGTAACCACTTTTTGTGCTTTTTTGTCATTGGAATTATACATACACAATACAGCCAACTTGAGTTTACACTCTTTATTCTCAACACCGAGAGTTGAGCTCCATTGATTCCAGATAACCCAGATTCCATTAGATAACCCTTATGATATGAAAAAATCCTAGTGGGATGACTGCCATGACCAGAACAGATAGTCAGATAATAGCAGACTAAAGAAAAGAATTGAAGAACTTTAAAGAATCACAGGTCTAAGGATTGTCATAGGGTGAAGCCCAATATTCAAATTTATCAAAATCAAATCTTATGGCGGAGATATTTAGATTTCGATTGTATGATAAAGTAAAGAGGTTAATTTTGATATAGTTTCTTTACAAAATACTCTGTATCACTAATATATTTTTAGTGTTGAGGAATGCATGAATTATTGAATCACACTGTATTATCCATGGATAGTAGTGTTTTCAGTAATTTTCGCATGGGGGTCAGTTACTTATGGGACTTTGTGTGTGATGACTGAAATTTTGAGAGCAGGAGGGGAACAATGAGCTTAAAAAGAGTGTATTTTCTAAAGGAGGAAACTAAAGCCAATATTTCACTCAATGATGTAAGCGTTTGATGTAGTTACAGCTGATATTTTGCCTGCGTTTCTCCATAATAGAAAGCGTATATTTCGCTGGATATGATGAGCATTTGGTACAGTTATAGCTGCTTTAGTATTCTTTCCCCCTTGCATTTATCTTTTACAAAAAACCCCACACGATGTTTCACTCAATCAGGTAAACATTTGGTCCAGTTTCAGCTTATTTTTCGCCTACGCTTCCACTTCACAAATAGGCTATATGTTGAGCATTTAGTACAGTTATAGCTGCTTTACTATTCTCTATTTCCCTTTGCTGCGACTACTCTCAGAGAGATTTCTGAACTGTAGTGCTACTAGAGTTGCCAAGCCCATTTATTAAACATTCCTTTTACGCCCCTGGATGGATTTTCTGTCAGCCAAGGGACCTTTAAAAGATGAGGAAACAACTTCTACACTAAGGAATAAATGGCATTAAAATGCTAGACAAACCAAAACCGACATGTTTGTTTTGGTTTTATTTCCAAGTATTATTTTCATTCTTTATTATGAAAGTATTGTTTTTAGATTTCTTTTCATCGGAATAAATGTGTACTATGAAGTTTTTTTTCTGCTGGCTCCAACAGATTCACTGCACAAGATAATTTTGGTTTTTTGGAATCAAAACATGCAGTCATTGGTAAGTATATTATTAGATTGATTGGTTGTAGATAATCATGAATGATTTGATTGGTTGTAAATAATCATGAATGATTTGATTGGTTACCGTTATTTATGACGAATATGATTATTGAAATATCATTTTTAAATTCTTTTAATATCTTTTTTTATATTCTTTTAATATCCTTTTTACATTTTCTATCTAAAATCGTAACTTTTCCGATATACGTGAAGTAAGTTACTTGTTTTACATTTCCATTATTGAAATCTTACTATCTTACTATTTTTCTTTCGATTTTTTCAAGCCCGTTTTGTTTTTACAAAGTTTTTGGTCAGTCTTTTTCATTCACGTTTTATCTGTAAAGAATATGTCAGTCTGTGTAGTTTACCCTTACTGTTACTATTACTGTTACTATTAATACTGTATCGTCTGCATTCCACATGTTTGTAGTATATAATCCTTCTATGTCATCCGTTGCTCTTTGAATGTATAAGTAATCTGCTCAAAAACCCCCATTCTTGCCTTACACCTTATTTTACATCAGTTTATTCAAACCTTCTTTCCATAGCTATGATAGCTGGTTTGTGGTTACGAAAGAGATTTAAGACTAGACGAGCATTTTGCCATATGGTCTTTAGCCGTAAATAATCCTCATCATTTTTCGTGTTTTCCGGTATCAAGTTCATTTTGAAGACCAACAAAACGTTAGACCTTATTCTAGAACTGTCTCTCATGTTATACTAAATACATTGAAAACATTTCTCGATCCTTTACTTTCTGTTAGCTTAGTTGACTCACAATACTGATGGTTTTTGTTTTTTACTCTTATTGCCTCCAATTATTTTTGATACAAATACCAAAGAAAATAAAGCCAGTAGATGTGAATAATAGATAGTATGAAAGAAAACATTTTCTTAATAAAAGTCTTTTTTTTTCTATCAGGGATGTGACGTGCGTTTTATATTTTATGTGGAACTTGAGTAATATCGAAAACAGATCATTCCACAGTTGTCTCATCTAGGCTACAATTCTGCTTTTATCTTCTGGCCGACTTTTCTAAATACCTTGGATATCAAGCGTCACTCTTTCCATCATTACCCCTGGTCACTCTATACCTGCAACTTTTCCCGTTATTGTACCACCACCATCGACAAGCTATTCTTCAGTTTGTTTTTTTGTTCATCGTCCCAACAGATCTCTTCCTCGTGATCTTTCTCCCCTATTTTTTCACGTAAAATTATTCATACGTAGATTTTGTATTTGTTTTTCTCAGTTATTTTTCTTTCTCGTGTGAAAAGAAGCCATTGTCGATTGAGTCTTTTTATGCTTGTTTAATTTCACCATTTATACAAAAGTATCTCGTTTTCGTCGTTTCCTTTAAATTTCCGTTCAACAATTTCTTCTAAAGTTTGATCAGTGTTCTTTTCTCTGCTCTTCTTTATATATATATACAGTCGAGCCTCTAATAGCGGCCACTTTTAGATCCAAGAGCAGGTGGGCCTAATTCGAGGGGTTATTAAAAAATTCACAAAATCTTGGCCTAAACCCATTTTATATGTTTATATGTTGTTTTAAATATGTTTATATGTTGTTTTGAGTGCCCGTAAAATAGCCTTTGACCGGCAGCAGCAAATATATCTGTAAATTTACAAATGAAAAAGACTTCGGTAAGAAGACAATTATCAGGTTCAAATTCAAAACAAAATAATATCTAATTTTTGTAAGTTATAAAATGATAAGTACATATTCCCATACTATTTTTATTTTCACTTTTTTCTCCTGTCCTCTTTACATGCTTCATCGATGGATTTTTTCTTTTCTTCGATCTTCATGCGTACCCAGTTCATGCTGAAGGAATCTCCTCTAAATTCATAAAGACAGGGCACTTCTATCTCAAAGTCTGCTCCTCTATTAACTGGCTTTCCAGTTATTTTTGTTGAAGCTGAGTTAGTCGATTGCCGCAGAAATCGAAGCACGAATTTGTTAAAGTATCCAGGTACGTGTCCAAGAACATCTAAATTTGGCTTTTTCTTCACGGACTCGGCTTCAATGTCTTCCGTGTTATCGCGTTCTTGAACCCAACACAAAGCTTCACCCGCAATAGGAACCCACCAAGATTGATATACATAGTAGCCACGAGTGTAAGAAGCAAATTCGAAGGGCTCCTTCATGCATTTAAGTAAAGTTCGATGATGACAAATAAATTTTATGGGCTTTTGTCGAGTATGGGCAGGCTAGAGAGGCCACATCCGACAAAAGCTTAAAATCAAAACTGTTAAAAAAGAAGTCAATTGGCAAAATTCAAGTTGGGGAGAAAAAATCTTGTTTTTTTTCGTCGTTTCAATTTTGATGGCTTCGTTGGATTTTTTGATCATTTTGGTAAAATACAGTTTGGTTTCTTCATATTTGCCGTTAATATTTTTCACAAAAAAACTAACACTTTCCAACAGCTCTTGGACTTTTTTGATAACTTTTTAGTTCATGTTATAAACCTAAATTTGTTTTTCAGTTTCAAATGCTTTCAAAATCGAAAAATTTCATGGGATGGCTTTGTTTAAGCACCACAATCCAACAGAGTTTACAATGACAGAGGTAAGTTTGAAATGAGCATCATTTGTTTCAGGTTGTTTTTGATGTTGTTTTTGATAAAATAAATAATTTACTGTTATCTTTACATATATTATATTATATTTTATTATATTGTATTATATTTCATTGTGTAACATGTAAACACACACATATATATATATATATATATATATATATATATATATATCAAAATTCGGTGTCAGTGACACACATTTTCTTTTTTGCTACCTCAATGCTGCAACTGAAAGGTAGTATTTTTTCTATTTAGCGCCCCAGGTGTTAATTTTTGTTTTTTAGTTTGAAAGGGGCGTTAATGAGGTAGAGGACGTTTTTGAGAAAATTCGTATTACCGTGTTCATTATAAATTGCAAACTCAAAAAAGCTATAGTAATATTTATGAACATTTTTATAGTAAACAATATAGTACCATGGCAACAGTATAGTACTAATCTCTGCAAATTTATTCGTTACCTCTCTCGGTCAGTGTCAATCGAATTTTATGAATCATCTTCCACGTCAGAATCCATATTGTTCGCAGTTGAATTAAAAAGAACATTAAATGATGCTGTCAGCAAATTCGTTTGTTTCCTGACCGTTTCTCTGCAAGATACACGTGATTGACCCATTTTGAAAAAATGTATCGACTCGTTTTGGCTGCCATCAGCGGGTAACGTAACTGCAAAAGATTGAAACGAATTTGCTGCTTTATTTTCAGTAAAGAATCCCATTATCCCAGAATCCCAAGAAACCAATTCTTTAATTTTTCGTCTTGGAACAGGTTTAAGATTCCTAGCTTCTGTGTATTCATGCACTCTAGCAGGCAATCACTGATGTATTCTTTTTTGCAATTAAGGCTTTAAGCGCTTAATTCCGTACTATACCATGGGCCAGTACACACCTAGTATATCCGACACAAAAACATCTCTGTTAGCAGATTTAGAAGTTGCTCGAAGCTCGGTAGTCATATGTTATATGGGCTTTGAAAGAATCCCTTGAAAATAATCAACGTGAAGAAGGAAACATACCAACGACTGATACAAACCATTGGATAGTTATCTGCTCACCCAACCGTTTAAAGAAGATTGAACCAGACACACGTTCAGGCTCGTCGTTTATCGATTTATGCATCAGAAACACATTGAAATGTTTAAGTTTGTTTCCGTCCCCTTTAGCTGTTAAACAAATACATGAACCGTCTTATGGCCGGGTTTTTTTAATGGAATATCTCGCCTCCCAGACTGACTCATTGTTGTATTAGAGACCATATCATCCTACACTTGGGGTTCGTCCATAGCAATAACAAACGCTTGTGCGAATTGGATACTGTCCAGTACCCTTCGAACTTTTAGTAGCTACAAAACCATCTTATTAACCATGTGAGGCAGATCATTTTGAGCTGTAGTTCTTTGACGTAGCGTTAGTTCATTTCTGTTCAAAACTTATTGACCCAGTCAGTGCCAGCATTGAAAAAGCCTTTTTCTGTAGGATCACCGTGTTTTTCATCGAAAAGGGATTTTGCGTTCAGCTTCGTCATTTTTAAGGAAATACGGAGTAACTTATTTACAACCCCCAAAATCTATTCTACCAACTTTTGTTGAAGTTGTTTATCCATTAACGGCCGGCAAGTGACATTTCTCTTTATTTTTTGCACCACCAATTGTTTATTTTGTGCTTTTTGCAAACAGTTTTTTCTCCTTTCTGACGCCATTCTTTACGATTCTTTACCCATATACGATCAAGATTAAACTGTTTTGATGTAGGGTTAATCGAGTTTCCTTTTGTGAAAGAAACACCACTTAATTTCAATTCCTAGTAAACGAATGTCTTTTTTCGCGTTGATGAGACCTTGATTGTTTGACATCATCATCCATTTTGATCCAGTTTGAAATAGATTTATTCCATTTAATATAAGGCAATCAAGTAAAAAAATCGAACGCTGTCAGACGTTCTATCTTGTAGCACTTCATCGCAATGTGAAAACTGGTAATATAAACGATGCAAAAGGGTAAATGGCTCGGGCATTACCTGTGTGAGAATTTTATATGTGCTGCAAAATTTATTTCAGTACGGTTATATGCAGCTACCATGTATACGAAAAAGTATGGGTTGATTGTTACACCAGACATTTATCTGGTAAGCATGCTACGCGAGAAGATGCTTAGAAAAATAACTAGTGTGCAATTTGTGTTTTTTTCACTGGATTCTTCTACATTAGTGGACCATGTGACGACAGAGCTATCCAATTCAAGTTATTTTTTTATGGACAACAATGACAGTCGAATTTTGTGTTCTGTTACTGGTAAAAGATATAAAGAACTTGGACTCGTGTTTCCAGCGACATTTAAGGCATTAAAAAACACAAAAAGATAGCTTTATTTGATGTTGCTGATTTATTACTAAAACGCAAACAAGGACCAAAAAATGTAATTTGAGAAAATAGCGTATCGAAAACTCTATACTGGAACTTTTTTATTCCTTGTGTTAAAAATTCTTATTAACGCCCCATTGGTATAGACGGGAATTAGGCGTTAATTTTACTTTACTTTTAGGGGGTAGTGGTAGTGGTAGTAGTGGTGGTGGTGTGTGTGTGGGGGGGGGGGACGTTGAAAAGGAAGTGTATGTTAAATAAAATTTAAAAATGGTAAAGAATATTAGTAATAGATTTCGTTTTTGTTGCAGCCCAATATTAGGACCCTTTGCCATTGAATCAATATGCACATATAAACTCGAAAGACGTCGTGCGCCTTTTTTACCTTAAGGAAAACTTTCAAATTATCTCCGTCGCTACTTTTTTTGAGTGACAACCAATCGTAATGCCGGGTGTACAATCATGCTGGCAGGACTACTAGCCAAAATCCTTTCGGTTATTTTCATTTAGAAGAAGAATAGCTCTTGTTTTAAGACTTTCTTGCTCGGTGGTATGAATCTTTCCATCTTGGAGGGGATTATGTTTTGTGAATTAGCCGTTCAGTATTGGTTTAACAAAGGAAAGCCAGATAGCAAGACAATATGCACAGATAACACTGAAGCAGCACACGAACCTGTCGCACGTGTTGAAAGTGCATATTTTTTCGTTTTATGAACACTTAAATCTCCTTGCAAAGGATATATAACATGTTTGTATATCAGTTGTTATTTCTTCAACTTATTTTCATGAGTTACTGAGACAGAAAATGGTACCCAAAATGTTCGGTTGCTTCAGGAGGTCAGAGGAGACTGGATTGTTTATGCATCTCCCTTACCTTATATTTCAACAGGCGACGTGGAAATTTCTATTTTGTTGCTTGAATAATCCCTTAGTCCATTGGCTGTGTGTGAAGTTGTGTTGGGTGGAAACTTTGACATAACTCAAATGTGGCTCTAGATGTTACGTGGCATTGTTCACAAACAGAAGCGCCAGTTTTGTGACTTATTCTTAACAAATACTGCTGGTCATCCATGCCTTCGAGTTGTAATAGCAGTGCACTGGCAAATTCTCCCATTTGATGCCTTTGAAGCAGTTCTCTACTTTAGTCTATCATCAGAGGTTTTTAATTTTTCTCGTGTTGCACTAGCACACAAAAGTACGGTAATTCTCTCTTGATCTTTTCCCACCAGCACAATTATTATCTCGAAAATTAAATGTCTGGCGAGATGTGTCTTTAAAAAACAAGCCAGTTTCATCCATATTCAGTCAAAGACTGCGCCTTTGACTGAATGAAAGGGTCAGGTTATATTGACCCGTCTCCTCCGCCAGCATCTCTCAAAGTTATCTCCTTGATATTTTCGTTGCCTGTTGCACAGCATCGCTGTTTAGAACTTCTCCGAGCATTGTTGTCATAGTCTGTCAACAATTCCTGTTTTCGTATATTTTGGCATTGAATCTGAGTTTCACCAACATTGATTTCACTGGCCTCTTTATATGCTGGTATTCCACTACCCAATTTCTCTATAGCCTGAATTTTTCTCAGTGTTAACACGTTTCGCTTTCGTTTTGTCGACATTTTGCCTAACTTTAATTTGAATGGCTTTTCGCGCGTGTAAGTTTACTGTGACTACGGCAAAATGAATAGGAAGACGAGTTGGAACTTTGTTGTGTTGACCTGAATAAGGTCCATCGATTTTCTTTCTCACATGTTATCACAGACAATATTGGCTTAAGTTTCTTTCACATACCAACAGTTATTTGCCGTCGTCATCACTTATGAACATATTGAGAACAGCGACTTTTTTCACTTGTTGCTTCCTGGTGCCAAACACGAAAGACTGGATTCAGTGCACCCACCCATAGGGGTAGGGAAAATCAGGGTCATGTGGGGAGTAGGAGAAACCTGCAGGGAAAATCATAAACTGTAAGGGAAAATTTAGAATATATAATCTACCTGGATATAACATTACATGTAACCTACTCATTCCACATGTATGATTAAGATTACACATATTTCATATCACATGTATGAATTAGGGCAAGGGCGCACTGTTCCTAAAAGCGCGATAAAATTGATGTACGTTTACATTAGACAAAAGAACTTTACACTAAAATTTAATTCGGCTCTAATCCGCTCGTAGTTGACAACTTCTGCAAAAGTTGTTATAGCCTGACTTGTGCTCACAATCTTAGTGTTAGAAATATGCTGCGATGACTCTCTGTGACCAATGACCTCAGAATTACCTGCTACAAGATTTTTATTACAAACGTAACAGAATGCTTTACCACTAACATTTTTCGAAGCAGAAAGCCACCCACGAGCCCAGTGTTCTTTTCCCTATTCTTTGCGATATTTTTGTATTTGATACTGTTTTTCTTTATCTTTTGGCATCGTGTTTTTACGTTAATTGAATGTAAAAGTATAGAATGAAGTAAAGAGTCAGTAAATGCGTTTTTAAACTTATGCTTTGACAGGAAATCCATCTGCCTTTTCAAGTTTAGTATGTCTTGTTACATACCAGATTGCAAACAAGCATTAGCTTCGATACATGTTATCATTTCCGACCGTTTTTTCCTGTTTACAAATTGTTACATGGTCTGTGCCTGTGCCTGTGCCTGTGCCGAGGACAAGGGGCTGATCAAAATCACAAAGAGTACGAGTCCTCCTTAAAAAAGATGAGTCGCGTGTATTCAGTTAATGTGCAGCTTAGTGTTTATTAGGTCTTAATAGAAGTTAGAGCCAGATCTGCCTGACTGTTACTCTTGGGCTCTACGATGGAACCTTTCGAATTTTCCATCACATTACCTTAAGCAAGGATTGAGGTTTAAGAGGGCGTGCCAATTAACTTATTAGTGTGGAGTACTTTTGTCAGATGTCAACATACATCAATTTTATCGCGTTTTTAGGAAGTGTGCCCTGGCCCTATTTCATACATGTGGAATGAATGAGGTTTACACATAGTTCTATATCCAGGTAGATTAAATCTTCTTAAATACTCCTCAACAAATAACAATAATAGTTTAAATTTTCCCCGTAGGTTTTTCTTGCGAGTGGCAGCACTGCGCGGTTAGCGCACTCAAAAATTCTCGACCTGTCAGCTTTACAGTGGATTTTTAATTGACAAATTTAAGCTGAGTTGATTAATGTTAAATTAATGTTAAATTGGTTTTACTAATTCCTTTGATGAAAGCGGCTTTACCTTTCATGCTAATTTTCTTTTTTAGCACTTGGACCAGATTAATCTCGTAGGAAAATGGTAAGAAACTGCTTTTTATAGAAATTGTGATCATGTTAGCTTTGAAATTGGCCCTTGTAAGATGTGTGTTTATTGATGACGGTATTTTAGTCTTTCTTATGCTATCTTGTTAACTGGGAGCTCTGCAATACAACACCAATAAAACGAGATAATACAAAAGAAATGTCTTAAAGGATCGCCACAGAAAGAAACTCAGTTGCCCCATAACATAATCTGGTAAAGTTGGGTTTTATAGTATGGAAACAAAGAAGAAAACCACCAAAGCCATGGTATTTCCAGTAACTATCGAAGGTTCTGAATGTTCAGCAGTGAAAAGAAGTGATTGAAGGGAGTAACGGCTTTTAAAGTAAGCTACTTATGGTTGGTTCCTATAAGTTCGACTGAAAACCAGTTTTAGGGCCACTGACAAAAAATAGATTGTATATGTCTTGAAAGTACAGCAGAGCAGAAAATTTCCTTTTTGGATTGTACAACGAAGAGATTTGAAGAAATTTCTTTTGTTTTTGAGGTCTTTGTTGCTGGAGAAAGACGTTTTTGAGCATTATCATCTAAGTGTTGATCGTGTTGACAGGAATTTTTCAGTTTCAAAGTACATAGCTATACATATTTACAGCGGACTAGTATCCAGATGGTAGGCGACCCGTTTTGAACTGCGACGTACAGTACCATACTTCATTCCTGGTTAAATGTAGCTGCCTGTAAAGCTTGTACTTAAAAGATAGTTTCGAAAGGGATCCAACTAGTAAATAGATATTAATACGAATAAAATTGTCGTGAATGAAGGCAATATCATATGACCCTTTACACCAAAGTGGCTTCTAACTTTTCTACGTTTGAAGGTAATTACTTTTTTAACTGTATCTTTTGTTTTGCTGTGAGCATCTGTTGGTTAAAGAAGTTATATTACACTTGAAGGAAAGTTTTAGGATAACCCCATCCTTTTCACACGTTAAAAGCAATGGGTTGCCTTTTAACTTAAGAATTACAATAGAAAACACTCCAACAAACCTCCAAAATGGAAAGAAAAATTGCAGAAGGAAATTGACTCTCTGCGGGCAGATCAATATTAGAGGAATCAAACAGGGGCACAACAGTAAAATCTAGGGAAAATGGACGGATTGAAAAGAAATTACAATGTCACAATCCAGTTGTCAATTGACACCACTAAACAAACTCCCGAGGGAGTGAATACAGGTTAAAGGTTAGCGATTACGGTGATATGATGAGAGAACTAAATTTATAGACAAAACAAGACCTTAAAAACAGATGCTAAAGAGTTTTACAGAGAATCAAGCAACAGTAAAATCAAAGTAAAAGAACCCCCAGAATATGATAAGTTTGAAGAATTTTGGATGAATATTTGGGAAAAGGAAGAGAATTTTAATGCTGAAGTAAGTGGGATAGAACGTAACGACATTGGGATGGACTTTGTCTTGGACAAATGCGCTATAGCGACTTGCCTTAAAGGCAAACTCTCTCAGACTTCATCCATGAATTTTGACGTTAACGCTATCATTAAAGCGTAAGATCTGGACGGAATTTACAAATATCCAGGCGAAAACGAAGGTGACGGCATCAAACATGCCACCATGAAAGAGAAGATCCGTAAAGAATATTATAGACGCATGAAAATGCTGCTTAAAACAGAGTTAAATGCAAAGAATATAATAGAGGCTTTTTTTTACTCTTGCATTTCCTGTCTTCCAGTATAGTTATAACATCATTAATTGGAACATGCTTGATTTGCAAAGAATGGATATTAAAACCAGAAAATTACTTACAGCAAACAACATACTACACCCCAAAAGCAGACATTGACCGCCTGTATTTGCCAAGACGCGAGGGGGTGGGGTGGAAAGAGGGTTAATTCAGCAAGATCTTTCCCATAAAACCATCACCATAGGCTTGAATAAATATTTAAACTGATTATTGGGTGTTACAGCTCGTTTTTAACCATGCATTCTATTTGTAAAAAAGCTAGAAAGTTTGCCAACAATTTTGAAATCGACCGCCTGTTGAAGAGCCTGTTGAACATAACATTCCAGCAACAAAAGCTGCAAAAACTGTCAAACAGAAGGCTAAAATCATCGGAAACCAACAGCATGTTAATAAATGCATCCAGAAAACTCTGCACAGTCAGTATGTTCTTCGGAGTCACTACGCTGATGACCAGAATGCTACCCTGATGACCAAAATGCTGCCCATCAGTGGCTCCAAAGTTCCAAGTCACGAGAAACTACCAGGCAAACATATTATATAATGCTGCAGACCCCATTGTAGATTCTGTGACCAGTCCATAGAGACTATTGATCACCTCGTCTCCGGATGCCCTGTACTTGCCCCTACCGAGTACGTGAAACAGCGTGACCATGTAGTACAATGTTTTGATTGGAGAATATGTCGGTTCTATCAGATACCCGTACATCCAAACTGGTATGAACATAAACCTTCACCAGACCTTAACTCAGAGGACATTTCTCTGGAATTTCCCGATTAACACATAGGACTAACCAAGCCAACAGACCCGAAATAGTAATCAAAGATCGAAAATAAAAAACATGCACCTTGATAGATATGAGTATACCAACTGACAGAAACTTTGCCGTGAAAGAGTTTGCCAAACTTAGCAAGTGTAAGGACGTAAAACCTTTTCAATTTAAATATTCTCAAATAATATTTTATCTGCGCTCTCTAGACAATTTAATACGAACTTTTAAATTGAAATTTTTTGAATACTATTTTTACATATATTTTTATACTGATTTTGTACTGAATTCGACGTTTTGCTAATTTTTGATGTTCGTGTTTTGTATTCTTATATGTGCGTGTCCTGTATTATTTATTATTTATTGTTCGTGTTAACCAAACCTCAAATTTTGTTGTACCTGTCTACCAAATGTTCTTAAAAAAACGTCTCTTAAAACCTTTGTTTACCCTAGGTCACTGGTAGTGACCCGGTGAACAATTGTATCAAATGGCTAACTTTATGAAAATGCATAATAATAAAAATAATGATAATAATAATAATGATAATAA
>RDPX01000282.1:508967-552501 GCA_003991215.1 Morbakka virulenta | reverse complement strand
TACCAGATGCCGAGGAAAGTAAGGCATTCTGGTCAGATATATGGGGGAAAGAAAAGAAGCACAATTCAGAAGCAGAATGGCTTCAAAAATTGAAAGAAGAAAAGAAAGATGTACAACAGGACAACTTGATGATTTCTGAACTTCTGTTAAAAGAACAAGTTAAGCGAATATCCAATTGGAAAGCACCAGGGCCAGATGGGGTTCAAGGATACTGGCTGAAACATCTGACAACACTCCATAGCCGTATTGCCCATCAAATGAATGAGCTGGTTAATGGTAATGAGTCAATTCCTGTTTGGTTGACCAAAGGCAGAACTGTCCTTTGCCAAAAAGATCCTTCTAAGGGAAACGACGTCGGAAACTTTAGACCAATTTCCTGTCTACCATTAATGTGGAAACTAATGACAAGTATTATTTCTGATAATATTTATAAATACCTGGAAGAGAATGAGATGCTCCCTGACGAGCAAAAAGGCTGCAGAAGGAGAAGTAGAGGTACTAAAGACCAACTCATCATTGATAAAGCCATTATGAAGGAGTGCAAGAGAAGGCATAAAAATCTGGCAATGGCGTGGATTGATTATAGAAAAGCATATGATATGATTCCTCACTCCTGGATAATTGAATGTCTAAAACTGGTAAATGTATCCGAAAACATCATAAAGTTTATTACTGAGTCTATGGAAAAATGGGAGACAGTCTTAACAGCATGTGGTGAAACGTTATGTGAGGTTGACATCAGGCGAGGTATATTCCAAGGGGATAGTCTGTCTCCCTTGTTGTTCGTACTTTGCATGATTCCTCTCTCCAGTATACTAAGAAAGATGGGTGCTGGATACACCTTAGGGACTGTGAAAGTCAACCATTTGCTTTTCATGGACGATTTAAAGTTGTTTTCGAAAAACGAAAATGAGATCGACAGTTTGGTGTCTACTGTACACGCATTTAGCAGAGATATTGGGATGGAATTCGGATTTCAAAAGTGTGGTGTCCTGGTGTTGAAAAGAGGAAAAGTGATTAAAAGTGAAGGCTTAAGCCTGACTGATGGTAACATTATAAAAGAACTCGACCAGAATGGTTACAAATACCTTGGTATAATTGAGTCGGATAAGATTAAGGAGGATATAGTTAAAGAATCTTTCCAGAAAGAGTACCTTAGTAGGGTAAGACTAATTTTGAACGTGGGCTCGGTCGTTGTCCAACTGTTGCCAAAACCGGATAGTCAAAAGTTCTGATTGCAGAAGTAGTGGGGTATTATTTTTTGAGTAAGCCTGTAAATGATGACGGGAAACTGGTAAGAGGCTAAAGACGCAGGATGCATAACATCTGGTGACTTAGCCAAGACGTTACTAAACAGCGATTATGTGGCCAAGCTCGCATGATAAAAAAGAATGGTTGGCTGACTCAGGTGGAGTTGGAAGAAATAAAAATAAATGCTAATCAAGTGGTAGAGGAGATTTAGATGGCTGAAATATCAGAGACTTTGTCAGAAAGAGAATGTGATTGATGTCCTGGAAAACTATGGTAGGAGCGATGCAAGTACAAAACGGATGGAGGTAATTATTGATATAATAAAAGGAGGGAATATGAATACACCAATAAATTCGAAAAAGGTAGATAAGAAGTTGTTGATAAATTTGTTAATGAATTGGTTAATGAATTGGAGGAGGTGTTTATTTATATTAGAACGGAAAACATAAGTTTCTTCTTCTTCATCTTGTCCTGGGATTAGACATCGTGCCTCCAGTGGGGGGTCGCAATTTAGAGCTGCTTCGATGGGTCAATAGGCGTGCAGTTTGAGCGCCGTGCTGGAAGTGAGCAGACGGTCCATTGTCCATATGGCTCCATATCGGCAGCGGTCTGTTTTTGAGAGCCCCCATTGTTCACATGAAGCCATGCATCTACCATTGCCAGTCCACGCGTGCCCGTACTCTCCAGAGGCCTTGCGCAGACAAGGAAGCTGTTACGAGATCTTAGGCACCTTCTTGGGGCCTGGTACTGATGAAGCGCGTACCTCTCGTCTTCAACCAGTTTAGTCTTCTCACTTTGACTGATGGTTTCCTACCGTATATCAGGGGGTGCAATGCCAGCCAAAGCATATGGACTTGGCACTTGGCTGGATTTTATGCATCCGGTCACGAGGGGACAGGTTTGAAACCGTTTTAATAGATAAACAAATTACAGAACTACCGTTTGACTTTTGTTTTTTTTAACCCCTGCTTTAGGTTTAAAACAGTACAGGTACTTGCCGCAGACCATTTATATCGACACATGTACTGTGATGTTTTTCCTAAGGCAAGTGCGAGTCAAGTGCATCCTCATATACATTTGGCATTAGCTAATGAAAAGTACTATGGTAAGTATACTTTGATTTCATTGATCCAAAATTTTAGGCAGTCCTCATCCTACGTTGTCATCTTGATTACATTTGTATGACCCCCTAGCCCAACAAAGACATGGATACACCACATCAATAGATGTAAAGAAATATTTACATCAGGTTACCTTTATCCACTTGATCCTTACTAATGTTGTCATACATGCCCACGCGAATTCTACACTTCACATTCTATATAACCATTCTCTCTCAGTTGTGATTTTCTGGTGATTTTTCTTAGTATAATTCGAGTGAATTTTGTACACTTCCGAATACTCAAGTCTGTTCTTCGTTTTAAAGTTCGAAGGCAAAAAAAGAGAACATCAAAATATTACCGAAAGTAAAAAATACATAGTTTGTATGATATCACATACTTGAGTGCCTTTAAAAAGGTATTACTGTACTGTGTTCATTTCAGAAACAGAGGGAAGGAACTTAAACTAATTCTTTTAATGTAGATTCAACTTGATTGAAAAGCAGAAGTAATGTGATCTGCTTGGCAGCCTTCGGAAGTGGACATTTAGTATGTGGACAATATACCATAGCATTGAAACTATTGACTGCGGCAAAAAAAATTAACGGCTATTGAATAATTATTACTAAAAGCAAGGCTTGAGACCCGTATTGCATTACAGTTTTCTGCCGAACAACTTTATCTACAGACGTAGCGTTTGACTTTCTATACCTATTCCATGAAATTATCAAGTTGTATATATATTGATGCTGGTTTGAATTTTTTCATCCACCCATGGCCATTATGGTAAAGGATTTTGACTGGTGACCGTCACTTTCAAGAAAATAAAAGTGTAATTTCTACTACTCTATTTCGAGTGAGACGGACGGACGGACACACACACACACACACACACACACACACACACACACACACACACACACACACACACACGAGGGCGTTATTGTGAGCTACCGGGAGTAGTTAGAGCTAGAGAGCTAGAATTTAAAGAATTGTTGCACTTTTGCTGTTACTTTCCCCCCTGAAACTATAGTGAAATGGGAAAGATTACATTTGGCAGCTCATACATTTTCACACATGAACTCAGGATTAAATTACTGGAATACTTTAGTAAAGGTACGTTGATCATTACATAATTTAGTTTAACACTATTCTTGAAATAGTAATTTTTGATTGGTTACGAACCATCAAGTGAAACCACATTTGTTGTAGGTGTCAGACTGAAAGGGAATTTTTTGTTTTGTTGGGGCTTTTTTTCGTTCTTTTTTCCCTGCTTTCGTCCAAAGCGAGTCTGGAAAAGACCAGTGCCAAGGATTGATTTTTTAAAATATATTTTACTTTATACTTTTTGATCTTTTTATTTGTTGCTTTTTATCCTCCCCTAATTGTGTCTCCAAAACATCTACAAACTAAGTAGCATACGACTTATAACGAAGAAACGAATTAGGCGCAGTACTCCTAGCGACATAGCTGATGGCTTAGCGGGGAACGTAGCATGGTAACCAGTTGATTTAACCATTCGGCCTCTAGGTATTGTAAATAATTTTAATAACTTCACGTTATCTTCTGAGGTGAAGAAGGGAGCATTACTTAGGCAGCTGTTCTTATATGACTACAGCACTCCCCACTCTTAGCCCTATAACTGACAAGACAAAGAAGGATAGCTTAGCACTAGTGGTAAGGCTAGTACTGAAGCAATGGGTTGAAACTGGGTATTTATTACCTCCGTATTTAATGACAACAGCAGCATCAAATAGACCCTTGAAACCCGTATTGTTGATATTATTTTGTTGTTCTTAATGTTTTATATATATATATATATNGTGATGTTTTTCCTAAGGCAAGTGCGAGTCAAGTGCATCCTCATATACATTTGGCATTAGCTAATGAAAAGTACTATGGTAAGTATACTTTGATTTCATTGATCCAAAATTTTAGGCAGTCCTCATCCTACGTTGTCATCTTGATTACATTTGTATGACCCCCTAGCCCAACAAAGACATGGATACACCACATCAATAGATGTAAAGAAATATTTACATCAGGTTACCTTTATCCACTTGATCCTTACTAATGTTGTCATACATGCCCACGCGAATTCTACACTTCACATTCTATATAACCATTCTCTCTCAGTTGTGATTTTCTGGTGATTTTTCTTAGTATAATTCGAGTGAATTTTGTACACTTCCGAATACTCAAGTCTGTTCTTCGTTTTAAAGTTCGAAGGCAAAAAAAGAGAACATCAAAATATTACCGAAAGTAAAAAATACATAGTTTGTATGATATCACATACTTGAGTGCCTTTAAAAAGGTATTACTGTACTGTGTTCATTTCAGAAACAGAGGGAAGGAACTTAAACTAATTCTTTTAATGTAGATTCAACTTGATTGAAAAGCAGAAGTAATGTGATCTGCTTGGCAGCCTTCGGAAGTGGACATTTAGTATGTGGACAATATACCATAGCATTGAAACTATTGACTGCGGCAAAAAAAATTAACGGCTATTGAATAATTATTACTAAAAGCAAGGCTTGAGACCCGTATTGCATTACAGTTTTCTGCCGAACAACTTTATCTACAGACGTAGCGTTTGACTTTCTATACCTATTCCATGAAATTATCAAGTTGTATATATATTGATGCTGGTTTGAATTTTTTCATCCACCCATGGCCATTATGGTAAAGGATTTTGACTGGTGACCGTCACTTTCAAGAAAATAAAAGTGTAATTTCTACTACTCTATTTCGAGTGAGACGGACGGACACACACACACACACACACACACACACACACACACACACACACACACACACACACACACACACGAGGGCGTTATTGTGAGCTACCGGGAGTAGTTAGAGCTAGAGAGCTAGAATTTAAAGAATTGTTGCACTTTTGCTGTTACTTTCCCCCCTGAAACTATAGTGAAATGGGAAAGATTACATTTGGCAGCTCATACATTTTCACACATGAACTCAGGATTAAATTACTGGAATACTTTAGTAAAGGTACGTTGATCATTACATAATTTAGTTTAACACTATTCTTGAAATAGTAATTTTTGATTGGTTACGAACCATCAAGTGAAACCACATTTGTTGTAGGTGTCAGACTGAAAGGGAATTTTTTGTTTTGTTGGGGCTTTTTTTCGTTCTTTTTTCCCTGCTTTCGTCCAAAGCGAGTCTGGAAAAGACCAGTGCCAAGGATTGATTTTTTAAAATATATTTTACTTTATACTTTTTGATCTTTTTATTTGTTGCTTTTTATCCTCCCCTAATTGTGTCTCCAAAACATCTACAAACTAAGTAGCATACGACTTATAACGAAGAAACGAATTAGGCGCAGTACTCCTAGCGACATAGCTGATGGCTTAGCGGGGAACGTAGCATGGTAACCAGTTGATTTAACCATTCGGCCTCTAGGTATTGTAAATAATTTTAATAACTTCACGTTATCTTCTGAGGTGAAGAAGGGAGCATTACTTAGGCAGCTGTTCTTATATGACTACAGCACTCCCCACTCTTAGCCCTATAACTGACAAGACAAAGAAGGATAGCTTAGCACTAGTGGTAAGGCTAGTACTGAAGCAATGGGTTGAAACTGGGTATTTATTACCTCCGTATTTAATGACAACAGCAGCATCAAATAGACCCTTGAAACCCGTATTGTTGATATTATTTTGTTGTTCTTAATGTTTTATATATATATATATATATATATATATATATATATATATATATCGAGCCTTTTTATAGGATGGCTTAATGTCGGAATACAGTCACCCTGTTTTTTAATTTTTGTTATTTTGACGTACCCTCTGCTCCTTGTCTATATAGCTGAAGATCGAGTTCTGCCTAGGTAGGGTCATAGCATAGGTCGAAGGACGTCCATAAACCAAAGGCAACTTTGTATTACAGGTTCACAATTTAGCCGTTTATGTAATACTCCTGCGATATTTAAGGAGCTGTATTAGATTTTCCTGATCGGGTTCAACAGCGAGTCTTCAATTTAATTGGCCCTTGTCTTTCTTTAATTGAGCAGCTTTATCGCTTCGAGTTTAATAACATTCCGTCAGGTCTTTAAACAAGCTTTAAACACGTTTTTACTCTTTAAATAATATATAACCAGCGAAATATATCAAGTTGGCCATCCAGTATAAGTCGTAATGATGTGACAGTGTTGATCTTATCGTGGGCCCGATGGTTTTTATTGCGTTACGTTTCTAGAAATAGCCGTCTCATCTGCCTCCCGGAAAGTGTCGTCATCAAGGCTGTGCCGACGTACATATAACCTGTTGTGTTGTATAATTATAAAGGACCCGAGTTAATTAATAAAGAAAGTTGCTGATGGAAACCTATTTACACAGATCAGAGTCGTATAATTGCACCTGTTCTGACATTTGTACTCTAGATTAATTGTATTCCGAAGGTAACAGAAAATATCTTGCCAAGTACCCCTCCCCCCGCCCCACCTAAAAATCCTAATGTTCTGTATTTGTGAATAATTAGTTTTATGCCTGTGCATTTAGGAAGTTGACATTGACCGTTCAATATGAAATGTACGGAAAAACTGATATTGCGTTGAGATTACAAACACCCGCCGTTTGTAGAATTTAATTGACTGAAAACATCCTCCAATTAGTTTTCGATACTTCTTCGAAAGTGTACTGACATCAGTAACAGATATCTGGCTCTTGGTGCTGAAAGATCCATGTATTTTAATTGAATTTTTCTAGCTTTGTGTGTTGCATGACCAATGACAAGCAACTAAATCCGAAATAGTCTGACTGCTTTTTGAATATGGCGTGGGCTTAACGTGTTTAATTACTCATTTTGTTCATAATCTTTTTTAATACCACTCAACTTCTGAAAATCAGAAATATTGTTGTGATGCACAGAGATTCTCGTAAAGCTGAAAGTGCAGGTTTGTTAATTTGACTTCCGTGCGTTCCCCGGTATTCACTAATTATTTCCCCCCTTTTCTTGATAACCTTAACAAACTTTATATACAAATGTTACAAATTTGTTACAAAATTACCTATCTTAAGTTAATAAACTTGGTATACACCCTGCTCACCATAAATGGAATATGAATAGACAAGTTTTTATGTATTTGTAAGTCAACAATCTGTTCAGTTGTTTATGTAACTTGATAGGAGTGGAAATGGAAGTAATTTTGAGTGATGAAGTGGTAAGCAAAGTTTCTTTTTGTAGTGCAATGGTGCAAAAAGGAGAAGAAAGGGGCGTTGAAAAGAAAATATAACATTTCAAAATATTTTTAAATTTGGAAATATAGAAAAAAAGTGGATAGAAAACTAGATTACTGGCAATTTTTGCTTACTGACTTCATTGCAACAAGCAAGATGATTGTAGTCGGTGTTAACAAACTTAGAGCAAATTCTTTTTTTAGGTAAAATTGTTCGAAAACATTTCCCTTCTCAATTTCTTAAGTATCTTGAACTTGAAAGACGTTTAAATAAGGCGGAACCCTTTTTTCAAGATTTTGATATTAAAGCCTTGAATTGTGCCACTTTTGGCCCTTACCCCTGCAAAAAATATTGAATTAACTGAGCGCCAGAGGATATGTTTTGTTAACTTGTTTGGATTATAGAGCCAGCGTAGTGTTTTGGTAGTTTTGTTGAAGATCCTGAAAAGGGGTTTAGATGCATGAACTTCCTACTGTTAAGATTGCCATTTAAAGTCAATTGTTTCAACAGATTAGCATTCATCAACACCGCAGCAGAATTCTTAATATACACTGCTTTTCAAAATCCATTGATTATAAGGATCTGTATTGCTTTATTTATCAAGGTACATACTTCCCTTAATCTGGCGACGAGGTATGGAACTGCTGTAGCAATTGCATATTTGGTAAGTTAAAACTGTTGTCATTAAAACAGATTCAGCCTGTTTGTGTGACCCTACTGTTGACTAAAATTCGGTCATCATATTTACAAGAATAGGCACTGCCAACGATTTAGCCTTTCAGGAGCACAATTTCCGGTACTGCCAGCTAAATCATTGCCACCCTCGCATATCTGTCACATCGTAAACCCAAAATACTACCCATATCCGTGGGTAGTGTGAAATATACCCTTTTAAAAATTGATTTAAATCTTTTCCATTCAGTTTTTTCATGTGCAGAATGAAACAAATTTGCGTATCCCTAAAAAGATTTGTATTATTTTTGCCAAGTAAATTTTTTCAGCTCTTAACTTTTTAGTCTGAAATATATATGTATTGAAATCATGCCCAATTGGTAGGAAGGGACAAGGAGATAGGAAATTATTATTATTTCTGTCTTTATAGAGGATGATACAATTCAGTTGTTTACACTAAAAATATAATAAACATTGCTTTCAACATGTGTTCTCTTAATTGGCCTGTGAAAAAAGAAAAGAAAAATAATGTCGATCCTCGGTATTTTAAGTGTATTTGACTGACAGTTTTTCGCACACGTATATACTCAACATGAGTTTTGATGGCCATTTGCAAAATTTACAGACTGTTTGCTCATAGTAGTAGCGGTAAGTAAGAGGTCCAAAGGGAACCAGATTAATTTAATACTGTTAAAGTATTTTGTACATTGACGTGAAGATTGTGCCAGTTTTTGTAAACTATTTTTGTCCTTTATTTAAGTTTATAATACTCGTGAATTTCTTTGACCTTTTGTTAGTGTAAAAAACAATTGAACGCAAAATGCCCATCCCTTTGTAAATAGTAAACTTTGTTGAAAATGTGTACGTCTAATTCACCGCGTATTAATTGTTTTAGTGTTATTTGCTCTGAAGCCCACGTAAAAATAGTTTTGAAATTAAAAATTGATGTCAGAATGACCTTGATCTGTGTAGAATAAGTACAACGTGTTTTTGCCAAAAGGCGACAAGTCATTTTGAGATAAAGACAGATTGAGTTCTTCGCTAAATTGCCACTGCACTGGTCACCATATAAACGGTTTTGCTTTGGACCGTTCAGTTCAGAAATATTCTTTAAACCTTTTTATCAGGATATAGTACAACCATACAGGATCAGGGTAAAACCGTCGTTCCTATGCGCCATGGTACCCCACCATTGCTCCTCCATCGCTGCCCCCAACTCTCATCGGGGATCGCGGTGGCTGTGTTCCCTTTTTGCTCGTTCCTTCCATGCCGCTTTGTACGTCTTCTCCTAATAGGCCTTGCTGTCGCTTTAATCTCTTCCCCCTTGACCACTTTTTACCCCTTTGCGGATGGTTAATTTCCTGTTCTCAGCCATCCTGCCCTTAACCACTCCTCCTTCCGTCATCATTTAGTGTTTTTCATCCACATGTTTTTGACAAAAATATTTTTCTTCCCTGCAAACAGACTCCACAGAAAGATAACGAAGTTCTGGTGTTGGCACCCAAACCAAATTTAGATTTTTTTAAATTAGTCTTTTGTGTTGTAAGAGGTAAGTTAAAAGTTAATTAGTATTTCTGTTATGGAGTATTATGATTTTAAGCGTATTTGTTCCGTACGCTTCCGTATTGAGACAGAGCCCGGAAACAGAGCTGGAAGTGACAGTTTAGCACGTTTACAATTTAGCAAGATGTTGATGAAGTCACCCAAAACGTCAATCTTGTAAATGCCTAATTCCATACCAAACCTTTTCGACGACAAGGCTTTTGCTGGAACTTCATGCATTGAAAAATTAAGCAAAATATTCACCCATGCGATAGTAAAGACAGAGGGACCCTATACCTTTAAGACAGCTGTTTTCCAATTACGAATGAACCGTTTAGTTTAGTTAGTAATATATATAATATATATAATATATATATTATATATATATATAGATAGATAGATAGATGGATAGATAGATAGATAGATAGATAGATAGATAGATAGNTATTGAGACATAGCCCGGAAACAGCGCTTGAAGTGACAGTTTAGCACGTTTACAATTTAGCAAGATGTTGATGAAGTCACCCAAAACGTCAATCTTGTAAATGCCTAATTCCATACCAAACCTTTTCGACGACAAGGCTTTTGCTGGAACTTCATGCATTGAAAAATTAAGCAAAATATTCACCCATGCGATAGTAAAGACAGAGGGACCCTATACCTTTAAGACAGCTGTTTTCCAATTACGAATTAACCGTTTAGTTTAGTTAGTAATATATATAATATATATATTATATATATATAGATAGATGGATAGATAGATAGATAGATAGATAGATAGATAGATAGATAGATAGATAGATAGATAGATAGATAGATAGTACAGTAACTCTTTAAGCTGTGTTTGCTCCGGCAATATGGCTAGAGAGTTATGTCTCAGAAGCTCTGTGCTGCACTGATAGGCCCACAAAGGGCGAAACGGTACTGTCTGTAGATTGAGTATATATATATATATATATATACCATCTTTGAAATGACTTCTTTGTAAATTAATGATATATTTTATCTTATTTCAATGACTGCTGTTCTCTAAACATTCTCGTTTAGTCATGGTTACCAGACAAAATGATGTTGTACTTTGACATTCTTTTGACGTGCCCTGACCAACGGCTTTACACTTTTTATGTCAACAATACTTCTGACGATTTAGTTTTTAATGAATATCGGTATGCCCATCCATATAGTGAAGGAATGTTCAGGGATGGAGAGCCTTGGTTAATATTATGATTTTAGGTATTCCTCAAATTCGATGCCAAGACCCGTTTTGTTAATCATTTTATTTTTATTTGATGAGCTCCTACTAAAAATATCATAAAATGTGGAATTTTTATTGGTATTTTAAAAAATCGTAATGAAGTACAGGAGTTATGATAATTTATACTAAACAAACTTGAATGGCAGACTTGTAGAAATAGTATTAAGAAAATAAAAATTATCATAGAAATTTGTTACCGTCGATTGTAATAAAATGTTTGTTTTGGAAAATCATCATCAGATTATACAAAGCTTACAAGTTAAAATTTGTTTCATTGTATTTTTTACTCTCGTCGTGTTCTTTTGTTATGATCCAGCCTTTCTCGACGATCTTCAAATATTTGGAGTAAGCATGGGATACGTTTTTCCTAAATTGGTAAGTTGAATAAGGCTCTCGTTATTAGTACTGACTCATAAGAATTCCCAGATAGAATTTTTAAAGCTTCGTTTTGGAAATTTGGTGCTTATTGATCTGTATTTGTAGGATTATGTATTTTCCAATGTTGTATGGTATTATGGAAGATTGATTTACTAAAGGGAAAGGGGATATACTGGAATGCGAAAAGTACAGAGGAATTAAGCTGCTGGAACACGGCTTAAAGATCTATGAAAGAATACTGGACAAGAGGCTGAGGCAACAAGTTAACATCAATGATATGCAGTTCGCTTTCATGCCAGGGAAAAGAACAGTAGATGCAAGTTTCATATTGAGATAGAGACAGGAAAAGACCAGGGAATCGAGCAGTGTTTACAGCATTTGTAGACCTATAGAAAGCATACGATCGTGTTCACAGAGAAGTCCTCTATTTGGTGCCTAAGGAAGAGGGGAGTGACAGAAAGATGATCATGGTTGTGGAGAGTCTGTACGTAGGAGGCCTAACCATGGTACAGTGCAGCGCTGGAAACACTGACGCATTTCCTCTGGCAGTAGGGCTTCATCAACGGTCTGCCCATAGCCCTTTCCTGTTCGCCGTGGTCATGGACACAGCCAGCTGCACAGTCGGAGAAAGGATCCCGGATGAGCTTCTGTACGCAGACGACATTGCCATCTCAGCCGACTCTGAGGAAAAAATGCAAGAGAAGACACGGAAGTGGCAGGAGGAGCTAGGCGCAAAGGGCTTGAAAGTGAACGCCAGGAAGACGGAAGTGGTGGTATTAGGAAAAGAAGGGGGTCTCCGGGTAGCAATGAAAGATCGGCGTGACCAGGAAATCAAGCAAGTGGACAAGTTCAATAGAGAAGAAATAATAATAAAAATAGAGAAGTGAAGGCAAGAGTGAACAAGGCGTGGGGAAAGTGGAGGAAGAGTAGTGGTGTAGTATGTGACAAAAGGATGGCAATTAAGTTGAAGGTGAAGATCTATAAGACTGTGATCAGACCTGTTCTTTTGTATGGCATGGAGGCTTTGACACTGAGGAGAGCAGAGGAACGGCTACTCGAGAGCACAGAAATGAGGATGCTGAGGTGGATCTGCAACATATCTCTAATGGAACATCGGACGAACTAGGATATCAGGAAATTCGCAAAGGTGGTGAACATCAAAGAAAAGGCAAGAGAGGGAAGGCTGAGGTGGTTGGGGCATGTAATGCAAATGGGGGAACAGAGTACAGTGAGGAAGTCACTAATGGTAAAGGTGGACGGGAAAAGAAGTAAAGGAAGGCAGAGGCTCCATTGGAAGGATGTGGTTGAAAGAGACATGAAGAGTGTTGGGAGAAGAAATGGAATGTGGCAAGATCGAGGAGAGTGGAGGACATGTCGAGCGGCTGACCCGACATAACATTGGACCAAGGCCGAAAGGAGAAGAAGAAGAAGATTGTTTTACTCTGATTCTCTGACCATAACATCTTTTTTCTGTTGATCATTTTAATACCTTTTTACTCAGATTTTGTAGTTTCACTCTATTTTATGATTCAGTGTTATATATATTATGACTTTGTAATGTTATTTGAGCAGGGTTACACCACTAATTCAGCAAGCACTACAACTCAACACGTTCTTTTGAGCACGTTACTTCGATGAAATGTAGCAAAACCCACTGTTTGATACTCTTACTTTGGGAGCAGAAAACTTATTTATTAATTCCTGAGGAGGTTAACGATGGTCCACAAGCAGATGTCATTATCTTTTGATGGTTCTTTGGATGAGACTTTAATCATTGCAAACCACCATCATTCACAGACAACTTATTACCAACTTGATCAAAACAGCGCGTCAGCATTTCAGCTGGACAATATACATAATATTCCATCGATTTGAACACGTTTTTAACAACAACAATTCCTTTTTACACGATTTTCATCCAAATGCCTATTAAAAGTTTCATAAGGGGACCAATTATTGTCTTTCTTGTTTCCCAATATTTTTAGAAATCTTCGAAAACTGTCTTCTTCACCACACCACAGGCAGTAACGTGATAGGAAAAACATGAATTTCTCGTGGTATAATATATATTTTTACATACACACACATATGTATATATATGTGTGTATGTATATATGTATGTACACAAATTGTAATCTCGTATATTAATAACATTAAATGCTTAATGGATATAGCAAACTATAATACAGAATGTGAATATGTATATACCACAATTGAAAAATAATATGAATTCGGTTTCAGTATATATTGGTAGAGTTTCCCTTGGTAACTATTGCTTTTACCAGAAAGTGCAATGAAACCTTGGAGATCGCCTTTCCATCTCTTGACTGCAGCTTACTTATCTTTAGAACCGTGTCCCTCACAATGCGATTTTTCTCCAGAAACACTCCTTCAGATATTTCATTTTTTTTCAGGCCTGCTCTACACACAAGAGCGTTGCTTTCTCCTTTGTCTTTATGTCATATTATTCAATTTATTTTATATTTTCTTTCTAATTAAGCTTCTTATCATTTAGTCGGCCCTTTCCTTTTTCATCAAATCATTCTTTCCTTCACTTTCTCTTTTTTATCTTCTCTTTCTTAGTTTCTAATTGACCCATTCACGCCCTTGCTTTTTAGCTTACCCGCCCAGGACTATTAGTGTTAGGATTATAGGACAAAAGAATTATGCAATTTTTTTCTGAAATCTCTAACTAAGCCCTTTTTTGAATTTGCTTTCTTCTGCCACCATTTAAATTTATATTTTTTATGGTTCCTCCAGTTATATTTGCCTCATTTTGTTCCTGGCGGCATGTCATCAGATTACTGACGGTAACTGTGTTTCGTGTCTTCAACACTTGAGTAGTGATTTCCCTCCTTTCTTTCTACTCCCTTGCCTGATTTTTTTGCACACACAATTTTCACTAGAAACTTAATGAAAAAGAGCACTTCCAATCAAAGCTGTCATTCGTTTTATCTTTAGTAGCATTATTGTCAGAGTCTTGAAATAAAAAAATATACTAGACCTAGCAGATTCACTCAAAGAGCCCAAAAAGTCATTCCAAATAATAAAATAATGTTATGGATGTTAGTGAAAAGGCACGAATCTAAAAGTTTTATGTCCGTGAAAGGATGCTTTTATAAAGTTCTCTGATTTAGGATGAGTACCACTTTTGCAAAGGATTGCAAACGTGGATTATAGTCTTGGTGCAGTGACAACCAAAAGATATAAGATATAAAATCAAATGTAAATTTTATAAAAAGAAATATTATTTATGATACATTTTCAAAGGTTGTTTTTAGAAATTAAACTGTTGGGTTGAATGTGAGTGTTGATTTTCAGTAGATTCTCTGCAAGCTCCAGTTTAAGAACTCTTAAGAGCCTTCAAAAAGAGCCATGTGGCGCCATCTATTTATTACGTTTGCACGAAATTGGCCATTTTTCGACCCCCTCCCCATTGTTCACACCAGTTCGCAGGCAAGTACCCCCCTTTCTTGCGAACGTACGTTTAAACTTTTGTTGACCGTCGTTGGTAGTTGCCATTTCGATAAATAAGTTAAAAATTATGTCATTGATTCTTCTTTTATGGAAGGTCACGTGCATAAATTCGAAAAGTAAAAAGTTGACACCAGCCTATTGTGAGAAATTAAAGCAATTATAATTTGATACAAGCCGAATACAAACGGAAGTAATTCCATATAAACAAACAAAAAATGTGTAAAATTAGGTAGGAATAATTACACCTGCACATCTGTCTTTCGCTGTCACTACTTTATGAAAACTGTAAGAATTTTTTTTTTTTTAATGTGAACGTTCTTATCTTGTGAATACCTCTCCCTCCTCTCACCTTGTGAACACCCTTCTTTAAATTCATACTTTCATGTCAAAAACGTAATGAATGTAACCAGACGTAAGAAAAGCCTGCGGTCATATGACCCAATGACGTAACCATGTTGACATGGTTTAAACAAAGATTCTCGAAGACCGATGTGGAAATTCCCAGATCAGTTGAGGACTTTGACAACTAGACTCAATCAATAAAGACCAATGAGAACAATTGATAAGTACTTACCCGGGAATTTCTATGACCCATTTTTGATTTCCTGTGACAGTAACAAAAGATTTCATGTGAAACGAATAGCAGGTATTTGTTAAAAATTTCCAGGTGGCAAAAAAACAATGAAAAAGTCAAGTCAGATCATGTTTCTGTATTAAATAACAGTGAAGCCTGTAATTGGTTCAAAATTTAAAAGTATTACCCAACAGACCCAATAACAAGTAGCTTTTGAAGAAGATTTTGTCGATCAGGGCACGTATTTTCTCTCATCAAAATTGGCACCAGATTGTGAGCAAAATTTACACAATGATATTGGTCAAATAGGCCCACCTGGATGCAGGAGAACTGGAATTGCCTGTTGGACAATCGGGTGGTTTTGGAGGATACCACAAACGCATTAATAGCACTCCTATTTACATGCATATTGAGATAATAACCTTTCTCGCAACAGGTTTTTGTGAGAAATTGGGACAAAGTGAAGAATGGCATTTTTTTCTGAACATCTTTGTAGACCAATAGCATAACGTAGGGGGGAAAAAGGCATCTGTATCAAAACGCAATTTAATCTCAGGGCCAGACCCCAAAATGACGGGAGAGTGCCTCTTGGATGATCGTGTGAGTTTGGAAGCTGCCGCGACTGCTTGCTATCATGAGCGACACTCGCATTCTAAATTTATGTGAAAGGATAATTTTTTTCGCGGCACGTTCACATGAGAAAACTCTGGAGACAACAAATATTTGAAAAGGGGGTTTAAGCCGTGTTAATTTTAAAGTACCTTTTTAAGCAGACGAGTTTCCTCTTGTCCGTTTAGAATACTTCAGCTGAAGAGGCTGCCGAGGAGCTACCAGCAATGTTTAGGATTTTAAATAGAGGGGCACTTGACAGGTACTAACATAATGTGTTCTACTTTTTCCCAGTTTTTACCATTTATAATTAGCTGTTATTTTCAATTTCTTTTAATTGTTTTCAATTTTCGGTGCTCTGTCAGCAGTGATGTATGATTGCTGTTCTTTTCAGTTTTTCAAAGCTTAAAGATACGGCGAAATAGCTTTTGTAGAGCGCTAGTTTTTGTGTTAATTTTTTTTTGTTTTTTGAAAGAAAACACTAAGTAGTCCAGTATTTTCTGCTAAACATATCCGTTATTTTCCAAAACAGTGATTGAGAAAGTGGTATTGTTGGCTTAAGGGACAGAAATTTGAGGAAAAACTAGATTTTTAGAAAGAAGTGGGCGTCAATTCATTGTTAGCAATTTGTTTCATGAACTTTATATATTTTTATGGAATGACTTTTACACAAGAAATACTTACTTGCGAAATTACATGCAGATTTTTTATGAATATGAGATTGTTAATTAGCAGGTCGTTTCACGGTTTTAGTTTTTTGACCCCACCCCCCTTTCGCTTTTTTCAACAAAAACAAACTTTTAGCTTGACACCCCAAATACTCGTTAAGCAAGCGTACCTTCTGATTTGCCCAAAAATCCTCTCTTTTTTACATTTGCTGGCTCATTTTAGTTTTTTAAGAAATTTGGTTGGCAGTTAGTGTAAATGAGATTTCATGACTTTAGAAGAACGACAGAACATGTATTGCCTTCATGCATTATTGTTATGAGTTAGAAATGTACTGAAAATACTTGATTTATTTCAAGGTACCTGCTTTAAAGCCAGCTTAAAACGAATTTTTTAATTTTTCAACTCGAATAAATGATATTCTATTTAGCAAGACATGAGTTTATCTGATTCAAATAGGTAACCCCTAAGAAGTACCAGAATGAGAGTTTATTTGACCCGATTTAATACTAAAAAAGGCGTGTTGTTAGCATTGTGGACCACAGAACAATATTTCCCAGTGCAATTAGGCAATGATATTTGCTTCCACGTTGGGTATCCACGTCTGTGCTACGTTATTTTGAATTGAATACTGCTAAATGTGATTGGCTGTGGAATTAAACTGAGCTTCGTAATTCATTTTGAAACTGAGGAAAACTGCTCCATTGAATTTTGAATTGAACAGAGCTGCCATAAAATGTGATATTTCGGAAACCATAAATACCGCTTTGCAATAAAAAGAAGAAACAAGTAAATAGCGTAAAACGTAGTATATAGCAGTATAGCAGCATCATTCTGCTTCTTTCGGAGAGTAATTTCCTAGCACCGATGGACGCCATATTTGTTTTTGCATTGCGTTTACCTAGATTCCTAGGGTGTTTAATTAAATCGTCTTTTAAAAGGCGAGAAACAGTGATATTTTTATTTATGTGCACCCTGTCATTGATTTTGTGTCTACAGTATCTTGTTTTCTATTTTAGCCCCGTATCAGACATTAGTTCATTTGACCTTTTTGGGGTAAGCTTTGTTATTCTTTACTGCATCTTATGTCTTTTATTGTTTACTTTCATTGTATAGTACATCCCTGGCTCTACGAGCATCGCTTATTCGAACACAGAAATACCTTTCAATTTTTTTTATCAATACAAATTTTAATTAAGAGAACGTGCAAACATTTATCCCCTCAATAAATGGTAAACCTTTCCATGCCTTTATTTATTTGAATGCAACCAATAAGTGACCCAAATATTTGCGCGTTTTCCATGTAATGTTTACGCACACTTAAGCCCCACCATCGTGTATTATAAAAATATAACTGTAACGGCCCCATTAACATCGAAAACACCAACTTCGCAAAAACATCTGCAATCGAATTTAAGAATACGATTAAATTTTATAGGTGTTCAATCTGTTGGCCGCAGTTCTCAGAGTAAGCGTTTGTTTATTACATATGATTTTCCGATTAAATCACTCATTCGTTGAGTTCACGCTGCGTATCATGTTATACGCTTCCCCGCAAGTAATAGTATTTTCAATGCTATTTGGGGTTTTTGCCCTGCTGGCAAGCTTCACTCGCCAGGAGGACAACTACCCTCCTGCTAATATCTGACAAGCATCGAGGAATCAATATTAGTAGGAGGGTCGTATATTCCTAGTTGATATCGAAGAATAAGTTAAGATTCAATTACCGTAAATTCTCCAATGAACGCGCGGAGCGTTTATTTAATTTTTTGACTTTCGAGGAGGGCGTTTATTAGAGGCAGGCGTTTAAAAAAGGAAGGCGTTTATTTCAAAACTTAAAAAATCTCTTTCATCATGTTAAACACAAGTACTGTAATCAAAGAGCAGATACAAAATCATCCTCGTCATCATCTTTGTCGAGAAGATTGAACGGCTGATTCGCATCTTCAATATCCGAATCTGCCGGCTCCATAACGAATGGGTTCACATCTTGCTCCTTGTCATGGAGCAACAAAGTTTGATCTGTTAAAAGGGCTCTCCCAGTGGAGCACAGTTGATTTTCCTTAATGATAATGGATCTTACCATCTTCACTGCTATCTGTCTTCAAATTAACTCCGCATCCTTCATTTGCCATTTGCCATCTTCTGTTAGATGAGCTTCAAATGAATCCCATACAAGAAGTCTCTTACGAAAAGAAAACGACCCAGCAGCCTCTTTACACCACTGTATCGTAAATTGTTAGTTCATCCAACCATTTGGTGATGATGTTACAAAGTATTTCGATCCGAACTCCTTATTCAATGCAGCGGACTCTCGTTTAGCGCCAGCCAAAAAATGAATGGCTTTAGCTTGGAGCCGTCAGCTTTTGCAGCAAGGCAGACACTAACCCGAACCTTCTCATGACCAATGGTTTTGAGGATAACTTCCTTTTGACCGGCTTTGTTCACGGCTGTACCGCTTACCATGTCTGCCCAAACGGGTGTTTCGTCCATCGCGATAATATTTGGTTGACTGAAATCATCTTTTATTCCAAGTCGACTGAGATGAATCATAAATGCTACCAACTTATTGATCAGTTGTGACGGGTCTTTTTGAGCACTTGTTGTTCGCCGCCTGTAAAATAAATATAAAAAATGGGTAAGCAAAGTTATTTTGCTGCCCTATCTAAACTAGCCATTCACTCCGTAGAGTTTAAACCAAAATGATTCAAATATATATGACCTGCAGCCATCCAAACATGTTTAGCCAAGAAAATGTCTTCATGAAAAAAATTTACAGTCATTTATTTTTTGTGGAATGTTATAGCCTATTTACACATTTGGGTAACTGCAACCAAGATAAAGGGCTAATGGAAGAGGAAAAGAAAAATTACCTGCAGGAAACATAAATTTCTACAACCATCCACGACTTGCAACAAAGGAATTCTTCAATGCTTCATTTTCACCGCACAACTCGTCAAATCTCGACTTTGCCTTGAACATTATCAGCTTTCTAGAAACACACAGCATGTTATTACCTTTTTCGAAAATCCACTACCATAACTCCTCCTCCAGGTGTTGACCTGTTAATTTTCTACCACCACCATCAAACTTTTGCCGTTTGTCTTTCGTAGCAAAAATCTAATCTCACTCTTTTTACCTCAATGCTGTGAATTTCGATGCTTCTTTTTTCTGCAGAGTTTATGACTTGCTTTTTAAAATCCATTGAATACGACTTTCGTTTTTCACCTCTATGTGATGTCGCTTGAGAGGAGGATGCAAGCTCGTCCATCTTTCTCATTCGTAAGAGTAGAAAGAACGCACCATGGATGAAAACATGAAAACTACGATTCGAATGTTTTGAGACTCAAGCTCGACACCTGGGCGTGAAATATATTTAAAGTATGGCTAGAATCGAGCCTTTTGGTCAATATCACCTTTTCCACAGGATAAAATATCGGAGCATCATTCGCGGACACCACGTTTACAAAACGAACTGGACTACTGTACTGAATGAAAGCCTTTTCGCTAAACCAGACAACAGAGCGGTGGCTTTGGAATTTGATAAATTTTCGATTGGAATCTTCAAGGAAAAGGAAAACGATGAAAAGTGACCTGGCTGGTCATGCTCCACTGCGGTCGGAAAAGCTTTATACGGGTCACTGTTACCGGAAAACGAAAGCGTGAAATTGGTTTAGTTGTTCCGGTAAAATATGATTTTTATACAAATGATAAACGGACCTCCTCGGTTTTTAGACGAAGAAATGAAGAAGCGAAAGACTAAATACAGAACTTTAGAAATTCATCGTCAAAAGAAACATGTTTATAGAAAGTTTCCTTTCAAAGAATAAATAAAAGTCATATACAAACAAACAGTTTTTCTTGCCCCATAGATATGGTAAGGGATTCTAATAAACGCCTCCTTTGGGAAGGGGCGTTTATTGGAGGATTTACGGTAATTTTTATCAGAGCACATTTTCAAAATGTACAGTCTTATTTTTGTTGTAAATTATCTCTGACATGTTGACTTGTGAAACAACCAACTCTACTCCAACAACAGGGTCAGGTGGTCACTAATCGCTGCAAAGTAGATATTTTAAAGCATGTTAGACTGAAAAATTTGTCTCCCTGTTGATTTGTTATCCTGTTCCTCACTTCCAGTGGGTCTGGGTCCTTTGGTTTCGATAGAATCTTCCTTAAGGTGGATGAAGTGAAGAAGAAGCATTGAATATTGTGTTGTCGGAGAGTTCGTCTTAGGTTCTCACTGGTGTTCTTCACGTAAGGCAGAGTTACACATTTCAGAGGTTCCTTACTTTCTTCATGATTAGGTCCAGTGGTTAAGCGTAAGGCTCTCTGGACACCCTTAGCATGGTACCCATTAGATAAGAGAACCTTCTGAAGGTGACTTTCTTTTTTTCTAAAGCCATTTGGGTTCGAAATAATGCTTCTTGCTTTTCAAAGGAAAGTGGTGATAACACTATTAGGAGCTGAGACTGGATGGTGTGGTGCGTTATTGAGGTACTGGTCAGTCACAGTATTTGAATTCTTTGGAGTACCGTTACAACTTAAAGGCATAATACTTTATCTTTTAGAACGACAGAAGAATTTGGTATTAAATGAATTAATTAATAAATTAACTCTTTTCAATGAAATATAACTTCTTTTCTTTTGTAGACACCAAATGTAAACAAAGATCCCTTTCATGTTGCATCAGCTGTGCGTAATTCTGTAAAACTAAGATGTTCTCAGAGGACAGATTTGTCTGATTGGCAATGGGATTAAAAATCCTTTTTTGTACTTTCCATTTGTTGATTCTTCTTAGGATTTTTACATTTATTCTGGCGCAAGGAGGAAGGTTTGTTTAAAACTACAAAAACGAAAATAATTAGAAGGATTAAAAAAATTAACTCCAAGACAAGGAGAAAAATAAAAGAATAAGAAAAGAACTTTGAATTGATAACATTAGTATGAAAATAAGATACCCAAGGATGGATAAGTATGGCAAAGTAAAAGAAACATGGCGGATGGGAGTGAGGGGTACCACACCAAAAGGAAAACCATGTATGAGGTTGATTTGCAACATAAGAAAACACATGAAATGTTAAACATAGGGATAAATATGAAAAAAAATTCGATATATATCAGAAGGAAGATACATAACCTGACCTGGCACCATAGCTGGACAAGGAAGATAACGAAAAGTACCACAAGTTAAGTGGCAGTAACACCTTTTTCAAGATGGCTGGCGGAGGCTGTTGGAAAATAAAGACATAATTTAATGTTTTAACCTAGGCTTTTAGTCAACTGTAGAGTTTTATTGCTTTTGCCTTTTTCTTCTGTGTATACGTGCTGATATCCTTAATTTTCAATTTGAAATTAGAAATATTGTACAATAATTTAATTTATGTTGGATACGTTTAATGTTAACAACCCCTTTCTTTTGTATAGTCCTTTATAGCCATCAAGAATAACTTTAAATTTTACAATTAGTGATGTAGTAATGGGCTTTTCTCTGACTGTACCGGACATAAATTCTCATATAGTCTCCCATGGCTGTCTTTCTGAGTCCTGACCCATATAGCAAACTACAGTTTGCTCTTACCCAAGCACAAGTGACGTGATAATACGCACAAATTTCCTTTGATGTTTAACGCATATGGCATTTAACACTCGATTTAGTGAGATGTGGATATACCTAAAATTTGCCAGTTTATACTGAAGATAGGCCCCCTCGTTACAGAGAGAAGTGCAAATGATTATTTGTAAATGCCTACATGTACCAGCATTTGAAAGCGTGATGGTAGACAAAGGCTTCTAAGATTTAGAAGGGTAACTACGGGGGTTAAATTATTGCAGTTTTTCAGCCTCCTCCTGAAAAACGGATAATTTACATCATTACTATTATTTATAAGCACCTGTGCAATCTATTTTGACTGTTGCCCTACAGTTGAATAGTCATCAAAAATTAGATGGTGCAATTATAGTGTTTTGCCATATTTTGAAATCATTGTCTTCTTTATTTTCATAAAGAGCATACCGTTTTGTCCTCTGGACGGCAGGTAGTATCTATGATCCAATATTAGTTGCTTTCTTTCTCTGTCAAAACAATGCCAGGTTTCATTCTCTGTATTACCTGGTTAATAGTCATACAAATCTGTCATATCTTTGCAGTTCATACTTATCACAGAGCGCGCAGTGCTACATCCTCGCCACTTTGTCATGACGAATCTTATGTTCTTTTTGTGCTTAAGGCGTGGATTGATTGGTTAGATACTATACAGTCTCTCCTCTTTCAACGTAAATTCTGCATTTATCACTTTATGCAGCATGTTCAACTTTGTGCTTCAGTAGTCCTTATCGCTTGTTCTTGAGCAACACAAATTAAGGCATACGTTTTTAGTTTTAATCACTTTTTGACAACCATAATCACCTTTTCTCTTGGCCTGCCCGTTCTTCAACAACTCTATAGAACTGTTTATACATCGTTTTTTTGCATTTAGCTTGTAATTTTGTTCATAAGTTCATGATTTTCAAACAGCTTTTTAAGAACAATCCGCAACCCTTTCATTCCACCTCATAGTGGACTGATTATCAAAGGGATCACAGAAATATTGTAACCAGGACCTCCCACCCTTGTTTCAAACGCCAACTGTCTATATTTGGTTAGTTTTTCCATTTTCCTCGGATCAATTTTTTTTTGCTGTGGGCAAGCAATATCGCATATCAATATATTTTTCTCTTCATTTTAAATCCGGTCGTCTCGAGGATGTCTTGTTGCGCAGGTGGAACTCATAAGTCCCACATCAGCTTTATCCTGTCATTTTCAACAGTAGTTCCTCTGTTCCATCGCTGTTTATACCAAACAACGTCTTATTCAATTAAATTGTACTCCTTTGCCCATTCCGCTGCTAGAATCATCAACGCTCGGTTATGTCGGGATAAGTATTCACTACCAGTTAACTTCTGACATCCAGCTAGTAGGTGTCAGGCGTCATTTTAGCCGCTGTCTTTCTCGAATAGAGGCTCTAAGATAACTAGAAATGACATTCCTGTTCTTGGTCTTTATAAAGACTGCTTTGCAGTTCTCTCCCTTTGTAGCTCCCGATTCTTCTAGCTTTAACACCCTTCTTCAACTTACTTTTCAACTTCTTTCAGGCTGGCTTCCTTCCCCCTTGAATTACTCAATTGCATTCTCCTCCTTCAACATTTCCACCCTCCATGCAATTTTAACCCAGTTATTTGTCGAGCGAGCCATACAACAAGCAACTCTTGAGTCTCGTTTCTTGGTAAAAATCCGTAATGGACTTTGTCCCACGCCCACCGTCCTTTCTCTTCATGAAAAATCTTTCATCACATGTGTGCATGACCAATATATGATTTGCTGTCATTTCTTTCTTTATTATTTAAACTAGCTCCATATCTCCATTATTGAACTTGCACACATTCATTACGTACACTGCCACTAGAATTACTTTTTCGTTAATTGTACGCACCAGATTGATATCATTCAAGTTCGTCCTTATTAGTATAGGGGCTCTGACTTCGCGTTTAACCCGCTCAAACACTTTCTTGTTTGTTACCCCTATCTGGCTGCTCCATTGTAAGGAGCAGCCAGATAGGGGTATAGTTCTTTCTCGTCTGAATCCAATCAATTTATTCGCTCTTCCAGCACCTGCAATACTTCACCGCTCACCATTATGCCTCGGAATAAAATTTGAGCGGACTTTGCTACTCCGTAGCATGCCCCAGTGTCAAGACTCGCCTGTACGTAATGTCGTTCACATCTTTAAGAGCTTAGTGATTTTCTTGATACGACTGATGTGTTTACTACCAGGCGGACTCATCGTGTAGCCGTTACTTTGTTGCGAAAGTGAACATACTGGTATTTCCGACATAAAAAAGCCAACTGGCGAAAAGCTGACCCCCTGCAGGAACCTGCACAAGATTTCGATTAATCTACTTGTTAGTTTTACCCCTTTACTCCATATATCTAGTCTTGTTTACCACTTCTTCATTAACTGCGATATCTATGTCATCACCTGTTTTGGTATGCCGATCCAGTGATAGACTTGCAACATCCATTCATGGTGTACTTTTTGATAGGCCTTTTTGTAATTGTAAAATGCAACTGAAAATTCCAATGATATTGCTTTACTTCGTTCATGATACATCTATCAGTGATTAACCGATCCACTGTTCCCAGGACACCTTTCTCTCCTAATTGATCTCCCCATATTTCATTTTCCATAGTGTATTATTTCATATACTTTTGTACAATTCCTGCCATAATTTTGTGTGGAGTATTCAAACATGTTATTGGTCTTTAAATCTCTTCCATCCTCTACATTCTTGGTTTTAGGTAGTAATACTATTCTTCAAGATGGCCACCAAGTCGGTATCAGAATTATTTTACCCTGGTGAGTGCTCTTTTAGCAGACTGGAACTTTTACCACCAATAATTATGTTTACCGTCGATTCCTGGGGTTGTCCATCTTTTCTCTTTACGATTTCCTTTTTAACTTTATCAAAGGTGAAAAGGAAGTCATTGACCCAATTAACCTTTTGATTTGGCTGTCTTTCTATCTTCTCCATCCACGACATGTAAGGTGTTCTTTCTTTTCTTTCCCATGTGCCTCCCCAAAAGTCAACAAATCTATCCATGTCTGGCTTCACTTCTTCAATTGGGCTATCTTCCAATGACCTGAAGAATCCTTTCAGATAACGGTGGAGCCTGATATAATACTGTTTTCTTTGTCGCTTCTCAACATATTTTCCCAGCTTAACTTTTTAATATCTTATATCTTCCCAGTTTGGAATTTGTTGTATCTTTTTGACTTTTGGTCCTTAATTTTTTAAGAATGGCTTTCTGTAGCTGTTGCCTTTTTCCGCTTCTTTTTTCTAAACAACTCATTGCTTGTCTTGGCAATGTTCTTTTCTCTCATTCTTAATCTTAGGTTCCCGACGGTTTCCTCATTGTACGTCCCTTTCTCTTTACCGGATTTGTCTTTGTTAGCAAGTACTCCCCACTTGGATACAAAAGCTTTTCCCATTTCATGCACTTTTAACACTTATTTCTGGTGTAGTATTCACATCTTCTCAATACAATTCCAGTATCTTATTTCCACTTTAATATTTGATTATCAATCTTAATTTTAGGTTCGTTCGTTCGTTTTCGTGCCTCGGCTACAGCGTCTCTGCCCAGTAACGCGTACATAATATTGCCGATGGTGTGGGCTCCTCTAAGTCAGCAAAGTTGCAATTCGGGGCGTCTGGAGATGACACAAACCTACCTGCGGTGTCCTCTGCGAAGCCGAACGGCTTGCTGATTGTGTCAACCACTCGAACTACAGCTACGTGCTCACTTCAGTGATTAATTTTAGGTCCTTTTATACGAGGTTCCACCTGTAGCATTTAAGAATGCGTCATATTCTCAAATTCTCTTGCGAACAATGCTTTTAATTTCCGATCCTCTTCTGGCAGTACGTCTTCGGCTTATTCATTATCTTTTGGTTGCTCATTCGTAATAGTGACTTGTTCTATAACCTCCCTGGCGAAATATATCGGTTCTTGAACACCTGCTGTTTTTCTTCCCTTTGTCGCACAATGATCAAATTCATTATATCGGGTTCTTCCTTGAACCTGGCAGCGTTATCTCTCAGCTTTTTCTCTGTCGTCCATTCAATGTTTCCTATATATATATATATATATATATATATATATATATAATCTTTACTCAATCTGCAGACAGTACCGTTATATAGATACTATATACATATACATATACATTGCCAGATGAATGCCATGCAAGAAACGTGAAATCGAAAACAAACTAGTTGATTTTCTTGTGCACTTAATATCACATATATATTAAAATATATGCTTACATGTATGTGTGTATATAAAAATATATACATATGTACATAAATGTATATATATATATATACTATTTATATAATTTGGTACTTCCAATATATCCACTTCTAATTAGGAACATGTACAAATACAAAAGAAATATTTTTTTTATCAGATAAGTGTAGACGATTGGACTGTCAATCTCTAATGCTCTAATGGAACACACTGGTAACCTGGTAAACACAGCCACTGGGCCATTGGGACCAGGGATGTTGGTTCTTGTGACAAGTTGTTTCAATGATCACTTTGTTTGCTATGACGTAATAGACTACTGGTATCATATTGGCACATGACAAGCAAGGACTACCTTTTGGGTAACAGATGAATCATAATATCAATATCTAAAATACAGTACCTTAGAATACATGTATATAAACTTTAAGAACTTTTATTAGTCTTGGTGGTTCTTATTCTAATCTCCCAAATACAGCTGTCGTCCTAATTAAACATGTTAGGGTGTGAGGGGATTCCTGTTGAGGGGATCCCCGTTGGAAGTTTCATTATTATAACAAAGGAAACAGTACGAACAATTAAGGGAGTGTTAAATTAAAGAAAATAAATCAGCAAGAAATGTGTAAACACTCATAATGGTAAAAATGCTCTAAAATAGATCATTCCAGTAAAAGTGTAACATAAATAGACTATTGGGAACAGTTAAAGATTCGTCTTCTTTACAGTTTTCTTGTATTAAATATTTACCTGCTTAAATCGAAACACATCTGAAAGCAATCGGATTTAAGTTGTACTTGTAGCCCCCAATTTGTCTAAGAGTTTTTAAGTTCATTTAGGAATATCGCATCATTGTTCACCTCGAATGCTCTTGTTGGGATTATCCTTTACCAGGACCATTTTTCGGTGTCTTAGACTTTTTAATTTTTGTATATTACATCAAGACAACTTTTACACATTACTCTTTCCCACAAACTGGTTAGGGCCTGCTTCAATATGGTGAGTCAAGAGAACAACCAAATATTGACTAGATAGTAGTAACAGTACAAAACTTTCTGGTTTACGAGTACGGTCAATTAAACAATTTGGATACGCTCCGAATATTTGCAATCAAAAATAGTAAGTGTTAGCCACAATTTCTTATCTAGTATTTCACCACCACAGTATGGTGTTGGCTAACAGATTAGTTAGTTTGTGTGTGTGTGTTCGTGAGTGTATAGGTTCGTCACAATATGCCCATATAGACAAAACATTACAGTGAACGAACAAGCTATATTACTATAGCTTGGTATCAAAATAAGAGTAAATTGGTTGGAAAAATGTTGAAGAAACATTAATGAGAAAGCTAGAAAAGAAGGCTGAGAAGGTGGCGGTATCTTTTGTAAAAAGCCCTGAAAAAGAAGGAAGTGTATGGTGTTCTGCAAGGTAGGGAAAGCGAGAATAATACCAGAATAATTAATGGTTTACTATCTTTTGGGTTGTGACATAAGTTCCTGCGCATGGCGGGTGCAGTTCTACATAAAAGTGGTATTCATTCTTGTTCACTAAGAAAAAGGTGTAAATTTCTGTCAATCTTAGGACCTAGGATTTTTGAAATGGGGTGTTTTTGCCAACAGCCAGAGCTTTTAGAAAAAAAGGTCCTTAAGAGAAAGCATCGCCAAAGGATCATACCTACCAAAAACAGCAAAAAACTCGTAGAAGACACAGTTGAAAAGAGTTAGCATTAAAAGTCAAAGAACGTTGGTGGAATCAGTGAAAGCGTACTTTTTTCAAATACTATGAATTAGGACGAGTGTCATTTTTTGTAGAGAAGTGTACGCCCCGGGTTTCACTACACTAGAACAGCCCATTGTGTGGTTTGGAGTAGACTGAAAAGAACTGGCTTGAAAATTGTTAAAAAGGAAGACTTGAAAATAAGGAGGAAGAGATAAATCTGGTTTTTAAAGACTGAATCTTTTGATCTCACTTTTCAACTCGAGCCAGGAAAAAGCCTGCGGATGAAAACGTGGGGTACAAATCTTGTTTATATATCCTCTACAGACAATATATACAAAGCCGTTACGTATTTGCGCATAGTAAATTATGATATCGATAAATTCTGGATTTTGAAGGTCGAGTCGTGACGGTAAAAGTCTTGCCTTTTATATTCTTTCATTTGTTGATGTATGGTTTGTTAGTCGTAGGAGTAGTCTATCAACTGATTGCATATCAAACCATTTTTCATTTCTTACCAACAATAAAACGAGGCATTTAACTTGAAGATATTGAAACTGAGCACCGTGTTCTTAGCAATTTCCAAGTGACTGATAAAATAAGTTTATATTTCTTAGTGTTTGTTTGCGTTTGAATGTCTTATGCTGAATTCATGCATCACATTGAATGTTTTGTACATTTTCCAGCATGCTTGTCGTGGGTTAAAGTATTTTTTCTTTCTGTTTATTTGTATTTTATGAAATATAGTAACCGGGAAAGCGAGAAACAACAGTGTAGTTGCGCATCGCCCAACCATGCAGGACAGGTGGTCTTGACATGCTTGAGCACTGGCCGAAGACCAACCCAAGAGGAAGGGCCTTTCCACACAGGGTCCCAGAGGGGCGATCGATGTCTTATATTTTATGTTGTCTTGCGTGCTTTCTGTCCCACTTTTTCTTGATCTGTTGTTTCTTTTCGGGTCTTTCATAGATGGGGAATCTGTTAAAGACAAACGTGGGCCCACTGTTTACCAGGGGTACCATAAATGAAAGACCCAGCAGGGCATTATGTCATGTTCCTGCATTTATGTATGAAAACAATGTAGATATACATAGTTATTATAATTACCAAATTATTACTTATCATTACTACCTTGGAAGCCGCTGAATAAAGTAGATCCCCCACAGAGTGTTCATGACCTTCCTTGGTTAAATTATATTTTTCTAAAGGCATCTGTTGGGGCTGCCTATGACTTAGATGTGACTGATTAGTATTAGTTGAAACTTACAGAGATGGAGAATTCCTTCCCTTTTATTCTTTTTTTTCCATTTCACGTGCTTTCTTCCTCAAAAACCCAGTCAAAGAGCTTATTTGCCTTGTATTCCCAAGTATAGCAGGCCCGGAGCTGGTGATAAGTTATTGGGGGTGGGGGGGCTGTGGACAATGTCGAGCACCCAAGTTTGCTTTTCATCTACCTAGCAGTTACCTAGGACAATATCAATCAATCAAACCCCGACCTACTATACTCTAGATACTCTGCTTTTCAAATAACTAGATATTTCTAAATCCTTTTAGTACTAATGCAGCTAAGCTAAATATAAATACAAAAATGCCAATACAGGAAAGTGCTCCTGCAATGCATCAGCCCTGGTTGGTTACTTAGCAAAATCATTTACGGTCGGTGATTGGAAAACCGAAATTGCCAAATTTCTAGCCAATAGGTATGGCCAACAGAAAAACTGCCAACGAAAGAAATTACAAAGCAAACTATATACTGAAAAGTCATAAAGAGAGGATGTGAGAGAAAGAAGATAAATAAGACAGCAGATAGTTTGCTTGTTCGCCCGAAACTCGGACTGCACTGCACTAGCCCATAATTTATTAAATTCAGTTCATAATTGCAAAGGGTTCATTCGTGGTCATAATGTTAGCCCCAATCCTCCTCCTTAAGGTGCCATATCCTGACGGACGTTGGCTGTCATGACACGCCACTTTTCCCTGTCTCGTGTTGCTTGTATCAGGTCACATGGTCTTTTCCCGGTCCATTCACTCATGCATTGTAAGTATGTTTTTCTTTGTCTTCCTCTGCTTCTTCTACCTTCGATTTTGCCTGTCACTGATAAACTTTCGACTTGATCTTTCCTGATGATGTGACCGAAAAAGCTCATCTGTCGTTTTCTGATTGTTTCCAAAAGTGTCCGCTTGGTATTTATCCTTCTGAAATTTTCTTCGTTTGTTGTGTGCGTTGTCCAGCTGACTTTCAGGATTCTTTGGTAAACCCAGGTTTCAACTGCCTTGAGCTTTCTTTCCATTTGAGGAGATATTGTCCAACACTCACACCCATACAGTAGTATTGAGTGGACATAACATTCTAGCATTCTCTTTTTGGTCGTTAATGAAAGACTACCGCTGGCAAGCATTGGTTTCAGTTTCTGAAATGCTTTTTTCGCCGTGGCGATTCTTGTTTGCATTTCGGTTTCACATCGACCATCCTTTGTAATAATGCACCCTAGGTATTTAAATTTGTCTACCTGCTTGATTACTTCATTTCCAATTCTCAAATTACATTTAATGTCACCTCTCTGCTTGCCTACTACCATAAACTCTGTTTTCTTACAATTCAATGTGAGGCCCTTTTCTCTACTAGCTTCTACTACTTTGTCCAAAAATCTTTGCAAATCTTTTTCAGAGTTACTATAAGGACTGCATCGTCTGCGTATCTCAAGTTGGTAATGTTCTGGCCTCCAATGATGCACTCTTTTGAGTCTTCCAATGCTCTCATACTCATTTCGGTGTATATATTGAACAAATCGGGGGAGAAAACGCATCCCTGTCTTACTCCACGTTTGATTGGAACATATTTGCTGATACCATTGCCTACTCTCACTGCTGCTTTTTGTTCCCAGTAAAGGTTGGTCAACAGACGAAAGGTCTTTACCGTCAATGTCTATGAATTCTAAAATGTCAATGAGTTTCCGATGTTGAACTTTATCAAAGGCTTTGGTGTAGTCGATGAAACAAAGGAACAAGTTTTTCTGCATTTCAATGCTCCTTTCACATAGCATTCTTAATGTGAATATTGCATTCCTTGTCCCAGCGTCTTTGACGAATCCATATTGTTGATTGCTTATTTCAGCATTGATCTTATTTTTTGTTCTGTTCATGATGACTTTTAGAATGATTTTAATCACTTGCCTCATTAAACTGATTGTCCGATGCAACTCACAATCTGTTGCGGCTGGTTTCTTTGGAATCGAAATGAAAACTGAGTTACATAGGTCGGCTGGGATTTCCCCTGTGTCATATATCATGTTAGCAATCTTTGTCACAGTTTGTATTCCAAATCCTTCTAATGCCTCAATCATTTCCACGTTGACATCGTCTGGCCCACTAGCTTTATTCTTTTTCATTTTCTTAATAGCTGATCGAATCTCTGACTCCATGATTTTGTGGCCTGTATTCTTCCTACCTAACAATTGGTCTCTCTTCTCTATCATCTTCAGATAGCTCTGATATATACTCGGACCATCTGTTCATCACCTCTTTGTCATCTACTAGTATTCTCCCATCCTTTGCTTTTATACGTCCACTGCATGGTTGCATTTTCCGTACAGATATTAAGTTTATCTTTTGATACATTTCCTTAGGAGATGTCAATTTAACTGCCTCAATCTGTGTACATTGCTCATTAAGCCACGTCTCCTATGCATCCTTATACACGCTTTATCAATCGAGCTTTCCTCTTACATTCCTCGCCTCTACGATCTCTTATCTTTTGTCTCTTTTTCATTTCTTCCAATATATCTTCAATCATCCAAGGCTTTTTCTTTTGTTTCTTCTTGGAAGGTAGAATCTGACTAGCTATTGATGCTGAAGCTTGTTTGAAAGCGTCCCACAATGGAACATCGTCTTTTTGGAGGGCTTCGAACTTATTTTGAACTTTGACAGCAAACTCTTGCTTTATTATGGGGCTTGACTTGAGTATGTAGTTGTAGTCTAGTTTAGGTGTTGACTTAGCAATTTTCTTTCTTCTCAGTCTTACATTAAGCTTACAAACTACTGGAACGTGATCACTTTCATAATCAACGCCAGGGTAGCTTTTTGCTATTGTGACAGCATTTCGAAATCGCTCACTGATAGTTATATAGTCGATTTGATTCTTTGTTCCACCATCCGGGCTTATCCAAGTCCATTTCCTTCTGTTCGGTTGCTTGAACCATGTGTTCATAATTATTTGATCATGGCTTTTGCACAATTCGACAAATTTGTTTCCTCGATTATTCCGTTCGCCTAAACCATGCGGTCCGACAACTTTCCCTTCTCTCCCTTCGCCTACCTTACTGTTGAGGTCGCCCATTGTAATGCGAATCTCCTGATATTTCCATTGCTCAAAAGTTCTATCAAGGTATTCATAAAATGTCTCTATCATCTCTTCTGAGCTCTCCGACGTGGGGGCATACACCTGAATTATTGCGATGTTGAATGGTGATCCCTTCAGTTTAACTAGAATTACTCTCTCTGATATTGCCCAATGTCCCAATAAGGCCTTTGCTCTTTCTTTGCCAAGCAAAACACCGACTCAACTTTCATGGCGTTGACCTCCAGAGTAAATTAGTGTGTAATCATTTCTATCAATTTTCCCTGCTCCTGTCCATCTGACCTCGCTCAGGCCCAGCACTCCAACATTAAGCCTGTTCATTTCCAGTCTGATGTTATTTAGCTTTCCACTTTGGTACATTGTCCTGACATTCTATGTTGCCATTTTGACGGTAGCTTGATGACGATCCAGGTTCACCCGTCTTAAATGAAATCCTGTACCGAGCGTGGCAGCGACATCGTTGGCGCTCCCATTAACGCTTTTTGTGAAATTCATAATTGGGATTGTCATGATAAACTAGGACAGATACGTAGTGAGGTCTCCAAGTCTCGTCTACGGCACAGTTGTAAGCGGTGCGCTTAATCTTTGGCCTCCAACAGCCAATTCGCAAGACAGCGAGGGATTTTTAACCCATGCCTGGGTGAGTATTGGTGAATGTAGGGACTTGTCCACACACCGCTGGGTCCTGCACATTGCACCTAACGGGGTACTCATCCTCCGGTGAGAGGTTTCGGGTTGTCACACCCTAGTCAGAGCCTCGTTAGCCGGAGTCCGCAAGGAAACCGTTACCAGAGTGTACCGCGGGGAGGTGAGGTTGACTTGGCCGCTATGTGGGTCGCAGACAGGCAACTAATTTTCACTTTTCGCCCCCAAGAGGAACTTGTCTGCCCTGCTTCGCATTGAGCTAACAGGCACCAGCGTCCCATACACTCCATTGACCCCAATACAGGTGAATTTATTGACATACCTCTAACAATTTTTCAAAGGTCAAGGCTAAGGTGAAGAAGTTACAGTCATGCCAATGTTTTATTTTGGAACTGCCACAGTGATGCCTTCCATGCATTTTTGCTCTTTTGTGAACCTGCTTACCCTCTGGAAGTATTTTTAATAGTATTAGTATATAGTATATAGTATTATATAGTATTATTAATAGTATATTTAATAGTATTTTTAATAGCACCCTTGGGTGCCCTTAAACAAGACTAGTACCCTAGTATCTCCCCGTGCTAGCGTTAACGGTGAAGCTGTTGGCAGCAGGACAGTGGATTTTGCGAAAGGCTAGATTGAACCAATCCTTCAGAAGGTATTCGTAAGCTATCTCGAGTGTAAGTACAGTTCAACTGGGAAAACGGCAGAGACGAACTGCCTAGTTAGTTGGCACTACGGACAAAGAAAGACCCTTGGGGTCACTTTGTGTTTTATCACTCCCGACTACTCTCCTTGAAATGACAAAAAGAAATGATATCTTATGCCACATCGGTCGTCGCGTGAATCGCCGCGTTGTTCAGTGGGTAACGAGGCTGGCAATGATAATAAGATAAGAAGTAAATTTAGAATTGGAACTTGGAATGTTAGGAAGCTGAAAGCATTAGGTAAACTCAATACAATATGTAATGAAATGGATAGAAATAATAGAAATTCTCGGTCTAAGCAAAACTAACTGAAGTAACAGTGGCAATTTAAAAACTCAAGACAGTAAATTAGTTTTATTTTCTAAGAGGGATGAAGGCAGTGGTTACAGTCAAGGGGTTGCTGTAATTATATCAAACGAAACCAGCAAAGCATTATTGGGTCACAGCAAAATTTCAGATAGGGTGCTAAAAATTATATTTCAAGGGAAACCGCATGATATCAGTATTATTCAACGATATGTGCCTACAACGAATGTAAGTGGTGACGAAATGGAAGAATTTTATAAGACACTACAAGAACCATTGACAGCATCCCAAATGGAGATGTAAAGATTATATCAGGCGATTTCAATGCTAAGGTTGGAAAACAAATTAGAAATAGTGAATGCAATGGGAAGTTTGGATCAGGTGAAGAGAATGAAAGAGGAACAGACCTTCTTCAATTTTGCAGAATTAATAACATTGTCATTGCCAAGACACTTTTTGAACACCACCCGAGACGTCTGTACGCTTGGATATCTCCAGATAAAAACACACGCACTCAAATTGATTATGTTATAATAAATAAAAAATGGAAAGGCAGTTTAAAGAATGCAAAAACAATACCAGGTGTTAGTTCTAACTCCGACCATCAACTCCTTATGTTTGATATGCAGTTCAGACTATAAAAACTACCAGTTTCAGAAACAATTCTAAAGCTAGATTATAATTCTGTCCAAGAAATATACCGAGTTAAAATTTCTAACCCTTTTGAAGCCCTATTAACAGTTGAGGAAGAGAAGATGACCAAACGAGCTCTGGGAAGATGGGGAAAACATACTCTTGATCGAAGCTAAAAGTAGTATTCGAAAGAAAAAGAAAAGGAACAAACATTGGATTTCTAGTGAAACATTAAAAGAAGTAGAAAAAAAGGAGACTATTGAGAGTGACATAAACATTTATTGGGAACTGGGCTCCCTTTGCCGAACCTGTTTTTACTTTGGTCAGCGGTTTTGACTTGGCATCCGCCATCTTGTTCGTTTCTCAAACGTTTTGTTAGTTTTAATCACTAGTAATGTTTTAGTTGAATAAAACAACGATTTAGGTTTACCACAGAAAGCTTAAGGTAGAGGTTCTTAACCGGGGGTATCCATACCCCTTGGGGTAAGTGAGCCAGATGACAGGGGTATGGGAGTCGATCTCTGGGTACTGGTAAATATTTTTTTAATGTATTAATTTTTTCTTGGGTAGTACGTGAATGGTGGAGCCCGATAGAATATTCCTAGAATCTAGAACATTCTAGAAACTCCACGAACATTGATCATTTTCTGCAAATACATGTATTTAAATGTGCATCTGTGTATTTACTACACCTTTAATTAAAAATTAATGTTTTCATTATAATATTTAAATTGAATACGTGTGTATTTAATGAACAAGCTTGTATTTACTAGTTTATTGTTAATGTACGTATCTCGAAGATTCTAGAAACGTGTTTGCATTGTCTATAAAGGCGGAGACTGAGTTCCGCCATTCAGTCTGAATTTGAATACCATTATGTGCACAGTGCTTTTTGTGGTTTTGATTTTTGCCTTCCACTAATTTTCCGCAAAATGTAGTCTGTGAAAAAACGGAAGTGGGATGATTCATATGTTGGTTTTGGCTTCACCTGTATGAGAGAACGAGATGGAAAAGAAAGACCCCAGTGTATAATTTGCGATTCGGTACTTAGCAATGGAAATTTGAAGCCATCAGGACTGAGGAATCATCTGAAAAGCGAATACATGAATCATGTTGGTACATCGATTGATGCTTTCAAGCTGAAAAGAGTTCGCTATGATAAGAAAGCAACTCTTTCCTCACATGGTTTTGCTGCTCCTGGAAAACCTCTTTTGGAAGCCTTCTACAAAGTTTCGTACATGATTGTCAAAGCAAAGAAGCCAAACACTATTGGGGAGACCCTCGTGAAACCTTGGGCACTGGAGATGGCAAAAATCGTGCTGGAAGAGGATACGGCGAAGAAATTAAGTCAGGTGCCTTTGTCCAACGACACTATACACCAGAGAATTAAAGACATGAGTCACAATTCAACTGATGTTTCAAACAACAGTCAATTGCTTGTATTTGTACGCTATGTACATGAAAAGAACATCAAGGAAGAGTTTTTATTCTGTGAACGACTCGAAACTACAACCAAAGCAATTGACGTATTCCAGCTTGTCCAATCGTCCAGCTCACCATGAGTTGGCATGGGATTTGATGGGGTTTATTTGTACGCATTGAGCTCCTGCCATGATTGGCACAAAATCTGGATTCATTTCTATGGTCAAAGAAAAAGCTCCGCATGTGCGCACCACACACCGTGTTCTACATCGTCAAGCTCTGGCATCCAAAACATTGCCAAAGAAACTTAAGGAATTTATGGGGATTGTTGTACGAACAGTCAACTTTATACGTGGACGTGTATTGCAGCATCGATTATTTTAAAACTTCTGTTATGAAATTGGAACTGAACACATTGTGATACTGTATCACACAGAGGCTCGTTGGCTGAGTCATGGTCGTGTTTTATCGCGTATAGTAGAACTTCGGAATTGAATCCTCGAATTCCTCAAGCATCAACAATCCCCCCTAGCCGATCATTTTGAAGATGAACAGTTTATTGTTAGCCTGGGATATTTGGCTGATATTTTCAGTCTCCTCGTTGATTTGAACATATCGATGCAGGGGAGGGATGTTGACATTGTTCAAGCCAGATGAAAAGTTTACAAGGAAATTGCCGATCTGGAGTCGCCGCGTTGAAAGCGGAAATCTGGCAAACTTTCCAATCATTGACAATATCCTTATTGCAGATAGTAAAACACTATCTGTATATACTTGCTGAGAGTAGGTCTTCCAACAGTCGTCAACTCCATATCAAGTGACAAGTACAGAGACAAAATACTAAAGGGAAAAAAAAGAACTTTTCAAAAGTTTGGGAAAACTTAAAAACTTTCAACTTCAGTTACACATCAATCCAATCCAAACATAACACTAAAGCAACAATCGATCAGATGAATTCCGTCTCATACCAGACAAAAAGTCTCAGCCGAGCTACAGTTCTTACTTGAGCTATGCATCATAGAATCAGTGGAGGGACCGACCACCTGGTTAAACCCGGTCGTCGCAACACCAAAGAAAAATGGAAAAATTAGACTTTGTATTCATATGAGGAAAGCAAATGAAGCCATCATCTGAAACGACACGGAATACCAAAATTGGAAGATATCATCGCCAAAATTCATCAAGCAACCCACTTCTCCAAAATCGACCTACGCAAAAGGTGCAACCAAATTGAACTTGCGGAGAACTCACGACATATCATAGCATTTATGAACCAATAAAGGCATTTTTCGGTTCAAATGTTTGATATTTTGAGTCAACTCTGGATTCGAAGCATTTCAGAAGTAGATTGAACTAGTCATTAGTGGAATTGAAGGAACGAAAAATATTTCAGATGACATTCTGGTTTGGGGCCAATCCCAACAAGAACATGACACACGTTTATCCAATGTTCTTGACCGACTCTAAAACATAGACTTCGTGTAAATCCAGTGAAATGTGTTATCAATGCACCAAGTATCACCTCTGCAGAACACTCACTTTCATCTGAAGGACGTCGTTTAGATCCAGTCAGAATCCAAGCCATCAACTCCATCAAAGAACTGACCAACATAAGCGAAGTACGATCACTCGTGGTATTGCTGAACTACTGCCAGAAATTCATTTCTAACTATGCAAACATCACCGATCCGATCCGCAGACTTACCAGGAAATCAGAGCAGTTCACATGGGCACCAAAACAGAAAAATCCTTTCAGTGTGCCAAAAGAGAAACTCCTGTCACCACCTACCCTCACTTTCTACAATCCAAAGGCAGACACAAAAGTCATCACTGATGCCCGCCCACGTGGATTAGGTACAGTACTACTTTAACAACAATCCAATGAAGCCAATCTTGTTTGGTTCTAGAGAACTGACCAACACTGAATCAGGATATTCCCAAACTGAGAGATGCTCTAGCTATCTTATGGGCCTGTGAACATTTCCATTATTATCTCTACGATAGGAAATTTACTGTAGAAACTGACCTCAAACCGTTATTAACACTCCTGTCATCCCATTCGCAAAATTCAACACCAAAAACTCCAAATCCAGCGATGGCTGTTGAGGCTGCAAGCTTACCAGTACACCATGACTTATATTCCTCCAACGCAGTCCAGCTACATCAGACAACACAGAGAATCAGATGATTTCATAGCAACAATCCTTCACCATGCAATTCCAGATGCCCTGTCTCTCCAAGAAATCGTTGACGAAACTACAGCAGATCATACACTCACGACAGTCATAAACAATCTCGAGAAACCAAACTGGTCAAGTACACCACAAACAAAACCGTTCAAGCACGTTTGTGATCGTCTATCCACATCACATGGAGTTCTGCTGAAAGGAAATCAGATCGTTATACGAGAGACATTACGAACGAAAACAATCTAGTTTGCACATCAAAACCACCAAGGTATCGTCCGAACAAAAGCCTATCTTTGAGAATACGTTTGGTGGCCCGGAATCAATGAAGATGTTGAGTTTTTAGTCAAACGGTGTCATACATGTCAGACAATCATCCAAAACACTACAAAGACGAACCGCTTCAACCAACAAAGTTACGAAAGGAATCGTGGCAACAACTCCAAATTGACCACTGCCAGACAAAAACACTCTTCTCGTCATACTAGACTATCACTCACGCTATCCAGTAGTACATATACTAGGTAAAGGAACTACCACTGATTAAATCGTAGACAAACTGACTGAAACATTTTGTATCTCTGGTTATTCAGAGCTGATCATAACAGATGACGGACCACAGTTCATATCAGAAAGTTTCCGTTCGTTCTGAAATCACAAAGCATTAACCACCATAAGGTGCCACATTATTATCCCCCCCTGGAAACGGTGAAGTAGAATATTTAACCTTACCTTGGGCAAATTTCTGCAATGGTGTTATGCGGAAAGTACAGACTAGAGAAAATAACTCAACTCTTTTCTTTTCTCGTATCTCACGACACTACATCCAGCAACCAGCTAATCTACTGATGAAGCACAAGCCGAGAAGTGAACTTCCAGCCATCCCCAGAAACCAGCCAGTGAGTCCCGCAGCTAGGCAACAAGACACCGTCTTCAAAATCAAAATGATCGTCGTGCTGAGCATCACAATATTCAACCAGGAGATACTGTGTTAGTAAAAACTTTACGAGACGCCCTGTGATGTTATATTTACGTTTAGATTTAATTTGTATTTATGTTTATATCTTTTAGATTCACATGACATAGGTTTTATATATATATATCTTTATCATATCTCTGGCCTGGGTTTGTTCCTAACTTCTGGTGTGGTGATAACCAAGTTGAAGTTAATACATTAAGTGTGAAAGACAACAAAGTTCAATTTCATGTCAAAAATGCTGATTTTGTCTCTGAATCTCATAGATGAACGCCTACCCGCTCACGTTGCTCCTGTGTACGCACATAATTTACAAACCAAAACATTGGAATAGATTTAACCGCAACTTGCAGATGCAATGGACTGCCTCATTGCAGAGTTATCTATCCAGGAAGACATCTCCATCAACTACTCCAACTTACGACGTTTCACTCAAAAAGGACAAGCATCATCCGATGAACGCTCATTTCCATCTGGACCGTCCTCGTCAAATGCAAAGTCCTGTATCCTGTGTAAATCTGTTGGTATAAATCATCAAGGTCACAATATCTCCGACTGTTGGTTCCTGTCGAAATTTGACAAATTAAACATTGCCAGGGCTCTTGCAGTAAATGTTGACGAAGAGCCCCCCCCCCCTAACCAAAACCATCTGCCCAGAAGAACGCTTTGTATCACGTTATCCCAGAATCAGAAGTCCAGGAAGTACAATATGACATTTCACCTTATTTCTATGCTTTTTGCCAACACCATCTAACACATGATCGTGATCGATATAGGTGCTACTTTATCCCTTGTCTCACGTACCTACCTCAAACGTGCTGGTATTTCAATCATGCAAACCCAACTTTCTGCTCGTTCGGTCGATAAAACAGCATTAAAGATATTTGTGGGATTTTTTTTTGGGGGGGGGATTCACTTACAAATAAACTTAGGCTCAACACCTCTCCCAATTATTGCATTAGTTGCCGACACACTGCATTGCGACATCCTAGCCGCCGTACCATTCTGTGTCCAGAACGAAATGCACGTTTATCTTAGAGACCAGATGATAACTATTGGCAAATCCAAGATCCCATGCGGTTCCAAGCCTACACCCGCCTCTGACATCTACCGTGCTAAATCATTCATTCTACGCAGTGATTCGACTCATACCATCTTTTCTGGGGAATATCTTGAGTTCCAAAGTGACACTCTGAAAGAATATGAGGGTAAAGTTGCTATCGAACCCCACCGATCTTCTCCATTTAAGAGTAATGTCACCACTCGACATCAACATATCCAATCATCGCTGCAGCAGTCCATTATTAATAGCTCCTACCATACCTACCCCCCAATGCTTTTCCGACACGATTTCATTAGATCCTGATGGCCAACTCAATGTAAAACACCTGCATCAATTCCGCAACATCCACCGACAATATGGCTCTGTATTTAATCCAGAATTTGGAGTATACAAATACCATCATAGCAGAACCATAAGTGCCAAAGTGAAAATTGGTAATGCTCACCCTCCACCTAGGAAAGGCAAGCTTCCATTTTACAAACAATCAAATCTACGTTTCAGTTGCTGACGTTCTTTCCGGTGCAGTCCGTATGCCAATCCTGAACAACAACACTTGGCACTCCGCTCAACAAGAATGTCCTGCACTGCGGCGTACCTTTGCTCACCTCCAACACGGTACTCGCCCTCCACGAAAGGCCAGGCATGTTACTGATGTGAGGCGATACATACGCATAGCTTCAATCTCCACAAATGGATTGCTTGTAGTCATGAAAAACGATCCATGTATCCACCAACGTCAACTCATCGTAATTCCAGCTGCACTGCTACCCGAACTACTAGCAGCTTTACATCTCCATCTCAGCCATCCCACCAAAAGTCAGCTATAGAAAGCATTCGATCTCTACTTTTATGCCTTAGGTAGCCTTCAACACATTGAAGCAGGTACATCACACTGTCACAAATGCCAATCCGCTCAAAGTGCATGCTCAATATTTCACGCCACCACCACTCCACCCTGGAAAGCAATTTTCCTCTGCTGTCTTGCGTCGTACCAAGCAGAAAATTTTTGTTTCAAGCGACATATTCTCCAGCTACACGAATGCTACAATTATAGCAGATGAAAGGGCAGACACTTTACGTTCCTCAATTTTGTTCTCGACGCGCTTCCTACGATCCGCAACAAAAATGATTCGTGTTGACTGTGCAACTGGATTCCAATCGTTGAAAACCGACGAAATTTTGAACTCAAATGGTATTTTATGCTGGAAAGTGATATGCCAGCTCCATTCTTATAGAAATGAACTGGACGTTTCGAGAGATACTTCTCCCATCGTCAGGAGCCTGACGATGGAAGAAGTATCTCTCGAAACGTTGATCGGAAAAAGCTTACGACTCATGACATGATAAAGCTCTTACATCCATGGCTTCTTCTGAGTTTATAAAGTTCAGAATTTTCAAGATGGATGTCTTATTGTTTTAGACTTGTTCTTGCTGTTGTTGTTTAAAAACGCTATACTTATTTGTTGACTTAAGCATTTATGATCCTGTACGACTATATTGCTATTATAAAATGTGATCGAATTGAATCAATTCTGATACCTAACAACAAAGGTTATGACCCCAGCCCTTCGTAGATAAAAGGGAAAGGTTCAGAGTAGGATTTGGAATATCACAGTGCAGTACTGAGCAAGAGCTAAGTCAGGTTGCGACAGAAATTCAAAATGTCAGAAGATAAGTGGACTTTGAAGCCTCTGAGAGACTCAAACTGGAATAATTGTTCATTTAAATTAAAGAATATTCTTCGAGCAAAAGATTTGTGTGGATTAATTGATGGGTCAGATTTACCTCCTGACGGTGACGCCAGTGATGAAATAAGACACAGATACAGAATTGTAACAGAGTTATTGCCATGAAAACGACCAACATAAGTGACTCTAAGATTTATCTGGTTACCTGAGAAATCCAAAAGTTAACAAGAGTTGGCAAGAGGGGGGAGGGGCGTTAAAAATGGTGAAAAGTGGTTGACGTCATTTGTGAACGATCCCTTACGTTCAGATTCAATTTATATTTATATCTTTCAGATTAACATGACGGAGGTTAAATATATATATCTTTATAGTATCTCTGGCCTGTGTTTATCCTAACTTCTGACGAGACAATTTAAATTTAAATAGCCACAATCCGAGACCCTGCTTCCAATACCCAAAATCAACAATCAATGTGTTTTCGTATCTGTTCATGAAGCAGTTCCAGTACGAATTCCTCACGGTGAAGGGGACGTGTTGGAGACAGTTGGGATTGAATCAAAGGTTGTGAAGATGACTCCACAACCTTTGATTCAGATACTGTTCCTTACATGGACAATAATTCTGACAATGGTAACGGTAAAAATTCTAAACAGGACATTGGTGTGATAAACAAGAGAGATAGAAAAAACCCAGTTTGGATGAAAGATTATATTTCAAAATAGGATTAGTATTATATCACGCCATGTTCGAAATAGGTTCGCTCATGTTTTTTTTTGTTTGTTTGTGTTTTCATGCATTTGGGTTCTCAGGTTCTCAGGCATTTGTTTTCTTTAGTTCGGTTTTGTGGTTTTAGCAAGATTGCATTCTACTTAGGGTGAGATGCAGTGTTTACAGCAACGCTGCAATCTTTGTTTACGTTTACGACATTTCGTGTATATTTACATGAGACCGTTTTCAAGAACACATGGAAAGAAGCATGCAAAGCCAACAAACAGTTTCTGTTTTGAAATGGGTTTTTTGAGAAAAAAAGAGACCCCTTAAAGGCACATAAACAAAATGTCTGTTTGGTACCACCAAGAACTAATTGCTTTGCAAAGAACAAGGGATACCAAAATATATTCTTTTTCTTGGATTTCTTGATTATGGGTGCAAGATGGATGCTGAAAGATTACAGTTAGGGACAATGATATCCAAGTGCCAAAGCCTAACTCTTCTGAATGGTAGCAAAAAAATGCAAAGAATCTCAACAAAATATACACAAGTA
>RDPX01000282.1:451926-479783 GCA_003991215.1 Morbakka virulenta | reverse complement strand
CTTTTCTTCTGTTTATTTGCTGACACCCTGTACTTAGCTGTATGGTGCTGACGGCAAATTGACATTCTTTCTGTTGTTACTTCTCCGTCTTTCTTATACTTACATTTCAGTGTTTCTCCTCTTTTTGACAATACTTGTTTTGTATTGTTTTGTGTGTGTGTGTGTTTTTTTTTTTACCTTAGTCTTGTTCTACATTTTTCTTTGTTCTTCTCTTTCACCATGTTGTTTTAGATCTTTGTAGAAGAGGGAATGCAAAGCAGCCACTGCCGGTTAGAAGCCCGGGACCTCTGTTACCAACAAAGCCATTCTTCGGTCTGTCTTTTCTTTTAAATTCTGAAACACTTCATTTGTGCCTTTATTTATGTATCGTGTCTCGAGTTGTGCAAAAACATTTTTTCTGATGTAAGGAGTTTTTCGGGTTTTTTTTAATTTGTCAAATAAGCAGCATTTAACATCTAGCTGTTTGGAGTTTACTCCTAATAATATATATATATATATATATATATATAAATTTATATTAACAAATGAATATGAAATGTCATCAACAACAGTGCTCTACTACATTAAAACGTAGGAGCTATCATTTAATCAGATGTACGAGTAAGAAAAACTCTAACTTTACAGTACTCAGAGTTTCATGTCTTTCACAATCTTCAGCTGTATACAAATAAATACATATACTAAATACAATACAAGTAAATATATTTATAATAATAATATATCTAATAAATACAATACAAGTAAATATATATATGTGTGTGTGTTTGCGTGTGTGTGTGTGATGGTGTTATAGTTAATAAGTCCCTCGGCAACTCATGATGACTGGGCTATCTTCGACTTTTTGCGGAGTCCCAGACAGCTCTTATAGTACTCAGACTGGTGATTTCCTTTAGTTGGTTGAGAAAAAAGAGCCTCTGTCTACCTCTTGCTTTCGTTCCTAGCATCTTTCTGGCCAGGAGATGATCTTCTAACTCGACTTGTCTGACGATATGACCGGCAAACCTGACATGGCTTGTTTGAATGATTTTAAGGAGCTGGTGATCTTGGCCAACTCTTTGGAGCACCGAGTTGTTGGTTACATGTGATGTTCTTGATTGTTGAAGACGAGAGCCCCCATGATTCTTTACTATACAGGAAAACTGACCAGACAAAACATTTAGGGACTCTGATTTTAAGTGACATAGAAAGTTTGCAGTCTTTGAGAATGGTTAACATCTGATTGGAACTGGTTTTAGCCATTCCTATCCGCCTTCTGATATCCTTTTCGCACCTTCCGTATCATGTGAGCATGGATCCTAGGTACTTGAATGAGTCTACCTGTGCAATTGCAATTCCATTGCAGGTTTTGTTGCACATTGAATGCTGACTATCTTTTAAGACCACCATGCAGAAAGCTTTGTTGCTGTTAATCTCAAGTCTGTGGTCTAAAAAGGGTCCCAAACGAGACCAAGAAGCCATTGGAGGCCGTCTTTACTGTCAACAATGAGAACAATATCATCTGCCTATCTGATGTTATAAATACAACACCGTTGATGAGTACGCCGTCGTCCAATTTCACAAGCTATCGGAGTTTGTTCTTGTCCTGCAAATTGAAGAAATCCAGACTCATCACGCAAGTCTGCATTACTCCGTGGTTAATTTCAGTCTAGTCAGAGAATCCCCATTGAAAGTTTGACAGCACCCTTTTGATGTCCGTAGAGATTGTATATGATCCTATAGTCTTTCTCTTCAATTCTGATATTTTTAAGCAACCTGAAGAAACAATTGTGGTGGACTCGGTCAAATGCTTTCTTGTAATTAATGAAGCAGATATAGATGTTCTCTTGATGCTGTATGCTGCATTGACTGAGCATCTGCATTATAAAAATAGAATTCCTTCTTCCTTTATCTGGCATCAAACGGTACTGGCACTGAGCTATCTCTGGATGAATCCTTAAGCAGCAACGTTCAAGCAAGATTTTGACCAATAGTTTTAGGGTGTGACTCATGAGACTAATAGTTCTTTGTTGATCACAGTCTATTCTGTTTAGTTTCTTGGGCAGGCCTATGAAAATAGACTTGAGCATGTCGTCAGGGATGTGGCCAAAACCGTAGATCATGTTAGTCAGGCTATGAAGTATGTTGACGCCTGCCTCACACAGGACTCTTAGTATAACGGTGATCACCTCATCTGGGCCTGCAGTTTTGTTTACTTTCATCTTGTGAAGTATCTAATCGAATTTGTCTTTTGGTATTGGAGGTCTGGAAGGATCTGTGAGTGTGGAAATCTCATCATCATCTTAAATATCTTCTAAAAGCTGTTTACGTTATTCTGACTATCTTTTCGCCACATCTTGTGGTTCATAGAATCTCCCCAGTCGACAATAGTAGCTGATGGGCTGGATGACACCTTGCCGGTGACCTCTTTGATTTTCTTAAACACTTCCTTAGGATTTTGGTCTTTTGCCATTTCTATATCTAGGCATATCTCTTCCAGCCATTGTTCCTTGGCCTCCTTGCATTTTGTAAGACACGGATGTGAAGTTGATTGTACTTCTCGTTCTTAAATAAGATCATTTACACTGCTTGTAATATCTTCGAATTCGTTGTAAAATGGTCTATTTCTTCATTGTTGGATTTAATAATGGGAGCTTATGCAAAAATGAGATTAATGTTAGACGGGCTTGATTATATTTTGACTAGAAGTGTACTATCTAAACTAGGCCAAACAGGGAGAACAGATTTTGAGAAATTTTTCTTCAAGATTAGTTTTACCCCTCTGAGATGTTGTTCTCCTTCTAAGTAGATCACGGTCTTTACTCGCTCCCTGAAATGTCCTGCATTTTTCCACCGAATGTCACACAAGCCGAGAGCATTAAGTTGGAGCCTGTCCATCTCCACGATTACATTGTCCCCAGTGGGGTCGCTCACAAGCTTTTTCTTTTAACTCAGGTTTGCTCAAATTTCACTATTTGATACAAGGTTTCGGGAGTTTGGCAAAAAGGTTGTTTTCAAATTCTTTGCCCTGGTGGTGAAGAATTTTCAGCGGAAAACCGAAACGAGGTATAAACTCATTATACAAAATTTTTGCAGCAGTTTAAGCAAATTTTGGGGGTTGAATATCCTTGATGGAAGCGGCTGAAATGCTCAACAATAGTCAATACATACTCGGTTCCACCAGAGTTTGTCTCAAGATTGATTTCATTAATGTAGCTGTGAAGCCGGTCGGTGCTGCATTAGACATTTAGATCTCTTGGTTGCATAGGTTTCAATATCTCGGGCCATTAATCTCCATAAAAAGCAATCTCTTGTTAAGGCAATACCACGTTCAGCACCTGGGTGACCCATATTGTTGTGTATTGTTCTGTCGGTAGACCAAACCACACATTCTGAGCGGCATGATAATTTGAGTTTTGTCTCAACGTTTCCGATAGAGCAAGCCACGTTTTTCAATAAAAAATCGACTATATTCATGCATAATCTTTGGTGTAAGTGGAGATTCCTTCTTCCTAGCTTGTCTTATTGGTCTCTTTCCTTGCTTTACATACTTGATAACGTTAGCAATAGCTTCATCGTCCAGTTATGTTTCTCGTAGTTCATCAACAGAGCTAGACTAGTTATCTAATTTTGCCAACTCCTCCTCTCCAGTAGCTGTTACATGCAAGAATCAAGGAAAACAATTATCAAGAAAAAAACCTGTAATTATTTTGAGGCCTTTACACGAGTGTTTATGGATGCCAGTAGGCGTTTTATATATAATGTTTCTAAAAATGACACTCGGGACCAATTGATATTAATAATAGAGCAATTAAAAACAACATCGTTTTTAATGTGTTCTTTTATTTCGAACTCAAAAGACGTATCTGTTACAGGGACACTTAACATGCCAACGTAATCAAGAAAGGACTGGCACAGAGACAAGTTTAGAAATATTGATTAACCTTTGCGAGTCCCGTGTTCAAGTAAACGAGCCATTAGACAACGATCAGTGTTTTCAACATATTTCATACCAAACCCTGGGCCGTTTTGTTTACGTACAAAAGACATCTTTATATAAAACGACTGCTACATTGTCTGTCGCATCTAATGAGTAAAAGGTATCATGCCATAAAGTCTGCATCAACATTACACTTTCCACTTATATTGTATTTTACGTTGAAATTGACGTCTGTCTAAGCATATACCCAACGCTGACCAATAACGAACATTGTTGCAGTACTTGTTACATATGTATTAGGTTTTTATCAATGCCAATATGGAGCTGTGTTGATTGATACACGTAAAGTCTGAACTGGTCACTCCCTGCCCATTTGAGTGGAAGGAACTCCAACTTTGAGGAATGGTAATATCATTTTTGGCCTTGGAGAGGGCAACTTCCAAATGCTAGAACTCTTGTCAATCCATCTTGCTTCTGACATAATAGTGTTCCCAATCAATATTTACATACACCAGAATGCAATACGAATGGCTTAGTGAAGGCTGAACAACACAGCACAGGAGAAGTTGTAACCGCAATGACAAGAGCTTCCAAAGTTTTATTGTGTTTTTCGAGTCACGAAATCTTTGTTGAAGATCACAGTTGGTTACAGTTGGCTCTCGCCTTTAAAGGTTGTGACTCTGCAACTTCCTCTTTCTTTGCTTTCCCCAGCAGCCTACACAATGGCTTAGCTATTCATGCTAAGTCTAGTATAAACCTCCTGACGTATCCAAGAAATTCCTAAACCTTACAAAGTTCACCAGTGGCATGTGGTCTTTCCTGCAACAATAGCCACACAATTAACAATATCAGGACCCATGTGGTACTCATCACCGGTAATGATTCTGCCTAAATACTTTACTTTGGCTTTCAAAAGGTCACATTTTGACGCTTCCAAGTTGATTCTGTGGCTCCTTAGTCATTTCAGGACTTTCCTAAGGTCGGTAGGATGTTCCTCAAAATTTGATTCGAAGACCAGTAGGTCATCAAGTTTAGGTAAAACATATTCATCTCGCATTCCTTCCAGGCAGTTTTTTATGAATTTTTAAAGTGACCAGGTGCATTCATTATTCCGAATGGAATACAGACCCACTCTTGAAGAAGATATGGTGTGTAAAAAGCTGTTTTATGTCTGCTGTCTCTGTGTATAAAAGCTTGATGGAAAGCGCGTGACTGATCCAACAGGAGCAACGAACTCGTGCCTCCTGGCCATCAAGTGGATCTTGTATTCATATCGTTGGATGTTGTCAGATATGGTCTTAAGTATGAGTGGACAAAGATCACAGCACAACTCCTATTCTCTCGATGTTTTTGTTACAGTCACAACAAAGTATGAGGAGGTTGACGTCTTATAAAGTTTTTGTTAAGAATATCTTGTAGGTAAGCTTTCACTTCTGGATACAAAGGTCGGTGAAGTGCATTATATCGCTTTTATATAGGAATATTATCTGTTACGCTGATGTGCATTTTGACATCTTTCATACATCCAAAATCATCTTTGGATCGAGCAGATCTTTCACACTCCTCACAAACTATCTTGTGTGGCCCAATTTTCTGTCCAGGGAAGAGGTGGTACTTTGAGCATAGGAGAAGTGTTTCTAAAAATTCGAAGCTGTTTAGTAATTTTGGTGCAAATGTGGCTAAAGCAATACTGGACAATTACCGCCAACTGCCACTCCGAATTATTATTTGTTATTTAGATGATCTCATGACTATTAAGGGAATCTCGAAAGGGCATAATACCAACTATAGGTAGATGCGAATGTTACCAGTGTTCCGATACAAGAAAAACTTGTGTCCCAGTTCCATACAAGCATTTCATGTCATTCTGGTTCAATAAACATTATACTAGGCACTTACCTCCCACGAAGCTAAACATCCTCTGTCCTACTTTAGAGAGAAAATACCTAACATAGATCCCTTTGTCTAAACCAACACACTGAGCACCCATAAATGTTTTGATCATATTACATAATTTGACATGATTTCCCCGACCCAATGTTCGACACTTATATGACAACAATAAACACTAAGGCAACTACTACACTGACGAAGTTTAGCCTCATTCTCATCAAGACAGCGAGTATCGACAAAGACGTCGATAATTTAGGGATTACTGTTCCACCCTTGACAGCAACTTTTTCTGTTTCCTATTAATTGGCGGCAGTTCAGTACAAAATGATTAGTAAAACCACACTTGGGGCAATGATTACAATAGTACTTTTCCTGCTTGTGGCAGTTTGTACATAAAGGTTTTCGGCGTGTTGTCTGCTTAGTTGGACTAGCATGGTTCCTCCTGAGTTCACTAAAGTCAACAGTAAGACCAGCAACATCAGCTTTCAGTGTTGCTAAGGAAGCAACTTTCTTCTAGACAGATAATAAGATTTTTAAAATCTTGGCTGACCAAACTTCTTGTTGTGCCTGAAAAGCATTTACCGCCTTGCGGGATTGATAACTTCGTGCCGTTTGCATTTTTCCAGAAATAGCAATCAATTTTGGTCTTCTGTTTTCTTCAGTAACCATAATCTTACGCATCTGAGTAATTAGCTTGACATCTGTTACTTTAGTGGTATGTAAGAAAGGTCGTATCTGCGAACGGATGTTCTTGTTTCATTTGTGTGCATTGCCAAGCCATTAACTAATCTATCATTATACCAGAATGCAATCTCTTCTTATGAAGCATAATAAACTTTGGTGAGCTGTTCAAATACACGCAACAAGAACGAAAGTGCATCTTTTTCAGGTTGTTGTGTCATATTTGTTCGTTCTTGATACAATTCTCTTGTTTAATCCTCTAAAATTAAATTGTTATTTTTTTAAATTTTGCGAGTGTTACATGGTGATTTCAAGCTACTTTCGTGACTTTGTACCAGGAACAACAGCTGCTATTTTCGGATATTCCTGAAATGCATGTGACCCCCAAATCTCGGAATATGCCACTGCAAAATGAAAGACAAGTAATCTCCAATTGTTTCCGGTAACAAGTGTGATAAGTGGTATTATAGGATGAAGACACTTGGCTCTCCAGGTAATGCAAAAATATCCGAGACTCGCAAGCACACGTCGAATAACAATTTCCAGATGACATTAAAAGCAAACCCCAAGAAAAGTGCAGAAAAGAGCCACAAAAGCAGTTTAAAATGTACAGCAAATACTTTGATGAAATCCGAACCTTCACACTGTGATAAGATGAGGAGATGCACTTCATCAAAGAAGGGTGATATAACTGCGGACATAGGTTTTTTAACCCAAAAAGCTTATGTTTAATGCGTTGAAGGACGTAACTATAGAAAAACTTTTTACAGAAAATAAAGGTATGAAGCTCCCAAACGTTGCACACGACGCTACAAGTTCAGCCATGAATGTTAATTATAAGTTAAAAGAAGTTATTATGACCACAAATTTTGAACACCTCGACGTTGTAGCATTTATAACATGTACTATTTGCAAAACCGATCCACAAGATATTCCAATAGGAGGAATTGATGCAGATCTATTAATGTTTGTAGCTGCACAAATAATCAAACATTTATTTATGGCGGCGTTTAAGGATTTAAATTAGCACTTTAAAAATTCCTGGCATGTTTACTACTTTAATGATGTCGATTACTTCATTTATTTAAGACACCATTCGGTCATTCTCTCTAGATCCGTTTTTTGTAATTGTCTTCCACATTGTGACGTTTTTCTTTCTGTTTTGAAGAAGTGGAAGCCATGTTGACGTTGTTAAGCAGTGCTGGACAACCAAACAAATATATCAATCGTTCGTTCCGTTATTGCGCTTTGATTTTCTTAATGAACTTTGGTATTTATCGTACGATTTCTAGTCGTTATTTGGCTTTCTTGTTTTAATTATCCGATCTTACTGTAACAAACTTTTGGAAGGGTGAAAACTGAATCCATATCAGATACGTTTAATATCAAAAAGTGAAAGTTGGTTTTTCAAAGAATGATACGATTTCTGTACATGGCTAATAAAGACAAGACGTTGTACGATGTTCGGTGAGATGAATACGAAAATAAATATTTCTAATAAATGAACGAAGAAACAGCATTCATCTTTTCTTTTATAAACAATCAAATTTCTCGCTATTTCCAGAAAATTGTTTAAGAAAGTTGACAAAATTGCCCTTCCTAAAAAAAGAATCTTTAGCAATTTTTTATTTAAATATAAAATCTATATATAAAGGCAAATTGTTTATTGTCTAATAATTGATGAGAGTTATTTTTCAGATATCATTTCTAAATACAATTTTCGAAAATTCTATTATTAAGTCGAATGGAAAGCGTTTGTATTATCACTGGAATGTATTTTATAGTAAGTACTACATTACATACATTATTTGTGAATTATGTTAAAGCAAGTATCGTTGGAAGCTTGTAGTTTTATAAAGATAGTGACTAAAAATGTCTGCAAGACTGAATTGCTGGACATTTGAAAAGTGGTTATTAAGGAGAAAACTCTAAGTTGTTATATGTGCCAAAAAACTTTGGGAGTTCAGGTGCTTTGTCCACACACGTGAAATGTAGACATGGTGTTGATCCTGAAATACCACACTTGGAGAAAAGATTCAAACCCACTTTTGGTAGTGACATTCATCCAATAATTGTTGATGATTCAAAGGAACAATCATGTTTAAGCAACAACAAGAACAAATGACTTGTCAGCAAAGAACAGAAAAAAGATAAGTTCCCTCACTTGAAGAAGAAGCGATTATCATACATTGACTGAGTTCAAAACCCAAGTCATACACGACCGTGACCAAGGTATGACAGAAGCTGAGCTTGTGAAAAAAATGGCCCAACTATCGATTAGATGAATCAAAAGTATGCAGATAGATTTAAAAGGAGCTCATCATTAAGGAACCTACCATAAGTGAACACAAACGCTTATTGAAGATTCGACCTGCTCAAAAATATAACACCCTTTTCAAAGAATTAAAGGAAATTTTTACTGTTGCACGGGCAAAGGGGCTTAGAGTTGACTTCAACTGGTTATGGTCAAAAGCAAGGAAAATATACTAAGAACATGAAGATGATGGGGTGTAATTCAGGAAACATGTTATGGCAAATTTTTTTATACGACGCCACTTGAAGTATCCCTGACTTTAGAAAAATAAAAAAGAATCGAAGGAAGCGTTTCGAGGTAAGCTTCATAAATGGCATGCCACTCTTCGTGAAAGGCTCATTCGCACAGGGAAAAACAATGCTTGTTATGATAAAAAATAGGAGTTATTACCAACCTCCTAAAAGCCTAAATGTTGATCAGTCCCTGTGCCCGTTTTCCACAGAGGTAAGCAAAAATTACGCTTTTCCAGTAAAAGATGAGAAAATCTGGGTCAATCAGCCATCATATTATGCAGGAAAGCGCTTCTGCTCACTGAAGATATATTTCTCCAGAAAGGAAACAAAGGAGAATCGCCATCATTTTCTAAGGTCAAGCCACGCAAGTACCCGATGTAAAGAAACAAGCATGGGGAGGCAGACAAGGACGTATATTTCCAGCACGATGCCTGGGCAGACACTAATTTCTGAGACCACCTGTTTAAGAGAAGCACATTTTGTTTAATTTTGTGATAACCTGGAGGGGCAGAAAGCTAATTAATTTTGGGGCTCTGACTTAGAATGTAGTGGTGGATGCTTTGGAACATGTTGGCAAATGCAACAGATATCTGGTAGCCTGCTAGTGCTTGCTACGCACAATAACTTAAGGTTTGTGTGAAACCAAGCTTCTTTGTCTGACTAGATGATGGTGAAAACTGTAAAGGTTGTTACAGAATCGTGACATTTTTCGCCATGGAGAAAATAATATTAATGGGCTCTAGGTGCTTAGAGAGAGCTGCGTAAAAAGGAATTTGATTTATTACGGTATCGTTTATTCCAGAATACAACTTTCCTCATCACTGCGGATGGTAGAGATGACAATCTAATTCATCCTAAAGGTCTTCTGCAGTATGCAATATGGACCCAAATCCTAATGCACTTGGTATCTTAGAAATCAACTGCACCATGAAAACAGAAAATGACAAAGAGGAGGTGGTTGAAGATGATATGAAGGAGAAGAGGAGGACTTTGAATTCGCAGATAAAGGTCAAGACAAAGAGCAAAAAATTTTAGACGTTTTTGAGAACGATTTTTATTTAAAATTCTTAATCATGTTGCTGAAAAAATATCTTAGTAAAAGTTTATATGTCTTAGTTTCTCTTATTCTACCTTCATTAACTTCATTACCCATGCGTATTTTTTTTGCAAACGAATGGCTTTAACTGGGTTGGGAATCTAGGTCTATCATTTCAGCCATGTATGTATTGAAAAGGAAAAGTGAGGCTATAAGAATGGTTCTGATTTTACGAAGCTCCAAATTTTTGGTTTATGATTTTTAATTTGTTTAATTTTTCAATTGTTGTGGGAGCGATTGTTTAAAGCTTTCATTGTCTATAAAAAAGAGATATAGTTTGTCATAGCCTTCTTATCTGGCACGTACGGCGTCAACAATTTGCAATAGAGCATTGTGTAAAATTAGGTAACTCGTTGGCACCTACTACAGACGATTGGCATTATTTAATCAACAATGCATAAATACGTAAATTGCATGATGTAAAATATTATGAATATGTAATTTGTATAATAATGGCAATTGTGAAATGGTAATATCTTTAAAAGAATACTTGTAAATAAAACAAGTAAAAATAACACCCTACAAATATTGAAAAGATGCTTTATTTTGCTGTATATACACATAAACAAGAAATAGAGAGTCTTTGAAAGATATTAATAATATAGTATATAAATATGTACAAATTATTATTTGTGTTAATTTCCGTAGTTTACAATGAAGTGGTAATTACATATAATGCGTACGTGGAACTATACACAAGGTATTCAAGGTATTTATTGTCTTCGTATAATGATATATAAAACTGCACAAATAACCAAACATTTCTTTCAAGGAGGTGATTGATGATTTGAAGTAGCAATTTTATAAAAGTTGACACGTGTAAAACTCTGTATGGTATTAAAGAGCTATTTTGCAAAGGTAGTTAAGCTCATAATGTGTTAGTGGGGTATATACTATTTATAAGGATTGACCTGTTTCAGGTAATTGCACTTATGAATCGTAAAGTTAAATGTGGTTTTTCTATTTTATTTAGATACTGCAACATTGCATCACTGGTGAACTTAATTTTGATATAAATGCATTGAGTAGAAGATCGTTTTTAGAACAATCCTTGGATTTGTAAAAGAATGTAGCAGAATTTTCCCTTCCTAGAGAGAAAGGGAAAATTTGTGTACTTTCAGTAACCCAGGTAACCCCTGAAAAGACAGGTAATAGTATTTCACCTAGTGTTAGACAAACATTTAAACATTTTCGGAATAAAAATGCTGCATCTCATCAATGTGCAGGCTGTCAGTTAAAGGCAACTTACAAGCCATCATTAACGTTTTCTAAAAATAGGCCAATATCACCGTCTTTTTCATCTACAGTAAAGGAAAATCCAATGTCAGCAAGAATATTGCCTGAAATTAGCGTGCTTTGTGTCAGACCGCCACCATCACCAACTGTCAACAGCGCTAAATCGTCACCACAGAATATAAAAAACTACGGTGGGAATAGCAAACAAATTTTGAAGGGACATGGTTTATTGGAAGACACTGAAATACAACTTAATACTAATGCAGATATCTCCGCTTAAGCAAAAGCAAACTGCCCCCTTACCACAGCACTATAACGAAAAAGTGTCGCAAGACTATAATGCCAACAAGACCTCGACATTAACGAAAGTAATGAATGGGTTAAATTACAGTGGATCCCATCTGTGATGGTAGCTAGGGAAGCAGGCGATAAAATCGCCATTTGTCGCGACATGCGGAAGGCCAATAAGACTATGTTACGTAAGCGACACGTCATTACAAAATTTACGAGATTCTGCCCGAGTTATGCAATTCCACCTGGCTTTCCAATGTCGGTCTTTGTGAAGAATATCACTAACTCATGATTCAAGAGAACAGGTGAGACATCAGCACCTTTGCAAGAAGCAAAGGAAGGTAGAGGTACAAACGTTTAATTTTTGGAATAGAGAGCGTTTTCTAAGTCTTCAAAAAGAAAGTACAATTCTTTGTTAACGACTGAACCGAACAGAGAAATATTTCAAACTATATACCGTGTAGTGCAGTTAAACCGCGGTAATCGAAGTCCCTGCTGGTTAACTGTGAATTAATTGGTTCACGGTTGAAATTTTTATTGATATTGCTTTTCCACCTGTTAACCCACGAATAGGCATTTCAAAAATTAGCACCATAATGCACAGTGCATATTAGGTTGTGATTAATGATCTTGGAATTAATATTTAATTATTATTCATGCCGAAAGTCTTTACAGCCAAATAAAATGTGAGGCACTCGCAATACTATTGACGCTAGAAGAAGGCAATTAATTTATTTTTCACAGCCACTTTGCAATACCGCAAACCGATTACAACTTTGTCATCCTCACACTCACAGACACCGCTTCATGTACAGAGATCTTTGTTGACATTTCAAGCATACAATGATAATATTGTTTAATTGACCGGATGCCACAAGTCCGTTTGCGCAGTATATAGATATCCATGTAACAACACAATCACTGATAACGATACTTCCAATGCCATTCCCAAGTAAGCCAGACATGCCAAGTCTCAACGATTGTGTCTAGCAGGATAGTACTTTGCTAGGGGTCATGAAAAGTACTGGTATTTGACAAATGGGATAAACGCAATCCAAAGCCCTTTGCAATGTGGAGCATGAACCCTCGATTACAGACAATGGACTTTACCTAAAAGAAACTATGTCGTCATACCAACCTCATTCCGAAGAGGCATTTTGGATGTCGCACATTGACATTACTTAAGGATAACTAGTTGCAAAGCTATATTACAATAAAAATTGAAGTAGCCCTGAATCGCTACAGAAGTTGAACGTCTCATCAAAAAATGCTCAACATGTCAAATTGTTACGTAAACCATTGTTTTGGATCCGCTGCAAGCGAATTAAACAGCGGCAGAACTCTGGAATCCCGTAGGTGCTGACTTGAATGGTCGGTCTATAATCCTCTGTTAAGTATAATCCTCCATACTCAGGTTACAAATCTACATACCCCTGTACCATTAATTGATGATAAAGGCGTCCACTCCACCCACATAATTCACAAGTCTTTTTTGCTGTTTGGGTATCCTCGAACTGCTTTTATTTACAATTACCTTCCACCAAAATAGTCTCTTTTTCCCCGTCAAACAATATCAATCACAGTAACTTCAGGCCCTTTTCTCTTCATGGAAAGATGAAAGATGAAACATGACTAATGTGTGAATAACTACCGAAACACATCACACAGCGCTACCTGTAGTACCCTGGTGATCTTTTCCAGCATACTGGAAGAAACTATATATCAACTCATATAACACTTTCTTGCAAATCACGGTATACCAGTAATCCGGACAAAAGAAAAGAGCAGTTTAACAACACTTAAAAAATGACCATTAGTTTTTAATCTGGAAAACATTTAGCGTTTCGTGAGGTTATGATATACAAACAGACGGACAATTATAGAAAATTGGTCAAAGTGAGCTGGGATGAAAAGAGATGAGTTTTTAAAAATGCAAACAATTTCCAAGCGAAAAACTGTTTCGAATAGTAGAAATAGTATGCATTTTTTAATTCTTAATCACGTGACAACCTAGTTAATGATATATTTGCAAAAAGTCACTCGATAAACTACGACGACAAAGTGATGCGTATTTGTCAGTTTCACAATCCCCTGAAACAACGATAACAATGCCTCACCTAACGCCGGGGAAACGTATCAGATGTTACACAGATAGGTAGAGCGTGAAAAAAGGACATCAAACAGCGTGGCAGCTAGTTCTATCCGCAACGTTCAGGTACAATTTACAGAATTAATTATGCATTCGTTTTGATGCAATTCACACGTGAACATACTCAATTTCGGCAACAATTACACGACATATGGAAAGGGAGACGAAAGTTTCTGTCCACTGACAATGATAGACCACTGGTCTTCCTGACTTAGATTTGCAGTAATTGTTTGCAGCAATGTAAACTGACACAAGTTATGATATCTTTGATAATTTGTTTAAGTTGAAGACGAAGGTAAAGATGTTGCAGTCACGTCAATGTTTCATTTTGCAACGTAAACTGCCACAGTTATGCCTTCCATTAATTTTTGCTCTTTTGTGAACCTGTACACCCTCCTAGAATTATTTTAATAGTACCACACACCGCCATTTTTTTCAGTTTCGTGTTAAGTGAACTATGTTTACATGTTAAATTAACCGTTTACTGTGATTAAAGAGTCAACTCAGTGCCAACAAGTTCACTAATATTGGGAATATTCCAAAATTGGGGAAATAGAAGATCTGGTCGTGTAATACACCAACTGTACCTCTTTGCAGATAACTTCCTGCCTTAAAGAGAAAAAAAAAAGTTTTTCGGACAACATCGGGATACAAGAATATCTTAATGCAGTAGAGAAATGAGTTGATAACTGATGTATGAAGTTTGTTGCAACAAAGTGCTACTTCATAAGTATTCACAGATAAAAAAACCGTTAACGTACCTTTACTTCCTCAAAAAAATTTTTCTATACATTACAGCAGGTGAAAAACAATAGTCATTGTTGAGCACAGATACTAATGATTGAAGATCTAAAATAATTCACGCATATAAACGAGATCTGTGGACATGCAAAAGGCACTCTAGGTTTCATGCAGAGCAACTTAAAACACAGAAACAGAAACTTCAAAGAAAAAGCAAACATTACATTTTGTGCCAGATTATGGAAGTTTAGTTCGGGACCCTTTCATGAAGAAAAGCATAAATAAATTAGAAATTTTACGCTGGCCAATTCGGTAGCCAAACTGCAGACCATATACATATTAGACCAAACGTAAGACAAAAATGTAACTCGCATCAGGAATCCTTCAAACTGTTATTATGATGCACTGATATGTATGAGAACTGAATTGTACCACAACCCGTGCAATAAACTGTACAATTACAACTGAGTTTAAAACAGTACTACAGCTGGACTATAGTCAGCGCAACTGTTAACATCATTGCACATGCACAATTTCTCCATAATTTTTGCTCCTCACATGACCTAATTTCCCATATCGTACAGATAAAGATTTAATAAGTAGCTCACTTCCAGAGTGCTTGTTTATATACCTTAAATTTTGCTTGCTTTTTTTATCTCTTACTTCAACATCCACACAATTGCCTCTGTTTCCAATGCAAAAGGACACATTTTAGGACATAAACTTTACCAAGCCAAACATCTTTTGCTCAAGATTACAAGATAATTTGTTGTATACTTGTTAATGAGCAGCACATAGGCTGTACTGTATCAGGTTATATAACTCAGTATTGTTGATCATAGTATTTTCATGTTATCCTGAATACGTTGTGAATAATCAATGCGTATTGGATCATTTCCTGACAAGAGGTAAGAGAATTATGTCCGAGACCTTCTGGAAAAGCTACATCTATTTCACATGGGCTTTTTACACTTGGTTGTCACAAGACTGCCTGTTTCCCTTTCTCTTGTAGAGATGGACAACGGAGGCGTTCTTGAACTCTTGAGAAATAGCTTCCTGTTGCCACATGATCTGAAGTAGCTCGGTGAGCTTCTGAATCAAGACTTGCCTCCCTGCCTTGTAAATTTCAGCTGGGATAGAGTCGGAGCCAAGAGCCTTGCCATTTTAGAGAAACTTGATTGCTTTCTGGACTTCTGGTTCTGTTGGAGACTCTGCCAGGGATGTGTTGATGTCAACTTGGGGCATGCGAGTGATGGCTTCACCGTTGATGGAAGAAGGCCTGTTGAGAGCGTTGTTGAAGTGCTCTGCCCATCTGTCCAGGGTTGTGTTCTTCTCGATGAGCAGAGTGGAGATGGTATCGCGATAAAAACGCAGGTGGTAGTGTCATCACCATTGTCATTTACGCGTGAAATGACAGTGTATGCTGTCGTTTCATTTAATACCATCCCCATTACCACAGGATTTATTAACTGTAATCTGCATATGCAAATCCTCAAGATTTTCTTTTAGATAATGGTTTCGAACATCTACTTCTATATTTCATTTTTCTTATGACAAATTCAACCGAAGAAATAGCTTTCTTGTGCTTTGTTAGCCAACTCCAAGTGATAGTATTAGTGATAGTGATCTTCGTGTTGTAGGTTATTTAAGACTTATTTTTATTGTCTTGACTTTTAAAGAAACTCAAATAAACTAGAAAAAAGAACTTAAAAAAAGAAAATATATTTGTTACCTATATTTCTTATACCAATCTTCATCCTCTGATTCCTGCTTGCTGAGATATTAAGAGATTATCAGACTTACTGCCAATAAATGGCAACTGATGGAAAACTACTCCGCCGTTTGCAGTCTTTTTATGAGATAACAGTCACTTTATCATCTGCTATCCACGATGTCACAGAATTGGAACAATACTTGCTAAAGTGCAGTAGAAAAGATGGCCTCAAAGGATTACCCTGCCGAAAGTGGGGCATAGGATGAGGTGTCTTGTGTCTATAAAATTCTTTCATGGCGTGCAAAAGATATAGCGTCTGGTAACCAAAGTCTAGCCTTTGGCAGTCTGGCCTCAAAACTATTTGAACAAACAAAAGAAGATGAGAAGACGACTCACTGGCGCCTAAACCAGTTGCTCATGTGGAGATGGAGTTAATTAACCTAGCGAGGCAGCCCATCTAAGGCTATACGCAGCGCTTGCATGTGTGCTGCTGTCTGACTCTGGCAGTCAGCTTATAGAATTTGCCACAATTGTATGTAAAAATGAATTTCGGGCGTGCAACTTCATTAGCTAGGGTGTCCCCCAGAAGAGATGCACAGCATACTAACCCGGGTGCTGTGACAAGAGAACTGGGGTTTCAAAAATTATGATTCCAATTACTAGAGAAAGGAAATGAGTCAAAAATGTGATGTGGAAATTAGAATGTAGACAGTATGACGGAGAAAGGAAGTGTGTTTATGGACGCGATGAATAAGAGGAAAGTTAAAGTGTTATGTGTAGGAAATCGGGGTGTATGGGGTGATCAGAAGGAGTACTATCCAGAGGCAACCATCAGCTGCCCTACGGGGGATGGACCCACTGGCATCCGGAAGTCACCCAACTCTCATGTCTGGCTCCAAGTAGCTGCTTGTGTGCGGCAGCGGCCACACCCCGGTACACCGCCTCAGCTGGCGGGCTAAACGACATGAGGGTAGCCAGCAACTTGTTGTTGGTGAATAGTGCACGCCTCGCACTAAGCGCATGAAGACAGGGAACGGCAGAGTTGGTGGATGAGTCCCAAAGGACCAACGGCAACAAGGCGTAACCTGCAAGCGCATCGTGGTATGCTGAGGGCACAAAGAGGCATTAGATTTAAGTGGCCATCCACCGGTGGAAGGCAATGGCAAACCACCACCGTAACTTGCCAAGAAAGTCATGCTAATGCACAAGAAAAAGAATAACACGAACAGCGTGAATGGGGTTAGGACAACTAACACCTCGCTCGGTAGGAACCTCCATGTCCGACAGGTGGAGCCCGACCGTAATCCAGATACTGTCAGGAACAACAATTGTCTTCGAATAGGAACGTGGAATGTACGCACATTATATCAAGCAGGAAAACTATCAAATGTGAAGCAAGAAATGGATCGTATGAAGATCAATATACTAGGCTTATGTGAAACGAGATGGACAGGGTCAGGAAGTTTCGATCTGAATGGCAAAAAAGTCATATACTCTAGTGGAAACAAGCATGAAAGAGGAGTAGGAATCATATTTGACCAAGCAGCCAGCAAGTGCATACTCGGCTATTGGACCCTGTCAGACAGAGTAATGCTGGTGAGAATAAAAGGTAGGCCCTTCGACATCAGTCTCATTCAAGTATATGCACCGACAGCAGATAGCAGCGAAGATGATATAGAAATGTTCTACGAGCAACTCGATGAAGCAAAAAGACAATGTAAGTCACAAGACATCATCATTGTTATGGGCGATCTTAATGCAAAAGTAGGTAGTGAAGAAATCGAGCAAGTATCAGGAAAGTATGGGCTAGGAGTGATTAACGAAAGAGGGGAACGATGGGCTGACTGGTGCAAAGCTAACAACCAAGTGATCATGAACACCTGGTTCAAGAACCATAAACGACGTCTATGGACATGGAAACAACCGGGAGACAGAACAAGAAATCAAATCGATTACATCACCATCAATCATAGATTTAAGAACTCAGTTCAGAACGCAAAAGCATACCCTGGAGCAGACTGTGACAGCGACCACAATCCAGTAGTATGCACCACCAAGGTTCGCCTTCGCAAATTGAAACATGCTATACCAGACGCAAAACTGCAGTGGAACTTACTACGAGAGAATGCAGAAATGAAGACACGATATGCTGTGGAAGTGCAAAATAGATTTGCTGCTCTCGAAAGTGACCAAGTCAGCAAATGGGAAGTGCTGAAGGAAGCCCTGGTTGAAACTGCCAAGGAGCTGATCCCACCGATAAAGAGGGACCGGAAAAAAGGATGGATGAAAAAGGAAATCTTGGAAATGATGGAAGAAAGACAGAAAGTGAGAAATAAAGACTCAGATCGGTACCACACTCTGAATCGAAACATCAGAAAGAAGTGTAGAGAAGCAAAAGAAGAATGGCTAAATGTACAGTGCGCGGAAATCGAGAGATGCAGAGTAGAAAGCCCTTCATCATTGCACAAGAAAATCAACACACTTGTCGGTAGGAAAACATGTGTTTCCAGCGAATGTATTCAAGCCAGAGATGGATCTCTGCTGATGGAAAAAGATGAAATCATGGATCGATGGGCAGAATACATTGATGAACTGTTCTTGGATGAAAGAGGAGAAAAACCCAACATCAGAAAACCTATAGAAGGCCCGAAGATTCTGAAGAGCGAAGTCAAAGCTGCCATTACCAAGATGAAAAGAAACAAAGCTGCAGGACCAGACAACATCTGCATTGAAATGATCCAAGCACTCGAGGAGTTTGGAATTGACAAAGTAACAGAACTTGTCAACGAAATCTATGACAGCGGTGAAATTCCACCAGATATGTCAAAATCAATTTTTATTGCTTTACCTAAAAAGCCGGGAGCAACAGAATGCGAGCTCCATAGAACTATCAGCCTCATAAGTCATGTAACCAAAATCTTTATGCGTGTCATCATGGCAAGAACAAGAAAAGCAACCAAACCAGAAATAGGCAAACAACAATTTGGCTTCGTTCAAGATGCAGGTACCCAGAATGCCATTTTCATTATGAGAATGATATCAGAAAGAGCCATAGAAATGCAGCAAGATCTCTATTTCTGTTTCATCGACTATAGCAAAGCGTTCGACAAAGTGAAACACGAAACACTGCTGGACACATTGCAAGCCCTAGACATAGATGGGAAAGACATAAGAGTTTTAAGAAATCTGTACTGGGAACAAACGGCTGGAGTTAAGATCAAGAACGAGGTTGGAAGATACAGCAACATCAAAAGAGGAGTTAGACAGGGCTGCGTTCTATCTCCAGACCTTTTTAATTTATATAGCGAACAAATAGTGAGAACAATTGAAGAGGAAAGCGGTTTTTCTATAGGAGGATATAACATGAATAATATCAGATACGCTGACGATACGACACTCATTGCAAACTCTCCTCAGAAGTTACAAAAGCTCTTGGATATGGTGAAGGAAGAGAGCTCAAGAAAAGGACTAAGCATTAATCAAAAGAAGACCTTTTGCATGGCGATCAGCAAGAAACAGCAGCAAGTCGAATGCCCTTTGTTAATCGATAATGAAAGGATACAGCAGGTGAATAAGTTCAACTACCTTGGAAGCATGCTTAATTCAGACGGCAGAAGTGTAACGGAAGTAAAGAGAAGAGTAGCTATGGCAAAGGAGGTGTTTGTGCGTATGTCAAAGATTCTGAAATCCCGATCAATCTCCATAGATACCAGGGTGAGAATCCTCAACTGCTATGTCTTACCTGTCCTGACCTACGGCTGTGAAAGTTGGACACTGACGTCAGACCTGGAGAAAAGACTGAACGCTACTGAAATGTGGATGTTGCGCAGAATGTTGAGAATTTCCTGGACGGAACACACTAGTAATGATGAAGTACTAAGACGAGCTAATTATAGCAGGAGACTCCTGAAAACCATCAGAAAGAGACAACTGTCGTTCCTAGGACATGTAATGAGAAAAGAAGGCTTGGAAAATTTGGCTGTTACTGGTAAAATTTGCGGTAAAAGAGGAAGAGGAAGACAAAGAACAACATTCATGAAAAGTTTGTCAACATGGACCGGAGTCAGCGAGAAGGAAATGCTGGAGAAGACCAAGAATAGGATCCTGTGGAGAAGCATGACCGCCTACGTTCTGCAAGGACACGGCACATGAGGAGGTGTAAGAAATCAAAATGAAGAGGAGACAAAGCAGTGGAGCTTGGCCAATGATACAAATTGTGTTACTATAGAATTATGAAAACTTTATGAAAACATTATGAAAACTACTCCATAAGAAATGAAGTAGTTTTCACAATGCATAAGATTTGAAAGTCGGACGTAGCAGGAGTGGAAAGAATATCAGATAGGATCATGACAGTAAAGGTACTAGCTGATGTTGATCTTGTGAACTTTATCAGTGCGCTCAACAAAGTGGCTGCAGGGACAAAGAAAAGGAAAAATTCTATAATAGCCTGGAAGATCTAGTTAAATACACAATGCAGACAAAGGCAATTATCATTGGGCAAGACCTCAACAGGCCTGTAGGAAAAACAGGGGATGGCTTTTGGAAATACTACGGTGGTCAGTGCCTTGGCCACAAAAATGAAAATGGTGAAAGGGTTTTAGAGATACCAGTGCTGGGCCTGGTAAATTGTAACATATTATTTCAGAAGAGAGGAGAACAGAATTACATTCCCTGGTGAAGAACACAACAGCCAAATTGACTACATTCTTACTAGGAAGCAGAAAGAGAGAAAAGTGTTGGATTGCAAGATCATTGCTGGTAGGTCAGTCGTCAGGCGCCAAAGACTTTTGGTTATGGATCTGAAGATCAAAAGAAGAAAAAGTAAGCGTACAAGAAGGAAAAGCAAAGTCCAATACTGGAATTTAAAGGACATGGTAACAAGAGCAGCTTTCAAACAGGCGTAGCTGGACAGTCAGCAGAACCTGGGAAACACCAATCCAAAGAAAACTTGGAAAGAATGTCAACCGTTTTGACTGAAGATAGAGCAAATGTGCTTGGTAGGAGCAAAGCAGTAAAGCCCTTGAACAAATTTCCATGGAATGGAATAAAGAAGTACAAATTTGAGCTCCAGCATAAAAAGACGCATTTAAAGGTATCGTTGGAAGGTACAGGTGAAGCAATCGAAGAGTACAGAAAGCAAAAGCAAGTTACAAGAAGACCTGTTGTAAAAACAAAGGTGCAAGCTTATGAGAAAGGGTATAAAGAACTCAAAAAGAAGAAGGGCAAAAAAAGATTTTCAAAAGAGCAAAAACCAAAGAGAAAGAGAGAGAGAGAGAGAGAGAGAGAGAGAGAGAGAAGAATGATTTGGGAGGTATGACAGTCACCAAGAATATTAAAACAGCCCTGTGATGTCTAACAAGGAAGAGGTAAAAATCAGATGGCAAAATTACTTTTCCACCCAATTGTACACGGAAAGATCTTGTAAGGCAGTGACTCCTTTCCATCCAGTGCAAGGTACAGAGCAATGCGTCTCACAAGATCAGGTACGAAGGGTACTGAACAGAATGAAGAGTGAAAAGGCACCAGGTTCTCAAAGAAACTAGGAAGGTGTATATGGGGTTTGTGGGTCTAGGAAAGGCCTATGACAGGGTTCCACAGGAGATTACATACTGGTGACTACAGAAGCAAGGGATAAGTGAGACGTTGGAGACGTTAATCAAGGCCTTATAAGCCAACTGCAAAACCGTACAATGGTATCCCAATGGAGAAATGAATAGCATCAGTTGAGGTGAGACTAAAGCAAGGCTCGGCTTTGAGCCCCTTTCTTTTTACTGTAGTCATAGAAACTGAGAGAAATGGCTAGGAAGAGAGCATCAGCAAACCTGCTTTTTCCCGACGCTATGGTGATCGCTACTGAAATAGAAGAACAACTACAATCTGATACACTAGTATGGCAGGGTGAGCTGGAGAGGAAAGGCCTGAGGATGAACATGGCAAAAACAGAAGTGATGAAGTCTACAAAGGATGCTAGACGAGTCACAATCACCGACATCAAATGGAGCATTATAGCTCAAATGTATTTCTTTTGCTACCCAGGAAGCACAAAAAATCACTAAAAAAGGAAGGATAACCCAAGAAATTCCCGATTTAATGGAGCAGAGAAGTCTTGCAAGATTTACAAGATCAATATATAAAACTAAACAAGCGAATAAAGATGTTTTACAGTCGTGTAAAGGAGGAATGACTAAATCAAAGTGCGTTAAGGTAGAGAAACTATGATAAGAGAAATTACTGGCAGTTGTAAGCCATCATCTGACTGGTGCTTTGAATTGATTCTTACTTACAATGCTGGATGTGAGTTCATATAACTTGTATTTCTTTCTCTTTTTGCCCTGTTTCAATTTCTTCTTTTTCGTTTTTATTGTAGTTATTACTGGATGATTCTTTGATCCACAACCCGCACCTGGATATGCTTTGCAATATAGTACATTATTTCTAAATCTATTCGTATTTGTGACGATTTGGTTATTCCTGACACATCAATCTACAAAGCTTTCTCCATTTCCATTCCTTATACTTAAATCATGAGGTCCTTTAATATTATCAACCTTTTTCTGTCCAATTTTGGAGTTAAAATCTCCCATCACTATATTGATATTTTGGGGTTTACATTGGTTCTGTGTTTTATCGAGATTTAAAAAAAAAATCTAATTCCACTTCTTCTGGAGTTGTTGTTATTGCATAAGCCTGAATTATACTGATGTTAAAATGTCTAGTACCTAACCTCGCTAAAAGCAGTCTATCTGATTTGGTCCAGTATTTCATGAGGAATCTTGAAATTATTCCATTTAGAATGATTCCCACGCCATTCGTGTGATGCTGTCCACTGGAGTACACTAGGAGTGAATCATTTTTTTTTAATTAGCCAAAATCTGTCCAGCTAACTTCTAACAAGCGCAATTTGTTAATTGCCAACCTGTTTGTTCCTTTCAATACTGTGACCAGTTGGCCTTTCTGACCATGACGTGTAAATGTTCCATTTTACTGTATTTAGCGTTTCTCTCATACTGACAGTAACTGGATGACGACTGTCTCTCACCCTTGATGCATGATGATCCCTGCCAAGCGAGGTCTTGCTTGTTGGTCTGTTATCTAGATTCTTATTCCTTTTGTAATACGTGATATACGAATTAAAGCTCCAACATTAGATTGCCATTAGTTTCTGTTGTAGAAGTTCTCTTCTAACTAGAGGTTTTGGTCTTTACTGGTGCCGTAGATTATGAGCATACCCTGAACACCTGTCCATCTCCACTGTTGTTGCAAATAAACGCGTTCCTCGACTAGAAAATGGACATCCACCTTCCTGCTTCCAAAGGCTTTAAAGGGGTCTATCTACCCTTAAATATACTTTTGTATATTACATTCTCAAGGTCATAGACTAGTGTGTTTAAAGAAACTAAAGAGGCTGATCTCCCCTGGTCAGGTGTGCCGCCCCAGTCACCAAGCTAGAATTTCAAGCGTGGACTATTTTCTCTCCATGAGACAGACTTGACCCCACCAGGGAAATCTGGTATGTCAAGGGCTCGGGGTAGCCTGACAGGTGCTTCATCTTGTCCAAGTGACCTGGAGGTAGTTGTGGAAAAGGGTAACCTCATTCACCTATGTCGAAACTGCTCAACGGGATACAGTTTTACGCCAATACTTAGGAGACAGCAGCCAATTAATTAATCCAATGGAATATATTGCAGATGATTAAATTTTAAAACACTCTGAAATAACACTAAATAGAAAATATATCCACTTTCGAGAAATTATTTTGATTTTTTGTTGTATTATTACATTTCATACGTTTTTACAACATAACATAAACATTTCTAGGTTTAAACATACCACATTCATAACAATTTGATTTAATAAAGTTTTTGTAGTGCGAGTTCGTCTTTTCTACAAGGTAGTAATTGGAAGTTTTATTCCACTGCGAGCCTGCAAGATTTTGGATGTTGAAGTCTTGTCTTTCTTCAACATGAAATGGGAATTACGGTTTCTGGTTCCATTATTTTTTTACTGTGTCACTTAAATACCTCCAGACAACACTTATCAGGGGTCCAAAATTTATTTCCTGGTCAACAATCTCCTTACCTAAAACGGTGAAAAAGGGATATTGCCATTCTCCTTATTTTGTCAGAAGGAGCACTTGTATTTGAAGAACTAACCCTGGTTGTTGTTCTACAGGGGACTCTCTGAGTTAGTATGAAACTCGGCTAACGCATGCCAAAAAAGGGAGAGGAAGACAAAGTATCGGTCTATTAGTGGTAACAGTTTCATATCCTACAAGAAATGACGGTCATATATAACTGTGTTTAGTGTCTGGTATGATATCATGAGGTCTATCCTTAGGCCACTGTCCCTCTTTTTCATAAGGCAGTTTAAAACGAATTGTGTATCCTGGCTGTAATTTTCGTTACAGTTTACTGGATTGCTTAATATTGAGGATGTGCAGCATTGCGTTACCAATGTTTACTGTAACAATTTCTTGCAGTTTCTGGTCCTCTTTAAATTTGCCCTTGGAAATCGCGCGGGCTGCAAGATGTGGTTTGATGAAACAATAGAAAGCTCAATCCAGTCTTTATTTTGAAATTGGCGGTTCTGCCATTTCACTTTTGAAGGCACCTCGTTGAGAGAAGTCGTACGAGGCTTCATAAACAGGACGCCAGGGAAGCCTGCGTTTTCGAAAGCGGGAATATTTGTGCAAAATAAGCACACTGGTTGCAACCACTCATAGGCACGTACTGTAAGGGAAATCAGTTTTTTTAAAATTAATAATGTTTTACCAGATTTCTAGCTGATCAGTAAGTCAATTTTTCAACTTATTTTTAAATATTTTTTAACACACTGTACTTAAATTACCAGGACCTTGAGTTTGTTTATAAAAGGCGTTGATCTGGATACGGATTCCACAATATCTTGTTTCAATATACATGTATATTATATAGCAATCAGGCCATGCGACGGGCATATTGGCTATCGATTGATATATAATACATATTAATAGTGAAGTGGTAGGTTCCACAATGTTGACATGCTCTTCGCTGTATCAGTGTGACAATTGCAGTTTTTCCTGAAGTGATGGACAGAACTGGTCCAAACAACAATTGGTGAGTCCCAGTGACTGGATATGAATTCCCTGGAAGAGTGTGTCATAATGTCCACCCATCTGATTTATAGCCAAGCTGTCAGCATTTACATTAGTTGGAAAATAAAGTTATAGAATGGGGGTAAATTTCAACAATTTAACATTCTTTGTATTTCTCAGATTGACTTCATCCTCTATCGAAAATCAGTCTACATGTATATAAAGGATGTAAAGGTTATCCCAGGTGAGGAAGTCGCAGTACAACATCAACTTCTGGTCTGTGACTTTTTTATTTAGATCCCTCGCAAGACTAAACAAAAGTTTGTTCCTCATTTAAGAATATGGAAGCTCAAAGACCCTTTGGTGCAGGGTCACTTTCAAGAGGAATTCTCTCTCCCTCTCTGCATGGCCAATTTCACAAGTAATCCCAATACTGGGGACATCTGGAGTGGGCTAAAGAGGAGTCTACTAAAGACTACTGAAAAGGTTTGTGGCAAAAGTAAACCTCACCATTGGCATCAAGAAACTTGGTGGTGGAACGAGATGGTTGATGGCCTGATTAAGGCCAAGCGGCTAGCTTTTAAGACTTGGAAAAAGGTACTTGTTCTTGTGCAGCATATGACTCAGCAAAACGTGTTGCTAGAAGGGCAATACATCATGCACGTCTGACAAAGCTGTTTTCGAGGGGATTGAGTTAAACTTGACTAACAAACATGTCTACCACCTTGTCAAGCAGTTGCGGTGTGAAAACACTGGTGTTGTTGGTGACAAATCAATTAGGAATGATGCTGGAGAGTTGTCACTGAATGATGAAATGAAACGAAAAGCCTGGGCGGAGCATTTCAGTCGGCTCCTAAATATTGAAGTTGAGTGGGATCCATCACACCTTCCTATTGTCCCTCAACATCATGCCTCCCCAATCAGTGTCACCTCTGACATGATCAAGGTTGCCATCTCACAAATGGAAGATGACAAAGCAACAGGTCCATCTGGTGTTGCCCTGAAGATGATCAAGGCTGCTGGTGACCCTGGAGCAGAGATGATCTGTGACTTGGTTACTTTTATTATTGCTGGCAGGAAAATTCCAAGGGACTAGGAGGAAAGCTTCATTGTGTGCCTATACAAGGGGAAGGGAGATGCTTTAGACCATGGTAACTACAGAGGACTGAAGCTGACTGAGCATGTGATGAACATTCTGGTAAGGTTAATTGATAAAGTCGTTAGGGGTCATGTCCATATAGATGAATGCCAGTTCGGTTTTGTTACTGTAAGGGGTACTATGGATGCCATTTTTGTTATTAGGTAATTGCAAGAAAAGTATATGGCAGCTGGCAAAAACATCTATGTGGCTTTTGTAGGCCTTGAAAAAGCCTTTGACCGTATTCCGCACAAGGTCATATGGTGGGCAATGCACAAGCTTGGCATTGAAGAATGGATTGTTCAGCTATTACAGGAGATGTACAACAATGCAAGGAGCCGGGTCTGCATTGGAAATGGTTACAGCTCTGAATTTGAAGTGAAAGTTGGGGTGCATCAAGGCTCGGTGCTGATTCCCCTTCTGTTCATAGTGGTATTAGAAGCACTATCAAAAGAGTTCCGTTTGGGTGTTCCATGGGAGAACCTGTATGCTGATGACCTCATTATTGTAGCAGAGACTCTGGAGGGGTGTACCAGACGTTTGCTTATCTGGAAAGATGAAATGGAATAGAAAGGAAAGGACTCAGCGTAAATGTTGACAAGATCAAGATAATGATTTGCGGTCCTGATTTGGACATATTGAAGAGGTTGGGCAATTACCCCTGTAAGGTGTTCTTTTCTGGTACAGTGGACTGAAAAAGATAAATGTCGACTCCAAATTCTTATGCAAAAGATGTAGATGTAGATGGACAGCAGAACCCAGCTAACAGTTTCTGTTGGCTCTGATGTGCTTGAGGTGGTGTCTTCTTTCTGCTACCTCGGTGATACACTCTGCAGCTTTTGGCTGTTCACTTGCCACAATCACTCTTTTAAAGTCTGATTGGAACAAGTTCAAGGAGCTTCTCCCAATCCTGTCATCAAGACATCTGACACTGAGGACACACGGAAAAGTATACAATACTTGTATATGCAGTGTCATGTTGTACGGCAGTGAAACATGGTCCATGACCAAGAGTGACTTATTGTGCATGCAGTGTAATGATAGGGCAATGAATAGGCGAATCTGTAGTATCAGACATGACCAGGTGCAGACAACCCCTTCAAGCCAATTGCTGTCCAAGCTAGGATTAGCCGACATAATGGACACCATGAGGGGAAATTATTGTTAAGCTAGTAGAACAAAGTAGAGTAATAGATGCTAGACATGTATTTCCTAAGGTAATTACAGTTAGATGAAAATACTTACTATTTTTTACTTCACTTACTGTGTTTCCTGTGTAAAGATTTATGATTTTAATAATTACAGGACAGAGCATGCTAAAACAAAAGAGTTAACAATTTGTTTCAAAATTGATTTAGTTAAGTCACTCGATTATAAGG
>RDPX01000282.1:422208-451396 GCA_003991215.1 Morbakka virulenta | reverse complement strand
ACACCATGAGGGGAAATTATTGTTAAGCTAGTAGAACAAAGTAGAGTAATAGATGCTAGACATGTATTTCCTAAGGTAATTACAGTTAGATGAAAATACTTACTATTTTTTACTTCATTTACTGTGTTTCCTGTGTAAAGATTTATGATTTTAATAATTACAGGACAGGACATGCTAAAACAAAAGAGTTAACAATTTGTTTCAAAATTAATTTAGTTAAGTCACTCGATTATAAGGGAAAAATAGAAAAAATGTCTTTATTCAAACAATTTTATTTTAGGAAGTAATACCTACTCACTTTGAAATGGCAGCAGTAGAAAGTGCTGCATCATTAAACTTTTTGCTTGATGTATGGAAAGGTGAAGAGGAGAGAGGGGAAAAGCCAACACAGACATTAAAAAGGTAAGGTCTTTTTACTCATACTAGATAATAAAGCACATTGACTTGCAAGACTGTTTATGCTTTACTTAACTTTCAGGCAAGGTAAGGTAGTTTTAGAGTCCAAACCAATGCTCTCAGTGAGTGACAAAATGTAAAATTTAAGGATAACTGAAGCCTCTCAAAGGACAGATAATGTTACAGTAGCATCGTTGACTATTTTTTCTATTTGGCAGCTGGTGTTTAGACTTCAAATTGTCCATCCTTTTTGTAAACCATATTTTCTCTTGATTTATAACTTCTTGTGACTGATATATTATTATAACTTAAAATTTGTGGGGACTGAGTAGTTTAACCCTGGAGCACCAGTGAGAAAAAGAAATTATAACAAGAAAGGTAACCAAAAGAGCACCAATAGTGAATATGGATGAAAGTCAACAGGTTTTTCTTATGCCAATAGTGGAGCTCTGTAAACAAAAAAAAAGGTCATTGTTGTGTGTTAGGATATATGGGTACAGGTAAGCTAATAAACTGGAAAAGAAATTAGTGAATTGGATAATTATGACAATGCTCGTTTGGGGTATTGAACCAAGATGGGCTTGTATTAGTAAACAGAAGCAGAACTCGAAATATTTTTAATTCAATGAAAGATAAAGAACCTGCAGTAACCAGAAAATAGTTTCTCTTGTCATCTATAAAGATAAGGTCATCACACCCCCAGTGGTACCAACCAGTAAGTAAAAGATTTNAGTCCAAACCAATGCTCTCAGTGAGTGACAAAATGTAAAATTTAAGGATAACTGAAGCCTCTCAAAGGACAGATAATGTTGCAGTAGCATCGTTGACTATTTTTTCTATTTGGCAGCTGGTGTTTAGACTTCAAATTGTCCATCCTTTTTGTAAACCATATTTTCTCTTGATTTATAACTTCTTGTGACTGATATATTATTATAACTTAAAATTTGTGGGGACTGAGTAGTTTAACCCTGGAGCACCAGTGAGAAAAAGAAATTATAACAAGAAAGGTAACCAAAAGAGCACCAATAGTGAATATGGATGAAAGTCAACAGGTTTTTCTTATGCCAATAGTGGAGCTCTGTAAACAAAAAAAAAAGGTCATTGTTGTGTGTTAGGATATATGGGTACAGGTAAGCTAATAAACTGGAAAAGAAATTAGTGAATTGGATAATTATGACAATGCTCGTTTGGGGTATTGAACCAAGATGGGCTTGTATTAGTAAATCTTTTACTTACTGGTTGGTACCACTGGGGGTGTGATGACCTTATCTTTATAGATGACAAGAGAAACTATTTTCTGGTTACTGCAGGTTCTTTATCTTTCATTGAATTAAAAATATTTCCCCTTAATTGAAACAAAGTCAAATCATGCCAAAAAATGCAAGTTTAATAGTTTGGGTAGATGTTACTACAAGTCAGCTAAGTAAACCAGATCAATATCATATTCGACAGATTTTTTAGAGTAACTTGAAGCACTCTCTGTAGAATTTATGAGTATATAATATAAACTTATTTTTCATATTTTGCATTAAATTGATTATTACTTTACTTGTTAGTGCTTTGTGTTAATTGTCTTGACAATGGAAGGCTATTATGTTACCTTTAAAATTGTGGCGATGTAACAGTATTGCATTATTCTATAAATTTACACAATTATTTTTTAGTTATTTCTTTGACACTTTTAATTGCAGTACATTGATTAATATTAGCCTGTGGACTTTATTTTAATAAATTTTGTAGTGAATTTTTCTTAGCCAGTGACATTAACAACAAAATTGGTTGACACAAATTTTAATATTGTCATGTTCAAGCAATTCTGGCTATAGTTAGATGATGGTTTGAGAGATTGGTGTTTGTGAAAGTCACATTGTTTGGTATTCAAAGATCTACAGTCTGAAGAATTCTTTAGAAACAAGTGCTTTTTTAATTGGAGTATTTTTACTTTATGATTTGATACAGCATTGCAGATTTATTAGAGCTGGAAATGGAAAGTTATGCCAATTTAGATCCAGATCCCCTTGATGAGAGGTTGCCAGGTAATATCATTTTTTCACTATAGATTTTTTTATTTCATTTAAAAACATGTTTTAATTAGACAGCTGATGTTTTGTTTAAGACAGGGTAAATATTCATTGATTAACTTACTGTAGATTTTTATCCCATTTTGCCATCATAGTCATAATTTTCACCTTCATCATTATCATTTATTTTTTCTGTAATGGATTACATCTGTTTTCCTAACCTCATGTTCATTTTATGCCGTGTCTAGATGTGTTAATCAGGATATCAAAATATTGTTTTTAGATCACTTTGATGGCTAGTTCAGAGTACTTGCTTTTCTTAAAAAAAGGTCATGGCAAGCAAGACTGCATGTGTTCCCACAGGAAAGAAATAGATGACATATTCCTAGAGGTACACTGCAGTATGTTATGTCCAGTGGTTGCCTTGGTCTTTATGGAAGAGCTTTTTTGTTTTCTGTAGCATATATGCAAGACGAATATATCGTTCCAATATCAACACTAAAATATATACTGAAAAAAGAATGTAATAATCAATAATAGACAATTTCTGTTGATTATATTAAATATATTTTTTCAAAAATATTTAGTATAAAGTTTAGTTTCATTGGTTTAGTATTGACTGACTATTTGATCTAATGAACTTACATTGTCAGTCTACAGCTGGATCTGGGTATTATTTATAGCAAAGTAAAGAGTGATAGAAATATGGAGGGTATATTAAGTAGCTATTTAAAGCATAGAAGTTATGTAGCACATGTAGTGCTCTAAAACAGGATTTAACCAACACAAAAAGATTTAGTTTAAAAATTTTGAATTTTTGTACTTGTATTTGTTTGAATATACTTTTTAAAATTATTTTTAAAAGTTTAGTATTTATTTCTTTATGTACAATATTTTCAAGCATATATGATTTCTATATTTCAATACTAGCTGGAGGGAGCTCTGATTGTGTACTTGGTCATCTCCTAAAGACACTTTCCAAAAATAAAGACTTCATCGATAAGGCAGGTTTTACTTTTTTACTTTTAATTTTTTTTTTCAAAAGAATAATTTTTTTTCAATGTAGAAACTTCTTTAAGGGAAGCCATGACGTAGTGGTTGCTGTCAGTAGCCAGGATATTAATGGTACATTTTATGAGAAAACAAAACTTTGGAATCACCAGAAACCCGTTTGATTATACCAGAAGGCCCTTACCAAGTATATTACCTCAAAGTAGACAAAAGCACCTACTAGCTCAATGGCCAAACATAAAGTAGAGACAAAAGAAATAAATATTTATTGGATCGTGAGGCTGCCAGATCTCTCTCCAGACTCTTTGCAAAGTGTTCCACAAGATATGGCTAATGCATCTTGCTGGTGTCAATGCGGGTGTTCCCTTGCTTCTTGTGACAGTGGAATCTCTTTGGCTGCATCCTTATCTTGCAACACACCAGGGAGTGGTCTGTGTTGCAGTCTACACTGTGATAAGAGGATGTGTTGAGGATGTTCTTGATGGCAGTGTGTCTGCCCAGGGTGAGGTTCAGCTGGTGCCTGTGTTTTGAGTGAGGGTGTCTTAAGGAGACTTTGTGGTGGGGCTTGGTCCTAAAAAAAGATTTGGCAAAGCACAGGTTGTGAGGAGTGCACATCTCAAGTAGTCGCTGGCCATTCTAGTTCATCCTGCCCATACCAAACTGTCCCAAGACCGGAGGACCAATTGTTCCTTGCTGGGTTGGGGCATACACACTGACAGAGCCATTGCTGCCTGCCTCTACCATACTCAGCAAGCTGTTTCTCACTGCGAAGCCCAGTCCATGTACTCATGGTTCATTGGGGCTCTTCCCGTGCCAGTAGAACGTGTAGTCCTTCTCCTTCAGAGAGCCCAAGTCTGCCAGCCGTGTTTCTTGAAGGGTGACAATGTCCACATTCAGGCTCTTGAACTCGTCATTGATGATAGCTGTTTTTCTAGAGTCGCTGATGTCCTGCAGGTTTTCAGAAAGGCCGGGCAACATTGTCCAGACATTCCAACTTCCCAATTTTAGAGCTGGTCTCTTTCGTCGATTTGTGTTTTTACCTGGTGCGATGGTTGCGAACTGCCTGTCGGATTTCTCCTAATCCCCATGCACCCAATATGGAAGGCAGACCGTGTTGTGTCAGCACCTAGGGGTGAAGCTTGAGTGTCCTCTCCATGTGTGGTGTGCTGTATGTAGATGTATGATGTGGTCGGATGCAAGCCTGAACCCTTAGTTACTCCATATTTGACTAGTTGGCGTGAAGATTTCATATTGCCACATTAAGCGATAGTAGAGTCGTGGCTTAATGATTAGTGCAGTTGCACAGTAACCAAGGGGTTCCAGGTTTGACTCCCCGAGTGGGCAAGGAGAATTTGGAACTTCACAAAAGGAAAAGCCATTGGTTGGCGTCAGGAAGGGCACCGTCTAAGCCTCAATTGCTGGGAGAAATGACGTTAAAACAAAAAAAAAAACCACAAAAAAAAATTAAGCGACAGTATCAATTCTCTAGATAACTTTTTACTCAACGAGGGTTGACACCACTGGTACCACAATAGGATAGTTTTATAAGCATTTTCAATTGCTCAAAAATGTTGAATGCTTTTTGCAAATATACAAACACAGCAAGTCTTAATTTTTCATGATCCATTACTCGACAAATGTTGCTAGTGAACAATGTAATGGCAATGGTGTTAACATTATTTTCTAAATAGCTAGTTGTACGTAGACAGCTCATTCTAATACTTTGGATAAAAAAAGGTATTATTGATGTTGCGGGTTAATTTTTTGGCAATGCTTTATTGTCAGTGATACATTGTGGAATAAATTGCGATTCTCAATTTATCTGTAACTAAGGAAGGTTTAAGCGATAAATTTACGATTTGTGTCAAACAAAGGCATTGCAATAATATTTGCACCGTCTTTTAACATTCTTATTGGTAGGGTATCATGACCAGGATATTTGGTTGAGTTTAAGTGAAAAAGATGCTTTCGAGCTTTTTTCTTTGAAAGTGATTGAAACTTTAAAGTTTAGCGTTTCCTGAATACGCCTATTTCGCCAAACAAAATTTGTTGGTAAATTTCTGCACACCTTTTCAGCGCAAATCGTAAAATACTTTTGAAAAAAGCTCTGCTCTGTTGGGTAGTTTCTAATGAGCACTATAGTACAAGTGTAGATACACCAACAGAAAAGGTGCAGATATATCAACAGAAAGGGTGTCCATAGACGGGTATAGTTTTTTAACCAAGTTCACAAACTGTTTAGGTTTTCTTGTGTTTTACATGATCAACTTGCGATTTTTAATACACGAGTGCAGAAAACCAGCACTAAACCAGTCACAGACTCAAAACTTTAATCATTTATCTACTGCAGATTTCGGATCCCATCACTGATTGATTTAGCTTACTTGATGAATACCTGGGTTCATGCAGCTTGAATCGATTGCATCAAACGAATCGCTTACTATTTCCCTCATGTTTTATTCCGGTTTTGGATTCCGTTTTGGTTTGATCGAAATGAGCTGTGGTTGATAAGTGAATTGATAAAAAATGGCTTGTAAACAATGACAATCTATAGCCAGCAGCAGATGCAAAGAATCGCTTAAGTGTTAACAAAGGAAGTAAAATCGTGCTTAAATTAGGTCTTTTATGTCTTGATGTACCTCATTTGAACCGCATATTGCCAATTTTTAACCTTTTCTTCTTTCCCTTATTGTTTGTCAGACAAAACTGAAGAGCTTTGTTCTTGTTGTTCACTTGTTAGCGTCAGACAATATGAAAAAACATTGTGAAACTTTGCGCTTCATAATATCTCAAAACGTTTTTAAACGGTTTTAGCGTTCTTTTATTATTTTAAAAGAGGCTTTCGATGTCACAGGCAGAATCAATGACGACATGGCTTTTGCACACGTTGCAAATTCTTTGGTCTCGTGTTTGGAAGTATATAAGTCGTGATTTTGGCTTTTGTTTGAACACTGGTTTGTGGTTTGCCCGTAATACCAGGTTATCTTTCTTATATAACTTACTTCTTCTTCCTCTTTCGGCTTCCTCTTTCGGCTTCCTCTTTCGGCTTCCTCTTTCGGCTTGCTCTTTCGGCTTCCTCTTTCGGCTTCCTCTCGTTAGAGATCGCCACAGCGGATCAATGCTCGCTACCTCTGTCTGTCAGAGGTATCCTCGGTTGATGCACCTGCCACTCTCATGTCTTCGTTCACCGAATCAGAGAACCACCTCTTTGGCCTTCCTCGCTTCCGTCGTTGACCCACAGTAGCATAGTTTTCATTACCACCCTGAGGGTCACCAGTGGGAACGGCGGCCGTTGTTGATCCGGCATAGTTTTACTTTTACTTATATANTGAAACTTTGCGCTTCATAATATCTCAAAACGTTTTTAAACGGTTTTAGCGTTCTTTTATTATTTTAAAAGAGGCTTTCGATGTCACAGGCAGAATCAATGACGACATGGCTTTTGCACACGTTGCAAATTCTTTGGTCTCGTATTTGGAAGTATATAAGTCGTGATTTTGGCTTTTGTTTGAACACTGGTTTGTGGTTTGCCCGTAATACCAGGTTATCTTTCTTATATAACTTACTTCTTCTTCCTCTTTCGGCTTCCTCTTTCGGCTTCCTCTTTCGGCTTCCTCTTTCGGCTTGCTCTTTCGGCTTCCTCTTTCGGCTTCCTCTCGTTAGAGATCGCCACAGTGGATCAATGCTCGCTACCTCTGTCTGTCAGAGGTATCCTCGGTTGATGCACCTGCCACTCTCATGTCTTCGTTCACCGAATCAGAGAACCACCTCTTTGGCCTTCCTCGCTTCCGTCGTTGACCCACAGTAGCATAGTTTTCATTACCACCCTGAGGGTCACCAGTGGGAACGGTGGCCGTTGTTGATCCGGCATAGTTTTACTTTTACTTATATAGCTTACTAATGGTGTAAAATCACATTTCCGTAGCTTATATAACGGAAATACTTTTAAAGTAAATTAATACAAGCAGTGTACTTATATTATTGTTTTAAAAAGTGTTTCAAATTTTTTAATTTGAAACTGTTTTGTATACTGTTCATTGCAGACAACTGATAGTAGAACTGTAACTGATCGGTTTTGCTTTGTAGATTTTACGAATACAGTGTTGTTTTGAACAAGCACAAAGGAGATTAAGCTAAAACAGTCAAGGTTTCTGTACTGTCACTGAGCTCCCGTCATTGAGATTACCATATTATACAACCTTTGCTGGCTATCTTAAAATATCACTTAACACTTCCAATTACACTGTACCTTATTCTTGGCCACTCTGCCCCGTTTTGTTCATATAAGGATTTGGTTTTTGAACCAAGACATTTTTGAAAGCTGAAAGCAAACAACGTGGCGTTTTTGCCGTTGTGGTTAGCTCTAAATAATTATTAAAGCACATGTTAATGACCCGTACATTAATATGAACGGCCTATACTAAGCACACTGTACAGTAGTACGAAGGATTTCTTTCATAGTATGCAGATGTAGTTTCTTCAGCTTTGGTCGCAATGCTTTTATAGCAGCAAATTAGGTATTGACTAGTGTCAATTTCATGATTACTGATGTTAAAAATGAGGAAGGAACTAATCCAATTCATGTAATTCATTTTACTGAATGTTAACCTGTGGTAATAAAACATGAAAGAGCTTTTTAATTAAACAAATTTTTTTTTATTAATTTTAGCTTGTCTCAAGTTACATCTTAAACACACGGAACGATTTTGAACTTTCATGTCAGGGATGTAGAGTCTTGTTAAACATATTAAGCAGATTGGAAGAAGAGATTTTCCAAGGAGTAGTAAGTTTTAGTATCTCTGTGTAAACAAAATGAATTCACCTTATCTCCAAGGATGCTTTTCTTTTCATTACTGTGCACGTTTTAACGAAAACACCCCTTAATATTGTCGCAACTTATCCTTATTCAAACAAAACTGAATTGTGCAATGTTTACATTATTTCAGTTGCACTTTCCAGTGAAGAATGCTAAAAAAATGGCTGAAAAATCACCTGAACATTAAACATTTTTCCAGGACATAATCATATATATATAGATATATACGCTCCCTTACGAAAGTTTGGTTGAGCACTCTATCTGAGATGGGAACCTGTTGTTAGCGTAATGCAATTCTCACTGCGCATGCGTAGTTTGAACACTCTGGCAGGATCCCACAATAACTCTTTAACCTGTGTTTGCTCCGGCAACATGGCCAAAGAGTTATGTCTCAGAAGCTCTGTGCTGCACTGATGAGCCCACAAAGGGCGAAACAGTACTGTCTGCAGATTGAGTATATATAGATATAGAGATACATATATATCCAATGTATTATATTAAATTATATTATATTATATTATATTACACTATATTATATTATAAATATATTTTTATGTTTTTTGATAGTATACGTTAAATAAAAATTTTGCATTAAATTTTTATTTACAAAGTTCCAGTAAAGAATTAGGATACTCGACACACATTTACCCGCAACAGAATGAAGGTGTCTGACATCTTCCCACATTTTTGTTGTGTATTCAGCTAATTAAACCTGATTTTTATTCTTAACATTACCTCGTCATGTATCATTTAGCAGTAAAGCAATGGGTTTGTTCATGGGCTTTCTGTATTATGTTTTCCAAAGGGGCTAAGTTATTGTTGTATTCCTTTCATAGTTTAATTCATATCATACAACAGTTATGTCTGACTAATCACTTGTTCAATTTAAGTATGCGATCTTTTCACTGTCTTTTAGGAGTGTGGCAGCAAGACAACTTTTGGGTGCAGTTTTTTTTTAGTAAATGAAGCCAATAGAAAATACTTGCGTAACAGAATAATAGCCTATGAATATTGTTGTAGCCTTTAAGACATATGATCAGCAACAGGTGAACCAAGGGCTTTGACGATGCCAACCAAGATTGGGGTCTTGATCAACGGGGACTTGACCTCGAATTCTGTAACAGTGAGAACCTGAAAACAACAACAAGAAGAGCCGATTATTGTGTAAAAGGAGTCAGGAGTGCTAGAGGGAACGCAGAAAACACATTAACGAGTTAATTATTCCTAGAAAAATTATATTTAAATATGGCGTTTAATTGGATACCAAGAAAGATATTCAGACAACACCTAATTTAAATGATAACTTGAAGAGTAATGCTGTTGGAGTGAGTGTTGACAAGTGTAATACCCGGCAATGTAAAGTACTGTAAAAATTGAAAGCATGCAGGTGAATTTCCTGCACCTGGCAAGGGGAAAGCAAGTTCCTACACCCCTTCCTTATTTCCAAGCCTACTATGCAGGTTCATGACTAGGCAAAGGCTTGACCTCTGAGTTCCATTCCTCTAAACTATTTCCGCAAATTGTTGTCATGGGTGTCTGACCTTCCTGAGTGTTACTAAAAGGTATTTTATCATTTCTATTGTTTTTATTTTGATTGTATATATTATATGTTTTGGGAGGGTTTGTTAGCAAATTGTTGTCATGGGTGTCTGACCTGCCTGAGTGTTACTAAAAGGTATTTTATCATTTATATTGTTTTTATTTTGATTGTATATATTATATGTTTTAGGAGGGGTTTGTTAGCAAATTGTTGAAGTGGGCTAAAGATGCTAAAGAGCCACTTCGTTCCTACGCAGCAGGTAACTATTGGTATTAGTTTCGAAGCATTACCGTAACTACCGCATGGTATGCGCAGACGTATAAGTATTACTTATGTTTATATTAAAATATTCAATTTTGTGTTGTGAAAATTGTGATGATCATGGAAATAATCGGTTACAGTATGAAAAGAATTCGAATTCATTCAGTAGTTGTTCTCTACCGGTAACGATTGAATTACAACACGATTAAAAGGAGTATCGATGAGAATTAATCTTAAAAACCGTAGAAATTTTATTTGATGGGAAAAGATATGAAAATGCTAAGGTTTTCAGTTTTAGGCGCCCATTTAGTAACATTTCAACCCACGTATATCATTTGATCTCACGATATTATTGTTTCAGAACTTTTTGTTGTTCATCTGCAGTCAACGTCCATTGTATTTACCTTGGCAACTACTACCCTTTACTCAATGGGTACATACGCAGTTCTTAGTATTGTGATGCTGTTTTCAAACCGCCTTGCGGCATCTAAGTATAAACTCTATAAGTTTTTTTTCGATTGCCATCAACAATCCCATGTCTACTCCCTCTTTTCTGAAGGGCGCAGTAATAGAAAGTGTAATTATTTGCTAAGGCCCTCATGATATATTGCCATTATAATAATGATGGTAATCAGCATCACTTTTATCACTATTATTACAATTATATTGGACTTAATGCACGGTTTTAATGGCTCACTGGTTCGTTCTTGATTGGTATATCCATAATCTGTTTCATGGGGCCAGGGTTTATCATATTGACACATTCCCAAAGATTGGTATTTTTATGACAAGTAAAGTGCAGTATTTGTTGAAAGGTACAGAGTTGTTTTTCATTTAATTTTCTATTATTTCCAGGCCTGCTTGGATCAGCTATGGAAGTTCAAGAATTTGTGGGAACTTACCAAGAGGAAAACAATAATCTGGTAATTTTGGTTAACAATAAGCTTTTCAATATAAATTTAACCTAGTGATATTGCAATAAAGACTGGTTGGTGACAAAGCTAAGGCTGTGGGGTTTCTCTTCATAGTTTTATTTCAGACTGGCTTATCTTGGTACGTTCCTGACTGTAACTGCCGCCTTCATGTAGGAAACATTCCTTCCAAACAGAGTTTTTACCAAAATGCTGAAAATGTTATTAACCGGGAGTCCAATATAAGGTGTCAAAAGTCCTTTTCAGTCAATTCTAATCAAATATGAGGTGATTCCTTACCCTGATGTGAAAGACATGGGATCATAACCCAGAAAAGATAAAGAAAGTTAATTTCTAAAGTTTGAAGCCTAGTAAAAGATGAACTGGATTCTGTATTTTTAAACCTAATAAAAGGGAAATGTGCACGCGGGGTGTGGGAAAGCATATTATTGAACCTGATAAAAGATTATTGTGATATTCTTGAAACTAATTAATAATCCTGAAAGTCATTAATGGCAAATGTGATTCGTTAATGTTAAAGCTAATAAATGTGAATATGATTCCTGAATCTTAAACCCCAACAAGCGATATAGTTCTTAGGTATTGCCGAGTGGGTGGGGGGTGGGGCGCCTTAATGACAACTCTGTCTGTAATTATGAAAACTCTAGTTGGAACAATGACAACATGCCGTCCTGATGACAAGTCTTGAGTTGCACCAATGACAACTCAGTTTTTCTGCGCATTTCAGCCTTTTACTAATGACAACTTGGAAGAATGACAACTCCATTTCTTATGATATGTTATTAGTCCAGCATAGTAAACAGAGTTGTAAGTTGAGAGTTGTCATTTTTCTAACATAAAAAAAGTGTCATTATTCCAATTAGAGTTGTCATTTTTCCTTGTAGAGTTGTCATTAAGGAAGCGCCTCGCCGAGTGGAATATGACTTTTTAATCATGCCCCAACAAACGAGGAAGTGAATTTCATAATCCCTAACCCAATAAAACGGGAAAGTGATTTCTTAACCATAAATGTTAGAGAAGATGAAAACTATTTCTTAATCTTGAATTTAATATAAGATAAAGGTTAATCTTGCACGCGACAATGTGTTTTTGTTCTGGAACCAGAGAAAATATGAAACGGTATCATTAAAGGTGACGACAAGGGAATATAATTCTTTACTTACATCACTGATACGAATGAACATTCTTCCTTATGAATGTATCGTCGGGGCAATGTAAAGACAATCTTAAACCTTGTAAAAACGCATCACTTGGAGAAAGTGATAATCAAGTCTCATATTTACTGCCCAGAAATATGCGCTGCTTGCAACAGACAACTTAGTGAATAAAATATTTTCCATATGTGAAAAAGGAATGGAATATGTAGTTGCAGGGCACAATCACTATTGTTTTCTTTGGGATCAAAATTTTTATTATTTATTATGTGTACTCATTAAGACCTAACAACTACGCAGTTTTATAGCTTATGTAATATTTACGAAATAGATGTTTCTGTTTAAGTAATATTCCTTTGCTTCTTATTTTTGTTAAACTAATGTTTGGATACTAAACAAGGAATGAAGATTCATATTACCCCTGAAAGCGAAAATTGGGCCTCGTACTCAGAAATCTAAATATTTTATTGACTACTGGCTTAAATCTTCAGTTTGCATTTGATTAAATTTAAACATTTTACTGCTTAGAAAAATCAGAAAATTGTAGAACATATCCTGTGTGGTATTTCTACAAAGCCTTACAAAGAGCATAAAAAGTTTTGTTATATTGAGAATATAGTCATATTGGAAAAAGCCTTTTATATCAGTGTACTAAGTCTTGAGGTCGGTTTCTAAATCAATCACCCGTTATACTTATTAGACAACAAGATTTGTTTCAAATTATTTATTTTTTATTTACAATAATATTATTTATTATTGATTTGTGTATTTGGTAATAAATTAGCCGCGTAGTAATTATGATAATAAAACCAAATTTATTTTATTAAGTTTTTATAAATTTTTTTTAAGCAATAGCTTTTCGTGATCTACCCATCATCAGTGTTAAACTTCAAGTGAATAAACGTTATCAAAATTAAAAACATATAAATAAGGTTAGTTGTCGTGGAGATGTGATAAAGTACAATTACAAGTTGAAGACTAATTGCTGTTCAGGTGACCATGTCTTTCATAGATTAGACTCCATTTGTTGATTCAGACTTTTGAGAGCTGTAAATTTATTTATTTTGAATTTTAACGTTATTTCCCCCCCAGTAATCGAGGCACAGACGGTGCCCTTCAAGGGACTTGGATTTGATAGTAAGGAATTTTTTGGCCGGATGCCCTTCCTGACGCCAACCAATGACTTTTTCTTTTGTGGATTGCCAAAGTCCCCCGCTCGAACCCGGAATTCTTGGTTACGGTGCAGTTGCACTAACCATTATGCCATGGCTCCTCTTTTTGAGAGCTATAAAGAAAACTTTTGATTTTTTCCGATTTTTGTTGGAGCGGAAGATATGATTTTCCAATGGAATGTGTGATTTGGGTTTTCCAGAAGGTGTTTGCTAGCACCGATTTCGTATTAAACTTTGTTTTATTATAGTAATGAAAAGACGTTTTATCCATCAAATGACTGCCTATTCTAACAGAACAAAAACCACCTGGATTTTATTCTGCTATTATCACTATTTATGTTTCACATCTAGGTAGGTTAAGAGCCACAGTTGCAATACAAAAAGGCTACCTGTTAATAATTTAATTTTCTATTTCAGATTTTTTGAAAATTTTTCTTATTTTTGTTTGATATTCCTACCCTTTTGCTTTTCATCACGTATTGTATGGAGACATGTTATTTCAAGTGACATGATAGTATATGAAATTTGTATTTTTGAGTTGTTCTGAAAGGGTATTTTTATTATTTGACAAGTTTTGTAAACAAAAATATGTTCTTTGTTCATCCTTACTTTCAGGTCGCTACTGTGTTAAAAAGGTTAAAACATATTAAAGATATTACCGATTCCTCATATCCAGCAATTGAAGACTTCAAAGCACCACTGCCAAAGACAAGGTTTTTAAGGTTTTCTTCAAGTAAGATATTAAAACGAAAAGAAGAAGAAACAGCTTTGTCAAAAGGAAATGGAAGCAAAGCACAAGCTGGAAGCTCAAGCGCTTCCGACATCCCTGACCTTCTTGACATTGCAGAGAAAAAGTCAGAGACACAAACCGAGGGAGAAGATATAAAGAGTTAGTGCATGGATCTTTTTATTTTTTGTTTGTTTGGTAAATTATTTTTGCTTTGGTTAGTTATCATACTTGAAAAACTTTGCTACCATTAATAACTCTACCTGCATTATAGCCCTTGTTATAATGTTAATCATTATCACTGTTATCATTACTATTCCAGAGTTCGAATTAGGCCCTTGTTACAATGTTAATCATTATCACTGTTATCATTACTATTCCAGAGTTCGAATTAGGCCCTTGTTACAATGTTAATCATTATCACTGTTATCATTACTATTTCAGAGTTCGAATTAGGCTCTTGTTACAATGTTAATCATTATCACTGTTATCATTACTATTCCAGAGTTCGAATTAGGCCCTTGTTACAATGTTAATCATTATCACTGTTNCAGCTTTGTCAAAAGGAAATGGAAGCAAAGCACAAGCTGGAAGCTCAAGCGCTTCCGACATCCCTGACCTTCTTGACATTGCAGAGAAAAAGTCAGAGACACAAACCGAGGGAGAAGATATAAAGAGTTAGTGCATGGATCTTTTTATTTTTTGTTTGTTTGGTAAATTATTTTTGCTTTGGTTAGTTATCATACTTGAAAAACTTTGCTACCATTAATAACTCTACCTGCATTATAGCCCTTGTTATAATGTCAATCATTATCACTGTTATCATTACTATTCCTGAGTTCGAATTAGGGAAGGAAAACAGCTTCGCAAAAAAAATGCAAGTGGGCCTTTTGATCAAGAAAAAGCTTAGCATATCTGTTGTTTTTCTAGGATAAAGCTAGACAGAAATTCGAAGCAACTCAACATTTTGCAAAGTGCGAGTCACTATTTGTTTCAAGTATTCCACTATTCATTTTTAACTTGGTGAGGACAAAGATGATTTAAGCTAGCATTACCCTTTTGTAATTTCATGCTGTATGGCTGTCATTGTAAAACATAACCGCTTTCACCAGCATGATAATACGTCATTGGCTTCAGATACACGTACGGATTAAAATTGAATGTTCACCCAGAACATTGCTTTGCTGTTAATTACTGTTTAGGCCCTTAAAAGTCAGGTAATAAATAGTTTTTCTTTTTGTATTTGGGCAGTCAAGGAGTAACAATAACGCTCCTTGCAGTCTTTTTGGCATTTTTTTTTACTAGAAATGCTAAAAAACACTATACTATAGCCACAGTTTGGGATAACAGTAAGTTGTTTGCGTTTGACAATATAAAATTTAATTGAGATATATATTGCGTTGTTTTAGAGAATAGTAAAAAAAGTATTGGTAAATGGTAAAATTTATATCAAAGGTATTAGTGAATGGTAAAATGTAAGGTCAAATAATTTTTAAAGGAGCAGGTAAATGGTAAAATTTAAGGTCAATTTTATTTCAAAGGTACTGGTGGATGTTAAAATTTACTTCAAAGGTATTGGTCAATGGTAAAATTAAAGGTAAAATTTATGTCAAAGGTATTGGTTGAAGGTATAAATTAAAGGTCTATATTTTTCCTCAAGGAACAGGTAAATAGTAGAAAAGTCAATTTTGTTGAAATAGTATTGGCAAATAATCAATTTTATGGTCAACTTTATATCAAAGGTACAGGTAAATGGTAAAATTTAAAAATTTCAAATGGTAAAAAAATTGTATAACCCGCCATGCTGTTATGATTTTATTAATGCAGCGAGAAGGTCCAAAGCCCTGCTTGATATTAGTGCACATTTCATGAATGCATTTTGTAAATGACACTAAATGTGCATTAACATTAGTGGAAGTGGGGTGGTACAAATTTTTTTTCTAACTATTTTTGCTAGTTCGCTCGAACACGTTCCACATCTTTAGTGTGGAGGTCTGTTTCCTGGTATGTATATGGAAAGATGCATGCAAGACATAGAGCTACTTAGCTTATGGAACTGAATAAAAAGGGAAAAAAAGATATAAAAAATTGAGAAAAGAGATAAGAATTTGAATTTGATTTTCAAACATTCAAGTTATTTGATGAAAAACACTCAGATGCCAAAAAGTTGAACAGCATAGCTGTCCGAGGGAAAAATACAATAATAGAGAGATATATTACAAGGAGTAGCAACACCTGCGAAGGAATGAAGACGTTGAGAGAAACAAGTCACACAGGGCTCAATAAACTGAGGTAGGAAAGCTTATTGAAACACTTACCGTGATAGTAGATATAAGAAAGACTAATATAAGCCACGTTTCGTTGATGAGGCATAGGTTAAAGAGTAGCAGCAGGATTTGAAACTATCAAGCAACAAGTACGTCTCTGAACTCGATCACGAACATCAAGATAAGATGAGGTAGCACCTCTACAGATGTTACAGCACTACTCCATGTAAGGATGGATGGTAGATTTATGGAGATACAAAATGGTTTCAGGCGTAAGCTTCTCTTTAGCACGATGGAACCTTGTTATAAGAAGATTAGCAACAGGTTGTAATATTTAAATGCCAAGAGAGATCAGGAAAAAATAAAAAACAAGCAGTTGATGAGCATTCTGGAAGAGGGGAAGTAACCTCATCAGGTTCATATCGAAATGGTTTTTCACGAGTATTGGACGGAGGTAAGTACTCAGTTTTCTATGAATGACAGAAGCTGTCTCTCTCCCACATTAAGAGAAAGCAGACACTTTTCTTCACCATTCCCTGACAACCAGATGGTAATGCCATAAATCTTCAGCAAGGTTTACTCGTTCTTGCTGTGTTGCCTTGTGTCCAATGCCAGATTACAAGGTAATGTCATAAGCATAGATGTCGATGAACTGAGGAACTTTACCAGTAAGGTCATAGATGCAAAGAAAAAAGAGAGTTGGACCAAGAATGGAACCTTAAGGAACGCCAGTATTAATGGAATGCTCATCAAATAAAATATTATTCAGTATAACACGTATTTTACAATTTGAGAGAAAGGACAGAATGATACCAAAGGCCCCTCCACAAACACCATAACCATATAGCTTTTGAAGAACGTTAGCATGCCACACCTTATCTAAGGCCTTGGAAATACCCCAAACTGTTGCACGTCCTTCACTAGACATCCATAAATCTATAGATCAGTTCGTTACTGAACATCAACATAAAGACCTAGGTTCTGTAAGAATTCTATCAGTGCATTGTTGCCAAGTCGTTCGGAAAGTTAATAATGACAGAAATAGAACATACAAGTCGATACTTGCCAGGATTAGACAGAGCACCTGCATTACTGAAGACTGTGGCAGCATTAGAAAGCTTTCAGAAAGACGGAAAACAAGACTGTGGTAGGCAGAAATTAAAAAGTTTGGACAGCAAGGAAGATAGCTCAGAAGCACTCTCTTTCAAGACAACTACAGAAATCGGATCTAAACCAGATGCTTTAGATTGATCAGGTTCATGAATAACCTTGGCAACCAATCTTGAATTTATTTTAACGGAATCCAAAATCTTATAAGTTTTTGAAGAAAATATGGCATAGAAATATCATTGTCATTTAGAGAAAAATTAGTAGAAGCAATGTAGCAAAAAGATTAGCCCTTTTTCTAGATGATATATAAAAGCAACCACCATACCACCATGAATTAAGTTACAGCATCAGAAGCTGATTGGGTAAAGACTGAAACCACAGGAATATCAGCAAGGTATTGACAAAATCCACCCAGTCAGCCTGACCAGCTTTAAAAGCGGTAATATAGCTTGTTAAGATTTGAAATAGTGATAACCAGGTGATACAAAGATGTAAAAGGAAGTAAATGCAACGCACAGGAACAGAAGTAAAAAAATAAATAAAAATGAAGGCTCTCCTATGTCAGAATCAGGAAATCTTATGGGAAAATCAACAACTTGTGTAAGATCACGAGGAAGAGCAAAGTTGCAAGAAACTTTTCCATGCCTGTCAGTCTTGCGAGAATAAGTTAACCAGGCTATGTGATTAGCATCAAGCCATCAAACACAGAGATGTCAACAGTGTAATTCTTGTCCAAAGCCTCAATAAATGGTATATGGTGCTGTTTCAGTAACTGAGCAAGGGTCACAAAAGGGATTTCTATACAAGAATATAGATCTTAAGTGGCCTGAAGAGGAGACAATCTAAAGTGAAACCCATGTTTTTAGATTCAAATTCTCATGCTCTAAGAGCTGCAAACTCCTGTCGGACATAGATAGCAAGACCGTGAAGATGATATGTAAAGTGTAGTCAAAACAAAGGTAAATAGCTTTTAACGTATAAGAATATCAGAAAAATAACGACCTACAAGTTGATTAGGATATAGACAGTAGCTGGACATTACAATACAACCAGCATGAACGAATAAACAGAAGAATGGAGATTAATAATCAGAGTAATTAACAAAAACGCCGCCTTAAAAAGTTTATAGCAACTAATAATACTGTTCATAACAATTAATATTGCTATACTAGCTTTTTGCAGTTATCTCTGTTTCCTTGTGTATTTGCCATCCTTCTGCTATCCCTTTCTCGCCATAACTGGCCTTATTTGTAAACAACAATACTCTGTTTAGCTTAACACTCGCAAGAGATATCCATATTGTTCTTTTTTCCCAGAAAGCAAGATGGAAGAGACACTTGCTGTTAATGGTTTTCAACTAGAAAAACCGCCGTTGCCATCTTCCAGCGTATCGTTAGAATTACCTTCCAAGAGTAGAGGAATGAAGAAATATCCACCCATGAAAATCAAATTTTCGACATTTCCTTTAACCGTAGGAATTCAGCAACGCCTGTTGTTGAAATACCTACAACATCTTGGAGAGTATCAAGATGTAAGTATTTAACGGTATTTAATCGTGTTTAACTATAGAGGAGCCGTGGCTTAATGGATAGTGCAACTGCACAGCAACCAAGAGTTCCGGGTTCGATTCCCCGAGCTGTCGAGGAGAATTTGGAACTTTGCAAAGAAAACAAAGCCATTTGTTGGCGTCAGGAAGGGCATTCCGCCAAGAAATTCCCACCGTCAAGTCCCTCTGAAGGGCACCGTCTAAGCCCCAATTTCTGGAGGAAAAGGACGTTAAAGCTAAAAAAAAATCGTATTTAACTATAACCATCAGTGTATTGAAATAAAAATTTCCGGAATGTTTGATATATTTGAATTTTGACTGCAGACTTTTTCACGGTAAAATAACTTTACGCAATATTTGTTGGGTAAACATTTAAAAAATATGTTTAGTTGCCATTTCTACCCTCTTGTATTAGTTTTAGTTTTAAAGAACGCGAGGGTGGCAAAAGGCATAGGTATGCGTAGTTATTTGCAACAAAAGAACTATGATTTTAAGTATATTAGTTGCACCATGGTAAAAGCTTTCGGTTCAGGAAGTTTATGATTTTTGCTTTAATGACTGTTGAAGTTTCGTATAATAGCTTGCAAGGGACACCAAGGCTTTGGTGTTGTTATACCTTGCCGTAACGAGCTTTAAAGTTCTAATATATTGTTCTAATTCAGTAATGATTACGAATCATTTGAATACCAGGTATTCTGCTTTTCAGATGCTCCCAAGTCCGATAAATAGAGGTTTATGATTATTACTTTGGAAAAATTTATGCTTACGGTCATTTTTAATGAAAACTAAAATAAGTAACTGAAATCTGGTATTAGTGAGAAAGCATGCGTTGTTTTTTTAACGGTTGTTGCCATCAGGGCTTGTTCTGGCATATCGGCTCTCACAACTTTACCCTGTCTGTGACACCTTCGTCACTCATTCCGACAGCATTCATACCCTTTTGGAAGATGGCTGTTATATCTCCATATCGGTGTTCCTCTCTGACTACGTCGCAGTTGCTGTTTGAAATCCTTCTCGCATTGTATTTTTCAGTCTCCCTTGAACCTGATTATAAATGGCTAATCTCGCATCCATGTCTGAAACGACAAGTTGCCTCACATGTTCACCAGTTGTACTGTATCCATTCCTTAAAACAGCACACTAACTTAACACTGGAAAAATAAGTGAAACAGAAATTAAGGTGACCAAAAAGTGACTTTACGAGTTTGATACTCACAGTGTGAATCGGCTTTATTGGGATGTTAAGTGTTTGCCCTACAAATCAGAGTTGTATGGAAAAGGAAAAGAACAACACACTGCTTTTAAACAAAATGACCATAATCTGTTCAGTCGATTTGATTGATTTTAATACTTTTAGAAAATCTGATAGGACTTTATTGGGGATTACAGAAAAACCACTTAAAAAGAATAAGGCACAGATTATGTCATTGTTAAGTTTCACTCGCATTAGTACAATTTCAACCCGGCTGATCTAACGTTTTGACCGACTCCATCCCAAGACCTGAAAAAAATCAGTCAATTTAGGATGATACTTTGGAAAAGCCGTATTTAAAAGGACCTCATTCTATGCCGCATTTACGTTGACCTTCTGTTATCACGAGGAATTCATTTTAGAACTGTGGCAGGATATCTGCGACAACAAATAAATCTACATAAACTTGACCATGGAGGTAGTTTCTTCCGAGATAAATACGAACTAAAGCCAATGCTTGCCCTTGGACTTTAGTTGCAGTAAAGGTAAATGTTGGTTTTGGAAAAAACTTGTTTCATCAGAATATGGAAGAGAGACCCATCTCAGAAAAGATAATTACTGTTCATCAAATATTCTGAAAACCTCCCACCCCATATGTTTTAGCAATTAAAAATATTTCGACCTTAAAATTCATGGATCATGCAAGATTAGGGTTTAAATTTTGCATAAATTGAGAATTTTGAACACAAACAACCCCGGAGGAAATGGTATGTTCTTCTATAAGACAATGAATGAATAAACGAAGAAAAACTATATTGTATATACAGGACATTACTTTACACTTTGTTTACCTTTACAATACTTCTTGGTCATTTAGGAGGCTGTAGATAGGTGGATAATGCCATGTTATGACAGAGGTGGAAATTGCAAGCACATGATTATGAAGGAAAGGTAAAACCCCAAACTTGTTATTAAGCCTTTTTGAAGTACGAGACGAGTCAGCAGGCCAGACTGGCGTGTCCCCTTTACTCCTTTTAATATTAAAAAATATATGGGATGAAACGTTTCGTAGATATTTTGCTGTTATTTGTGATTTGAAATTAAGTTTGAAAATGTTTCCATTTAGCCCAAACTGATACCTGGAGAGGTTATAGAGATTAACCTATTCGTTCTGGTAAACACGTCTGTGTGTGTGTGTGTATATATATATATATGCAATCTCAACAAGAAATGAAAAAATGGTTCGAGGGGCTGCGGTTGATACATTTTTCTAGAGTAGTTATATTAATTCATGTCTGGTATTATGCTTCGTATCTGACTTTTAAACGCCGTTTAATACCACTATATCTTCCGCGTTAAATTTGAAAACATTGTTTTTGGAAAACAGAAATTTCGGCAGCAATTACAGGGAGCATTCTGTATTTTTGCTAATTATGTTTTTTATCTAGTTGCTCCCAATTGCCTTTGAACATCATGTTATTCCACTGATCCTGCATNAAAAGAAAGGTAAAACCCAAAACTTGTGATAAAGCCTTTTTGAAGTAGGAGAAGAGTCAGCAGGCCAGACTGGCGTGTCCCCTTTACTCCTTTTAATATTTAAAAATATATGGGATGAAACGTTTCGTAGATATTTTTCTGTTATTTGTGATTTGAAATTAAGTGTGAAAATGTTTCCATTTAGCCCAAACTGATACCTGGAGAGGTTATATAGATTAACCTATTCGTTCTGGTAAACACGTCTGTGTGTGTATATATATATATATATATATATATATATATATATGCAATCTCAACAAGAAATGAAAAAATGGTTCGAGGGGCTGCGGTTGATACATTTTTCTAGAGTAGTTATATTAATTCATGTCTGGTATTATGCTTCGTATCTGACTTTTAAACGCCGTTTAATACCACTATATCTTCCGCGTTAAATTTGAAAACATTGTTTTTGGAAAACAGAAATTTCGGCAGCAATTACAGGGAGCATTCTGTATTTTTGCTAATTATGTTTTTTATCTAGTTGCTCCCAATTGCCTTTGAACATCATGTTATTCCACTGATCCTGCATTACATCAGTCCAAGGATACAAAAGAATCAATATGTTGTATTTACTACTCTTAAGGTAATCACTGAATTTGAAAGAATTTTTGTTTTGATACCTCGCTATTAAAGATAATATGTAAGTGTGCTTGTCTCTATGTAAAGGAGTGACGCTATTTACAGAAATGTGAAGGTGTTACCTTGAATTCCATTTGGCATTGATACTTTCTGTGTGGGATTCGTTGAAAGTGACGCTATTTACAGAAATGTGAAGACTAAAATTGTTTGTTGCAACAGATCACAATGATAGAACCTGAAGTGACCTTCAAAGGAATATTAGTTTATTTTTTTGTATATATCTATAACTTTAGACAATTTTAGAATTTCGTTAGTGAACTTATGACATAAATCTTTATTAGCCAACAGGCGACGTGGTAAAAACATAAATGTCAATGATGAATAAATAAAATAATATATGACGTTATGTGTTATCATTTGCGGAATATATTTCGGTAACCTGTACCATCTTCAGCCATATTATTGATGTTAAATATTTATTCCTATGAATAAAGATAGAAAACAGTCAATAAATAGAACAAATAGAATTTTAAACGACCGTTATGTTGTGGCTAGAAGCTCTGACTACCACTTTATTGTCAATTCCCGACTTCGGAACTCGTCCTTAGTGTTAATGGTGGGGCAAAGTTCCCGTTCCCATCAACATGGTACACTAAACCCACAGATACAGGATTAGTCATGAACTATCATACTCTTGCACCTAAAAAGTATAAGAGAAGTGTTGTTTCTGGTCTAGTCCATAGAATCCATCGAGCATGCAGTACCTGGGAAAATGTTCACACTAGCCTAGAAAAAGCGAAATACTTACTGGAAAAGAATCAATACCCTCCCCAGTTTTATGAGCCAGTAATTGAACAGACTTTGGAAAAGATTGTGAAGAAGAATAAGGAGGTAGCTAGTACTGGGAACACTCCTTCAGAAATACCATCAGAGGAGAAAATACCAAAGATGCAAATATTTCTAGAATATCGAGGGAATGCCACAGAACATTATTGCAGAGCACTTAGAAAATGCCAAGCTCCATGTCAGCCAGTTTTGACATTACGCAAGCTGAGAACAGTATTGCCTTCTTTAAAAGCCAAAGTTGAGAGGAAAATTAGAAGCCATGTGGTATACAAGATTACATGTCCACGCTGTCAAGCGTGTTATGTTGGGCATACTGTCCAGCATATAACAGAGCGCTTCTCACACCATTGCAAACCCTCTCAACCAATTGGTAAGCATTTAAAGAACTGTCACGCGAGAAAAGCAATCAATGCTGACGATGTCGAAATATTGGCTCAGTCATCGAGAGTTTCTTTGTTAATGACCCTTGAGGCTCTGTGGCAACGGGAACTTTGCCCCACCATTAACACTAAGGACGAGTTCCGAAGTCGGGAATTGACAATAAAGTGGTAGTCAGAGCTTCTAGCCACAACATAACGGTCGTTTAAAATTCTATTTGTTCTATTTATTGACTGTTTTCTATCTTTATTCATAGGAATAAATATTTAACATCAATAATATGGCTGAAGATGGTACAGGTTACCGAAATATATTCCGCAAATGATAACACATAACGTCATCTATTATTTTATTTAAATCTTTATTTTTCATTGTACGAGTTTGAAGAGGAAAAAAAATTGAGGACAACTTCCGTGCTAAAGAATCGAACCTGCCGGTTCAGACCTAGGAATCCTAATCTCTAAATAATGTATGCACACTTATCAAGTCAAGTGTTTGCCTGACCATCAACATCAAGAGCCAAAAACAACAGTAGTTTCTGAATACGCCAGTACACAAGGAAGCTAAGAAATATAAGCGGAAGTTTGTTGCTGTGACAATTCAATTGAATAACCGTTTCTAATATGATATTTTTATAAGAAAATTAAGAAGATGAATCCCCAGAAGATAAAGATACTAATAGAGATAAAAAAAGATAAAGATACTAATAGAGATAAAAAAAGGCAATATGAAATTTATTTAGAAGGCCGTACAAATAAATTGATATGGCACCGAACAGTCAGTGCTCCATTATTATAAAGATGACATTGTACTTTGACAAGGCCGTTTTGTATTTCAGCAGCTCGTTTGAAGCAGAGAAACGTGTAGTTAGTTCCAGTCAGGTCTTATATAATGGACGAATATAGTAGTAAGGAAGGAATTTGATAAGAACTATCACACGGGGTACATTTAGATACTTTTTACAAGTATCTAAATGTATAAACGAATTAACACTACACGACTTTTCGACTAAGAAAACCTTTCTCAAGTTGACAGGAGAGTAACGGCTACTAACCGCTTGACAGAGACCTTGTTGGTAGAGACAAAGTGTTTGGTCACTGTTTGTAACAAGTATCCTAAGGCACCCGGTTAGTTAGTTCTTAATTTATTTTTTTCTATACTTTATCGGATAATTCCGCGGTGGTTGTTTACACTGTCTAGCATAAACCACTTGTTAAAAAACTATTTAAAGTCTCATTTTTACTTTTAACCAAAAGAGTAGATTTGCCAGTGTTGATATTTGTTCATTGTGAAAGCAAATGCTTTGTTTCATACAATTTGCAATGCCATCTTGCCTACAGTATATAGCAACAATCGTGCTTTTTCGTATTCGTGTTTGTTGAGAAGAAGTCTCAAAATGGGGGTCGATGAGAGAATATATCTTGGCAAAAAATAGTTGTTGATCACGGGCGAGGAAAATTAAGGGTGCTTAATTTGGGGCTAAAACTCATACTCAGTTGGGATTTGTGTCTTTTCTATTCGTACAACAAACAACTAATACTTGGCATTTGACATTTTTTGTGATAAATGAAATAGAACCAACAACGGTTATAAACGATTTGTAGATTAAATGCTCGTGGAGAAGGACAAATAACTTGTGGTTTCTACGTAGGTGGAATGTGAAAGTAGTGTTAATAGCATGTTTTTGTCGACACAGAGTTTGAAGTGAGCGTGAAAAATAGGAACTCGCTAGTTGAAGTAAATTCAAACCGGTGCTCAGTAGCTAGATCAGCTGTACCCTCTTTCCTTCCGCCAGTTGTTGTTGGGGGTTTTTTTTTAACTAAATTTTTACCTGAAAAGTTTATTCACAACTTTTCAAAACTTTGGCTCTATTTTCGTCAGACGAAATAGCGACAAAAAAGTTCCGAGCCTCTATGAAAGTGCGCAACGAATGGGAAATTTAGCTCTAAAGAATAATCTAGGTAAAAGTTATAGAGCCGATAGCTGAATTGGTAGAGTAGAGAAATGGCTAGAATACTGTTTGATACAGCTTGTATTTTTAACCCATTTTCCTTTTTCCAAAACGAAAGCCACCTATCAGTGTACTTTTTATGCCTCTATGCTGACTTTATTGTGTCAAGTTTCTTCCTTGGGTTTCTTCTTTTAAATGGAGGGTTTCTGGACCTACCCTCGAAAAGCATCACATGGTGAGACGCTTTGTAAAAAAAATGCTTGTGCTTGGATGATATCTTTAGCAATATCTTCCTGGAAAGGGTAAAGCGGAGGTAATTAGAAAGCTAAGTTATAAATTTGTTTAAGAACTCAACTTCCACGTGGTAATATCGTAGTTAGCAAACAGTGTTGGTACTTTAAGAGATCTACAATCTTTGTACCAACAAAATTTTTGCTTTATTTCCCTGAAGAGTGTAACATATATTTCCGTTCATTGTTTTATTTCATTATATAATCTAATATGTTTATTTTGTTTGGGTTTTCTTTAGTATTTGGCTTCCCTACTTTGCCATAAGAAGTTTGTTACTGAATTTGTAAATCAAGGTGGAGTACAACGGCTGCTTGAAATCCCACGACCATCGGTTGCTGCGACTGGTGTTTCATTATGCTTATATTATCTATCATATTTTCCAGATGCTGTAGAAAGGGTAAGATACAATACATCCTCACATGTTTTAATTTTAATATCCACATCTAGTTTCGAATGATATAATGAGGTACATTGTTAGAGGGAAAGCAGTGTTTACTTGTTTTTCTACACTGAATTCATTTTTTCTTTTCCTGCCATCCATCCAATTACAGCCGATTTTCACCCTCTTCTATTTCTTTCTTTCCTTCCTTCCTTCCAATTTTTCAAGCTGCTTTACCAAACTGAAATGTTCATATGCACAGGAAGTCAAAGGTCCATTTTGTAGTATTAGTTATGGTCTGTATTCTACTTATCAATTATTACGTTAATTTTTATTTTCTGATATTTGAAAAACTAGCTTTTTCAAAGCATTCCAAATGACATTATTTAAAATAAGAAATTTAAATTTGTTTTAATGAACGAATTTGAATCTCAGTGAATGATATTGTTAAATAAAACCTGGCAGAATATTTGTCTTAATAGCGAAGTTGAAACACATTAGTCGAATTAAGAGACGAGGATATCTGTACAATTTTTTAAAACAAAAAGTCCAAATTGGCGTTTTAATCATAGACCACCAGTTTCAATGTTTCTGGTCGTTTTTGACGATAAGCTATTGTAGCATTGCGATCAGTAACAAAAATGCTGACACAGTTGCTGGAGGAGGCACAATTGCTGGAGGAGACACAATTGCTGGAGAAACTGGCCATCAGAACAGACACGAGAGTACTCCAAACTTTCCTTGGAACAGCGCATATTCAATGAAACGTAATTTTCGTCCGTAATTTCTGACCTTTTGTTTAGGCTTGATAATTTGACTAGAGAAAGCCAGAAAAAAACAAAAGAACGATATTCTGAAATCAAACATAATAATAGTGTAATAGAAAGATTATTTTAAGACCAAAAAGGGACGCCGAGCTCTTAAAATTGTGCATTCTTTATGCCACTCAATGGCATTTTGTCACTATCCATATTTGTAGCATTCAGTTTAATTATAGTATGGAAGATTGACATAGTTATCCAAGGCCATATAAAAGAAAAACCATGCCTAATATAGTACAGTATAAGCCAAATTTTAAACCTTTAGCTTGCCATTAAAAGACTAAGAGTTTAATGGATATTTTTCTTTTTCTAGTTTTGCCTGGCTTCACAGTCACTTCTGACAGATCTGGTCAAGTATTCATTATGGCTACTTGTTTGCTCACACGACTCTAGTCGGTATTATGCAACAATATTTCTTTCGCAGACATTTTCTTTTCGTGCAATATTAGAGCTCTATGATTCCATGGATGGCTTAAGAAAAACATTTAACTTGGTAAGACAGTGGAAATTTATTCTGTTTTCCCCTTGGCCCTGTTTTCTCGTTGTTTTTGTGCCCTTTTTCTTGCAGACACTTGCCCTGAACGGTGTTCTTGTTTTTTTGTTGCAGTAATTAAGAATTTGTTCGCCGGATGACCGTCGTAACGCCAACGAATGGCCATTTTCGAAGTTTAAAATCTCTGGTACTTTAGGAGAGGAGAAAATCTGGGGTTGAGCTTCTTGAATTTTGCTTTTGATGTGCCATGTTAATGTGCAGGAGATGTGCAGGATTTTAATTTACTTAAAGAAGGCCATAAAACATGCGCCAACGTAAGCAGTTTATCATATAACAGATATAAAAGAGAACAACAAGAGTTTTGTACTAAATTAGACGGTTAATTCTAATTTTATAAGTTAATTCTATGAATTATTGGCAACACATACTTGTAGTTACAGGTCATTTTAATGTCATTTGAATTTGTATTGAAAGTTACCTGGAGTGATAAAAGGTTATGGAGTATTGTTTGGGCGCATTTAGTCCATTTAGATGTAAATCCTGGTGTAATTACATATCACTTTATCTTTCTCCGTAGCTAAGCACTTTAGATATTCTCCGGGTTGAAGAAGCCGAGTTATTAGCTGACGATGAAGTCTTTAACAGTCGCCAAAGAGCTAAGCACACATGCGAAGCTTTAAAGAGATATTTTGATTCACACCTAGCAATTCATGCGGACAATTTGCGTCGACATATTGCAAGGATTCATGGAAACTGCCCACCACCACCGATTCCAGCATACAAGGCAAGGAGGTTTTTACCTTGTGTAAAGTAACAAGGGGAACTGTTTAAAATCACCGTTAATATTTTGAAGATTTTTTTCGCTAAAATTCGTCAAGATGAGGGATTATAGAATTAAAAGATATAATTTGAGGTATTTTATTGAGAATCGGAGATAGTCATTCACTTTTGGTGATTGGCTATTGAATATATGTGAAAGAAGTATAGAAATTCCTGCTTCGTTATGTAATGGTAATATTTGGATATGCTTGGTCTTCTTAATAAGTGCAAGGGATTTTCTTGATAGTAATCCGCTTGATTTTGAAATTGTTTCTCCACTGGTGGTTTAGCAGTAGAATCTGCACTTTATCGGAATCTTAGAGGAGAAGTTAGTCAGTTGGATTACACTGCTATTGTGGCTGAACATGGTTAATAGCCAGCTCTTGCTTGGCATTATTTTATCTTTTTGTTTGGATTTTGTAATTGATTTGATTGAAATGGTAATTGTTAGCGTTACAGTTTGTGTAGAAATGGTGAAGTGGTATATCATCAGGAATATAAATATATATATATATATGATGATGATGATGATATATATATATATATATATATTACACGGTCCCACAACGTTCATAGGAACATCTTATAATATGTAAATGGCTGATGATCTTTTAAATACGTAAAACTGAGAGGTTTATATTTTGTTGTTTTTATAATAAATCTAAAAGAAGCGCTATGTTTAAAAGAATATCGAGTACTCTGGTTGTAACGGAAAACAACCCGGCACTCACATACCCAACCGCCTCCCTTCCTCTCTCTCTCTCTCTCTCTCTCTCTCTCTCTCTCTCTCTCTCTTTCACCCTCCTTTTCACTCCCATACTTTTCTTTATATTTACACAACTATACATTTCAGTTAGTTTGCAAGTTTGTGTTAGTTTTTGTCTTTGATTATATCACATTAAACATTAATAGTATTAGATACTTTATATATCAAACGTATAGATCTTATC